>VXAZ01004356.1:0-235007 GCA_013399875.1 Gymnorhina tibicen | reverse complement strand
TTTTTTTTTTTTTTTTTTTTTTATATCATGACCAAACTGAATCTGATCCTTATTACCTATCCAGGTAGGTCTCCAGACCATTATTCATATACTATCTTGAAATATAATTTCACAATTGACATTTTTGTTCCAAGTTTTGTGCTGATGTTGAGTCTGCTTGAACACAAAATATTTGGGTTTAAGCGTTTTCTCTTTTTTCCTTGAGAATCTTAATATATGAATAATTGTCTTGCTTTGTAATGTTAATTTTGTTTAATTGAGTTTTCATCTGCTAATGAGAAATTATTTTGTCTCTCACTGCATTTCCTTTGTTTCTTAGATAACTTTTTTTCTGCTGACTTTATAACATGAATAAAAAAAGTTCTTTCACTTTGGCTAGACCTTAACAGGAGATTACAACAGAACTCCTTGGTATCACATTTTTCATATTTCTTCTTAACTAGGTCATAATATTACAACAGGCAGAGAGATGCACAAATCTTTCTCCTTCCAATCATTTCTCATTTAAAGCACTTCTGATTCCCTGATGAGGTCTTCAGATGTGAAATGGTAACTATAGCTAGTGCTTCCTTTTTGCTGTCTGTTGGCATTTTACTGTCTCTCACAGCTGGCTTAAGTTCAAGTCCTGAGACTTTAGATTAATCTATTTACTTTTTTAGTTTTTCTCCATAAGTTTGAAAAAGATCTTCTCTACCTTTTTCCCACTGGGTTGGAGCTTTCTTTTCATCTGTTTCATTTGATTGTTCTTCCTCTGTCAGTTTTCCCTTGAGCAGCAAGTTACTCCATCCATGAAAAGAATTCTTAAGTCTTGCTTTGGAACAAATTTTCAAATATTTGTGAGCTGAAAACAGTAGGGAAAAAACCCAGAAATTCTAGAAATACTTTTCACCCCTCCAAAACAAGTTCAGAGGGAGTTGTGATAAATTTAGGAAAAAGAATTTGGAATGTTAGAATTGTTTGAGAATTTTCTGAATTTGCAGGTTGCACACAAACAATTATCAGTTTATAGAAAGAGTGTTCTTAGAAACAATATTTTTTCAGAACAGGTTAATGAAAACCGCTGTATAGAACAAAGAGAAATTTGATGTATTGTGTCACTGTTTTTTTGCTATCAACCTCACTGATAATACACAAAGAATTTTTACCTTTTCTTCAAGAACTTCTTTGTGGACAGCTGAATGGAGGAAAGATGGTAGTATGGTAGCTCACATGAGTGAGAGCAAAAGCCCACACCATTTCTAATATGGAGAGTGTTTTTGCTTATTTTGTCTCAATACACTGATTTTTTTTTTTTCTGGAAAGGAAGAACCAAGATCGTTCTCTGCTTTTGAACAAAGTCAAATATTATAAATGTTTGCTAAGTCTTGCATGACTGTTAGGAGTAAAAACTGTTCTGAGAGCTTTAGAAGCCTCTCTTTTAGGAAGTCTTTTGTATCAGTTTCAAATAAAGTTTAATTACAAAGGAAAGCTCGACTTCTCCCATGAGTATTTTCTTGTAATAATCTTTCTAATGTAGTGGTTCTCTTACAAATAAGAAATGTTCTTAGTTTTGGAACGTGGATATTTACTGAAATGTGTACACTCCCGCTGGGCTGTTAAAAATGTCTGTTCAGGGATGAAAATTGATATATTCATGAGGTCTGGCATCTGTTAGAATTGGATATTTACATTTTGTGTTCCCTTTATAGCCCTCAAGAGATAACAGAGAGGACTGCTTTTCCCTTTCTGCGTACATCTGTAGTTGATTAGCGTGTTACAAATATATTGTTAGTAGTTATTGTTTTGCTGTCTTCAGAATTCTTGCATCCATTAAAAATGTAAAGAAGGGGAGTTTAGTAGTTACCCTTCATATTTTGCTTCAGTATTTCTTGCACTTTGTAGCACGTACACCAACTGTTACCTGTTCCATACTGAGTAGTATCTGCTTTCCTCTGGAAAGGCAGAGCTTCCATGTATGTACTGTAAACTTTAGAAAATTGGAAATAGTACTATTTTCAGAACCACTTGGAGACATCAGTTATCCTCATGGTGAAATCTTGTATCATTTCACCACTAGAAGCAGTTCAGGCAGTAGGTGTGTTCGTCTTGTGCTCAGTAGCCTTTAGTCCCTATTTCTGGCCATGTTGCCAAGGTCTATGTGCTATTCTCAGCCTTGGATCAATAATGCTAAAAAAGACTGAATCTGAAAGACTTAACAAAGCAGTCAATACTTCAGTGCATTCCTAATCACCTGTGTTCTGGAAAACAACGTACAGATCAAAAAATTGAATGGTAAATCTGTCGATCATCACTTGCTGCTTAGCTTCGACCTTCAGAGGAATCTGATCTCTGAAAACCAGGTAAATGCTAAGGTAGTTCAGAGTGGATACCACGGCACTTTTCATTGAAATAAAGTGGTAGCCACAACCCTTGTCAGAATGTGAACAAGATCTTTGAAGAATGCAATATACTTCTGTGATGTTATTGTGTATTTTGCTTTTCTTGTCTGACCTGGAAGATAAATGAGAGGGTAATCACAGCAGACATTCAAGTTTTCAGGAGAAACTGGTTATGATTTTGAGAAGGTCATTCCTTTTTGAATAGAAATTAACTTTTCTCAGTTTTCCTGGTCTTAGTCTGTAAGGTAAGGTCACACTGTTCCCCTGAAAACATGTAAATGGTTGTAATTATGAAAAAACGAAAGCATATTTTTATTTTTGGATCTGAGAGAGAAATTTGTTTTTTGAATGACTATTCTGTAGTCCTGTAAAGTTACACCTTTATTAAAGATTATGAATGGAGGCCATGTTTTCATGCCACTTAGCAGAGGTGCTTCAAAAATGTAAAACACTTTATCAGTTTTTTGACAATGAAATGTTGGTTTAAAGGACTCTACTAAACTACATAATTTACCTATTAAAAAGAATGTGTTAATTCTCACATTAGTATGCACAAATGGCTGCTTAAGGGCACACAGATGACCTCCTGCATACCAATTCAGCATTGTCTGAAGAACTGCGTATTTTGGTCTTCCTAGTAGGTTATACTTTTAATTTGAGGATTTTCTGTGGACATCTGTTTATGGGTACTGCACTGCAGTGATTTCACTGCAAGTGAAAAATCGTTTTGGATCATTAAATGGATAAGTGAATATATAACTACGGTTTCTTCACGGGGAAAATACTTTGCAAGATACTAAAAAAAAAAAGTTGAAGCCTTTGTACTTTTCCTTTGAGTGTTTAAGATGAACAGTCTTTGACGTTTATAATAAATCATGCACTTGCTGAAGGTTGTAGAAAAGGATTTGAAGTCTTGATGGAATTTCAGTGGAAGATTAGAAATTGTGTGTACACAACTGGAGAAATGAAACTTTTTTATAATTCCCTGTTTCTGAAATGTATTGAGTTTACCTTGCTTTTCTGGAATAAGTTCTCCTCACTTTAATAACTTGGTCATCACAAAAAAGTAATATACTAATCCAGTACTGTTGGTGAAACACTTTTGTCTGTTTAATGCTATAGGCTACATAGTAATGGTTTTATCTGGGTAGAGACAGATATGAGCATGTCTCTGAAGCCCAGGAAACAAAAAAAAGCCACCACCCTGCAATCTTCTATTTGTGCAATTTCCAATTAAACGAGTAATTTACTCTGTTTAATTTTCAGTGAAGAATTACCCTGTATATTTTAAAAATTCCAACCTCTCCCACACACAGAATACCATTACTCTCTGATCCAGGTGTATAAATGTGATCTCAGTTCCCAGAGAGTAGGGTTTGCGTTTTAAGGTAATATTCTGTATTGAGTCTTATAATAAAATGTCCAATTATAAGAAGGTAAATCCTTTTGAAAAAGGACCTTGCCTACTGAGAACTAAACCTCATATGTTTTCAAATCTCCCTAGTGACTGCTTAAGAGCATAAAACAAATGAACAAATTGATTTAAGTTCAGATGTGGTTGTGTGTGTAGACTGGGGAATGAGATGCTGGAAAGCAGTGCTGTGGAAAGGGACCTGGGGGGTCCTGGTTGATGGTGAGCTGAATATAAGTCAGCAGTGCCCTGGCAGCCAGGAGGGCCAACCCTGTCCTGGGGGTCATCAGGCCCAGCATCGCCAGCCTGGCAAGGGAGGGGATTGTCCCGCTCTGCTCTGCACTGGGGCGGCCTCACCTCGAGTGCTGGGGGCTGTTGTGGGTGTCACAATATAAAAAAGCCATAAAGCGATTGGAGAAGGGCCATGAGGATGCTGAAGGGCCTGGAGGGGAAGCTGTCTGATCAGTGGCTGAAGTCACTTGTTCTGTTCAGCCTGGAGGAGAGGAGACTGAGGGGAAACCTCACTGCAGTTGCAACTTCCTGAAGAGAGGAAGCAGAGTGGTAGAGACTGATGTCTTCTCTAGGGTGATCAGTGACAGGACTTGAGGAAAGGGCATGAAGCCAAATCAGGGGAGGTTTAGGCTGGACATCAGGAAAAGGTGTTTTATCCAGAGGGTGGTCAGGCACTGGAAGAGGCTCCCCAGGGAAGTGGTCACAGCACCAAGCCTGACAGAGTCCAAGTAGTGTTTGGACAATGGTCTCAGGCACATGGTGTGACTCTTGGGGTGTCCTGTGCAGAGCTGGGAGTTGGATACGATGATTCTGATGGGTCCCTTCCAACTCAGGATATTCTATGATTCCATGAAATATTATGTATGTGGTGGGGGTTCAAATCATTTGGTATGAAGGCAAATTGCATCTATTTTTAATATTGCTTACTGTGTAAAACATGGCTTTTAAATAATAACATTTCACAGAATCACAAAATAGTTGAAGTTGGAAAAGGTAAATTCTGTAGCATGAATGTATATTTTACATATATTCAGGAATGGAAGAGAGAACACAATTTTAGTGTACATAGTAGACAGGTAGGAGTGTGTTTATAAAATATTGTGTACCTTTCACATTTGTCAAAATTTCATGTTGAATTAGTGGAAGTAGCTTAAAAAATCTAAACATTCTTAGACTTCTAAAGCTAGCTGTATTGTAGCTCTGTTTTGTAGTCAGTCCCTCTCTTCTTTCTTCTGTAAAGTATTTGCCGATTTTTTCTTTTTGCCTCATTGTTGAGAAACTATTTCAAAGGATGGTTTTTATAGTCATGAAGATGATTTATTATATATTTAGTTCTATATTAAATGTGGAGGTAAGCAAATGAAGTGCAGAAATGAGGTGGTATTAAATACAGTACAGAGGCAGAGTTCGTTAAATGTTAAACTGGAGGAGAAATTACTAGAAAGAATACGAGAAGAAAATGAAAATTTTGTGTGCAGTCACAGAGAGACTGGCAGAAGGGACAGAGAATAATGAAAATGAGGGCTGAACAACAAAGATGTTAGGTTTGAAATAGGAGGTTAAGGAAGTCCCGTATGAGGCAGAAGTTCAGGGTAAAAGTACAGATTTAGTTGTGAGGATTATATCCAACAGGTATAAACACACCTATTTGAAAGGCTCCTTGCCTCCTAAGAAGCAAGGACAGGGAAAAAAAAACAACCCTCCTTATTCCCTAAGCAGGCTATGCTCTATTCCATAAGCAGGCTATGCTCTTCAAATACCATGAGGTTCAAATCCAAATGGACAGTGGGAGGATCAGTCCCAGCACATGGCTTCTTTAGTACTTACCAAACTAGTAGCGGCTGAGATCTGTAATTCCAGAGAATTGAGTCCACCCATCTTTGGAGTGCAATTGCATGCTCTTTTTTAGACTAGCCTTTTTCTATTAGCCTTTGATGCTGTCAATTTAGGCCCTGTCTCATTTTCTGTATGCATTTAGAAAGGCCCACTGAACTCTAAATTATAACATTGTGTTTCAGAAAAATAAGCCATCTCTCCAATTACTTTTCAGTAATTCTAACTTTGGCTGGGGCACTCCTTGGGAATTCATTATCATACTGAATTCTTTCTGTAAAAGGAAGTAAGAAAATCAATTATCTCAGCTAAGATAACAGAAAGAGTCTTAAGCTTGGATGAAGTCTTAATACTTTGAAGGCGAACTTTGACTTGCATATGAAAACAAGAAAGATCTTTAAATCCATATACAAAAGGAGAGATTCCTCAGCTGGCATTGTAATTAAGTTAGTGGTAGATAGAGGGTGGAGTAGTGTTTACTTATGTGGTTTCTAAGCAAAATATAATACTTGTGGGAAATTAGTTTTTATTCAAAGCCTATTGAAATCAGTGAGAGAAACCTCACTGAGTTGATGAATGTGTAAGTTCCTATTTTTGTAGACCTGACATAATACTTTACCTCTGTAGCATGACTCTGCTGATAGATATAGAGCACTTTACAAACTTTAATTAAGAGAGTTCAAACATAATCTTGGTAAATGTTTTCAGGAATAAACTCATTCAGCAGAATACCTAGCTGGAAAGAAATATACAGAATATGAACCTTGGGTCTGATGTTTTTGAATTAGAGTGAGGCCTTGTTTGTAATTAACATTATTTGCTTATATCTGCTGGCAGAGAGTTCTACTGATCTTGAAATTTTTCTGGTTTATTTTTTATTAGAATAGTAGTAGTACACTGGAATCACAGAATTTGTTTCTGTATTGGCAAATTCAGTTGAATTCTGCTGTCGTGCAGTCTCTCATTCCCAGTCCCCCAAAATTTTGCATATTTTTACTTTCAGAAATTTGCATATTTTTACTTTCAGAAGTATTTTCAGAAATGAGTATTTGTTTAAGAGTTTATGTTGCAGTTGAATTGAAATCTCCTAAAACTGCATTTGTCAACTGTGAGATTGTGGAGATCTTAACCCAGCTCTACCATGTGCTACTTGAGCAGGGCAGAACTGGTTTCTGCTCCGGGTTGTGTCTAAAGCGCAGATCAATAGCAGTGAGTGTGAGAACATGATATTATGTTGAAGTAAAGCTGGTGGATTCGATGGCAGTACCAGTTTCAGGACAGTGACAGCAGACTGACTATTCACAGGAATTAGTGATTCAGGAAGCCCTGAAGCTAACAGGATCTAAGGAAGATGGTAACATAATGTGCATTATCTCTTTCCAGAAGCTTGTACTATGCTATCCCTGCACTACCCACCCTTTGCTTAGACAAGAAAAGCTTGTGTGTGTTACTTTGATAAACTATGGGAAACTGTTCAGTTGTTTAATGTTCTAAATCCAAAAGCTTTGAACCACATATACGGAGTTCCCAGTGATTAGTAACTCACTGGCATGCATCAGTGTATCCATATTGGTTTTTATTGAATACTTGGCTGAAGTTGTAGGGTTTTTTTGTATTAGATAAATTTGAAGTCCTTGTAAGCTTAACCTTTCATTCTTACAAGACAAATGAACTGAGCCCCATATAGCTACTTTTTAACGCGTTTTTTCTAATGAAAATTTTAAAACTTCCTTTTTGCTTTACTGCCTATGGAAAGAAAAAGGTAAGTGGGCAAAACATTAGTTACAGAATGAATTACACTTAATTAATTAATTAGTTACACTTGCTCAGGCAAGTGGGCAAAACATTAGTTACAGAAGTGTTGCATTTTGCATTCTGTGATACGTTCTTGATATAGTTAGGTCTTACCTTGAAAATTGCAACATTAATTGACAGTAATTCATCACACCTTGCACATACCCCTTCTATGTAATATTAAATGCATTACACTCCTCAACATGCTTGCTTGTTTTGAAGGGATCTAGATTCCGGAGCCAGCAGATGCTAAATATTTCCATCTTCAGAGCAACATTTATAAATGTTGATTCCTTTTCAGAAGTTTTGGATGTATTTTCTCCTGAATGATTAGTTCTTTTTATTATTCTGCTATTAGAGGGAGGAAAATGCAATGCCACATCTGGTGCAGAACAATGATGACATCTTTGGTTTTATCAAAACATTTAACTTGATTACAGTCAGCCGTAATCAATTACATGTAATTTCCAGTATGTGCCCTTTAAACAATATAATGTCTAGGATCAAGCCGGATATTATAAATTAAATGAGAGCTGCTGTCTGAGGTTTTCTAACAGTGATTATTTCGGAAAAGGGAATAGCAAAGAATGTTCTTGCTGGCAGAGCCTGGTATAAAACCAAATAGTATAATTTTGCTAGTCAACTTTATTTTATATTTTCTTGAGAGTAAGCTATTCCAATGAAGTGGATTTGTTTAATGAAATCAAGCTAAGGAATTTATGAAAAGCACTATCAAACACAGTATTGAAAACTCACTCTGTTGTTGAACATTAGGAAGACATGTAACCTTATTTTTGAAGACTTGACTGGAATTTGATATGAATCTTACTCTAGAGTTTATGATGATGCTCTGTAGAGAGGTCAATGTCATCTACCTCAGTGACTGAGTAGTTTCCAGCTGCATTAGGTTTTCAAGGAGATTGAGTGGGTAGGCAGTTGAAATTAAATTTACAGCACAGCTGAGGAAGGTTAGAGGAATTATTTCTTTCCTCCTGATTCCGTAAGCACCAGTGTTTCTGATGTGGAAGTGCACGAGGGAAATACAGTAGCTACAGAAGGCACCTTGTTAGTGCAAAGCCGAGAGTCAGACAAGCTGCGTTGTGTCACAGAAACCAGGCAAGTTTTCCATAAGATACATACTCTCTTATTCTTGTGGCTGGGAGGCTTTTCTACAATTGCCTAAAAACAAAGTAAGAGCTAGTTGTGGGAGAATCACAACTAATGCCTTCTGGGCCAGAAGAGCAATGGTCAATGTGGCCTAATATTCTGTCTCTGAAAGGGTTCATGAGCGCCCTGGAGAGGGGGAGAGCTACAGGAAGAGCACCCCCAAACCTGGATGCTTTCAGTGGCCCCTTCTCCAGCACTTGCCCCCTCATTTAGAATTTGGGGTGCTAGAGTGTAGAGAGCTAGACTGTTCCTGTTCCTATATCAATGCCTAGTAATTGTTGGTCTTCCCTAAAGCCAGAATCATGTCACAACTATGGCATCAATATACTTTCTGAATGAACAAATACATTCTTTTCTTGTAGGTGACCAATACTTAAAATAGGTGTGGTATGTTTAATCATTTGATTCTGTGGTGCTGAGTATGACTTTTGGTTAAAGAATCGAAGATAATTAATGTTGTAGAAATAGTTTCCATATTCCCTCCCTTTTCAGTGCTATTTTTTTCATCAGCAGAAATCAGGTATTTAAGAAAATACAAATTTTTATTAGTGTCTCATGTATTCTAAAAGCTTGGCCCTGTTAGAACAAATTCCCTTCCTAAAAGCAAGCGAGTCTCTTTTTTTTTCTCCTAATTTCAGGTACTTTTTTTGTTTATCCTTTATGAGTCCTGGTTTCACTCATTCTAGTCTTTGTGCTGAAATTTATTTCACACAATTTTCTCATCATAAGTAAAAATGGCTTCACTTTGAGACCTGAGGAGTATTATGTCACCACCTCTAGATAATGGATATGAGCTTTGACTCATATTTTTTATTTCCCTTAAATTTAATGCCTTCTTAATGGACTGATATGCTGTATTTTTGAAGCAGCAGCTTGTTGCTCTGACTCATTTCCAGATGTTCCTGGACCAGGATGCTGCTGATTATAGCTTCTCTCATTGTATAATAATAATTTTGAATTTGTATTTTTGTAAGTAGTAATAGTAAAAAAAAAAAAAAAAAAATCAGATTATTTTCTGCAGTGTTGATTCCTAAGTGATTTTCAGAAGCCTCTTCTGCCTCTGGCACTGTGTATTAAGACCATTATCCTACCATACAGTGTAATAATGACAGAACACATGCTGTGTAATATAAACTTACAATCCAGTTCTAGGCAGATCTTATTAGCCTGTCAGTCTCTCTGAGTAACAGCAGTGGAATTAAAAGAAACCAAAACAACAACATAAACACCCACCCCCCCCACCAAAAACCCCAACAAAACCCACAAACTTACAAAAACTTCCAAATACGCTTCTCTCCCTCCCACCCCATTCATCCTGATAGCAGTAAAAACTGTATTCATGTCTGCCAAGTGATACCAAGGTTGATCAAGGTTTTTCTTCCTTTAGCAGGTTCTTTTTTATTTAATCTTGTTTCCCTTGCATCACCAAGGAAAGCCAGTTCTATCTGGACTTCATGTAATCTAGTGAATGATGTGACATCATATTATTTTTCATTTGAGGGTCTGTTTCTTTCCAAACAGACCATCTTAAGGAGTATAGGAGAATCTCTGGAATATAGATGTTAGTAATGAAACATATGCTATAATAATGCTGTGCATCTATATCTGACTTTATAAAAAGAAGTGAACCTGCCTTTCATTTGGTTATTTATAAACTAGGAGTACAATCAAAGACTCACGGAATAAATATTTCTCAGTCTCTAATAATTTCTTCTTCTATGGATGTTTGTTAGGGAAGCATTGCCATAGCAGCCATGCAGATAATTAAGTTATCTGTAGAAAGCTATTCCAGGCTGTGAGGAAGTATAGGCAGCATTTTTCAGCCCCAACGTGAACCTCATCTGTAGTTCCAAAGTTTCCACAGCTTACACTGACAACCTTGTGGTGAGAGAGGAGGCCACCTTCAGGAGGGTAAAGAGTGGCTTCTTGCCAGCCTTCAACATTACAGTGAATTTCTCTTTCCTTTGAGGTTCAGGTTCCCTTTTTTTAAAAACTCAATTATATAGCCATGTTGACAGAAAATTTTCTATTTCTTGGTGGTTCTGTGTTATATTGTGCTTCAGGTTAAGCGAACAGTTACAGAAACTGAAGGTCTGTTTCTGAGCTCATCTCTATTCTGTGAGTATCACAACGCTGAGATTTCTCAGTTTTTTCTCAGCTTTGCCCTGCAGGCAAAAGAAATCTGGGGCATCAAAAAAGGGACATTCTGCCTGCTTTCATGCCTGTTCAGGTGACAGACAGGCTCTACCTAGGGTGCTGCTTGTTATGACTGCCCCTTGAGTTTCTTATTAGCCGTCTATATGATGAAGCAGTAGATGGAGATGAGCAGTTCAGTCTCTTCTTGCTATAAGACAGCGATGTGACCCTCTGCTTACAGCAGCAACATGTTTTATTCCTTTATTTTGCACACAACCTTATGGATTTTTTCATCTTGCCTAAAATATCACCAGCTCATGAAGGGAGAAAAAACCTCTTTCTTCAAATTTTTTTATGCAGCTTGTTTGTGATCATAATTTGCTACATCATTTGCGTCTGGTACTGTCTTTGGATGTGAAGACAGAAAAAAATGAAAAAAACAAACAAGAAATAAGGAATAAAACATCACCCATAATGATGAGCTTTTTCTTCTACTCCAGTTTGGTTTTTTTTTTCTCGCATAGGGAATGACTTGTGGATCTTGTCATCTTGAATGTTTGATAGGTACCTTGCAGTACAGAAAGAAATAAATCCATCCTCTTGGTTTAATGTGTACCCATCAGCTGAGACACAAGGGAATGTGTTGAATATGTAAAGAGTTGAATAGGAATTTTGTACTGTTCCTTAAATAGCCATTATGTGTACACCGACGTCTTGGAAGAAAATTTTCTGCTGCAATTTATATATGAATAATAATATGAATAATCTGAAGGTCACTTCATCATTTATAGGAAATCCTCCATCTGCTGTGTGAATGGGGTGTATCTTAAATGTTTCCATTGAGTTCTCTGAGCTGAGTGTTCTTCCTGCTCTCATTAAGGCGAATTCTCACACCCACAAGGCTCACTGGCTAAAAATCATATTCCAAATATCTCGAGAATACATACACCTGAAGTATTTGATTTGCATTTTCTGTGACTAATTGCTAGAGGAGAAAGTTTGGATTTGTGCTCTTCGCCTCCACACTCTAGTTTACAGTGTCTTTTCCCTGCGTGGTTCTGCCATGGTGGGGTTACCTGCAGCTTCCCTGACCGGCACATAAAAGGCAATGATGTGCTGCAAGCGCACTGCTCTGAGCTGAGCTCTCTAGTGGGACATGTGGCCAGCTGAGCAACCTGATGGACCAGTGGTTGTAGGTACTTTGCACTGAATGCTTTGTCAGGACTTGAATCTTTGAAATCAAAGGTAAACATACTGTGAATGAAAAAAGCAAATGAATGCTGCTAAGAGAATATTTGGTAGCCAGTGGGATTTGTCAATTACTTTTGATAGCTTGCTTAGTAGCAGGGAGGAAACAGACCTTTTAAAATGAGGAAATTCTCTATTTGGCCCAGAGACAGGAAGAAGATCCAATATTCTGCCCTGAAACAGCCAACAGTGCTAGAGTGAGGGGAAAAAATGTTGATTATAAGTTGTTTACTGCCAAATGATTATTTAATGTTCTAAATATCCTGAAGAAATAGGCCAGGACTTAAAAGCTCTGTGATAAAATATTTACAGTTGCTGGGCCAGCCGAGGTGTATGGGGGGTGGATGGAGTGTTTTATGTGACCTAGATATATCTGAAGCCTTGCTAGATGGCAGAATATGATCTGAGAGAGGTTATCCCTGAAGATTTCTATTACATGTCAAAACCAGGGTGGTTGTGAAATGTTTCTCTTGTTGAGATCTTCACACCTGAAAAAACACTTCTCAAGCCCTTCCCAAATTATTTCCTACATCTAAATTACTTTGAATTCTCTTATGCTTCTGTTGCATTTTACCTAATATTCCATAAACTCCAATAGTTTGTCACTTAGAGAATTGAGTTTTCTGTGTGTTGTACAAGGGAAGAGAGCAAAAAGAAGTGGAGAACCTATGAGACAACTGAGGGTTTAAAAAAATTACTGATTTTTTTTCTCTTGGAAGATGTAACTCTTTGGATCTTCTAAATCTGAAAAGAGCTCTCTTTGGGCAAGATGATTGCCCAGTGGCTAATTTTGAATGAGATGTTAAATGGTAGAGGGCTTGTGATCTACCATTTTTACCAAGTATAGCTGGTTTATAATATAAAGGAGCCCTAGAGCTTCCTTGCTTCTTTTTCAGCAACTCATTCACATCCTGCTGCAGGTGAGGTTTTCACCACATGATTTTCTATGTCCTAATAGGTTGCAATCTTGTAAACTGATCACTTTGCACACCTGAAGAAATGGAAAGCTTTGCAGGGTCATTCATAATAGGGATATGCAACTGGGTGGTAGGAGAAGGAGGAGCTTCCCACAGTGACCTGTTGTTGATGGACTAGAAAGTTGTGGTTAAAAAAAGCCTGTATTAATATTTTGGTTTGTTTTTTTCTGCTTCCTGTCCTAATTTTCAGTGATGCTGAGAAGTTTATAACTCCACTGAGACCTTCCATTGCTCCAAAACTAACTATGTGTTATAACAGTATATGAACATTCTCTAGTATTGCAAACAATATTTTCAGAAGACATAGGACTATAATTAGCTCTTATGAGTTTTTCAATCAATATTTATTTTACTGAAAAAATTAATAATGAAATGGTTTGTTATGCAAGTATCCTATTCTCATCATTTCATGCTTTTTAAAAGGCATGGTCTTATATTCTGTAGCCTAAATAAATTTACACTGAAAAACCCCTGAAATATGGGGGAAAGGAAAAAAAAAATAAAATGTTGAAATTATACTAGTTTCCTTCCATTTTCCAACTGGCTTTTTGGTTCATTATTAGTAGCTAATCTTTTGTTTGTGGGTTTTTTCCCCCTACAGAATAAGGTGGACTTCTTTTGTCCTTAAGAAATTTGGTATATAGAAGAACTTTACCTTAACCTTTCCTTATGGATGGAAGTGACATAGCTCATCTTATGAGGTACCTGCAAGATCAGAGTATGATTCCTTAGGGGAAAAAAAGCACCAATTTTTTCTTTGATTATTTTGGGGTGAAATGGAAGTTACAGTAATAGATTCTATGTTTTTCCTAGTCAGAACTGGGTTGTTCTGGTGAAGTTTGATAGATAATAGGACAGTAGTTTCTACAGTGATCTACTTCCTTATAGATTGAGTACCAACTCCGTTTATGTCCTAACTCACAGAAGTGCGAAAAATTAACTTAACCTGGAATCTGATGTAAGTGTGCACTTTCCAACAACTTCACACAGCAGTAGTACACCAAGATGATTGAAAAATTATAGCTATTTCTAGGCTATTTTACATTAACCAGGGATGCTTAATTAGGTATCTATTTTAATCTTATCTTTTTAGGAATGTTTCAGTCACTTGTTGAGTTTGAGCTCTTCTGTCAGAAGAGAAGCTTAAACTTATACTGGCCTTTGGCTTCGCAATTTACTTAAAACACAAAAAGAAGTTTTATATTCATCCAGAAAGAGTTTATAATGTTTTTATTTTCTTCTTAAGTAAGAATATTAGGCATATACAATAATATAATTTTGCTTCATGCTTTGCATTTCTTTATCTCGAAGATATGTAAATGGCATTAAAACACATTCCAAAAATACAGCTACAGTGTAACCATAGACTGTATGCTCTTTACTGATCTTTCCAGATGCTATTAAAGTCTAACACACCAAATGATCCTTGTGGGTCCCTTCCAACTCAGAATATTCTGAGATTCTGTGGAAGGTTGGTAATAGATACTTCCAGGTTGTTGATCAGATTTGATCTTTTATGTTTGCAATCAGTAAATGGACAGAGTTTAAATGAATTGAATTGGTCTTCTAGAGATTAATTCAACTCACAAATACAAACTAATAGTCAAGCAAGGTAAATGAAATTTTTAGTCGCTTGATTTATAAAAGCTCTTGCTTGTATTTGTGGTTCTGATCCTTTTGCTAAAGATGTAGATATTGTAATGTTAGCTGTTTGACTTTTGCATAACTTAGAGAAAAAATTCAAGGGTATTTATGATGCAGAAACTGTCAGGAAAAAGAAAGGAAACCAAATGCTGCTCTGTTGTTTCAGGTAGACTTTCAGGCTCCAGTGAAAAGTAAATCTCCAGATTATCTTTTTCAACTTTTAAGCTCTACCTAGTACTAAGTAAAGAGGGATAAGATTTTCAAAGTTGGGGCAAAACTGATCCATATTACAGAAATTTACATGTCTGTCACATCTCCCAGGTCTTCTGGGACTGGGTGAATTTAAGCCAGAAGACTGCCTGAAGGATCAGATGAAGGCTCAGGGGACAATAGGATTGTGGGGGATAATGTGAATAATGGGATTATGTGTCTCAGTACTCAGAAATTCATGCTAGGATACCCAAAGTATGCTGTGTATCCTGGTCCAAGAACAGAGTCTGGATTTCAGCCAGATGCTGGATGTTCAAGGGACCAGGGGTTGGAATTCAGCCTGAAACCCTGCCCCCAAAAAGGGCACATAACCAGATCTGTGAAAGTAGCATTGTTTGTCTTAGAGCATTTCTGGCATTTTTCTTTCTACTTCACTGGAAGAAGCTGGGTATAATATCCCTTATTCTCCCTCTGGTCTAACAGGAAAAGCTAAAGATAAACAAGGTTGAGAAATGGCTCAATTGTCTGTAATGAAAAAAATGTGCTCGGTGGACACTTTCATTTTACAGCTATTACCCTTAGGGCCCTCCTTATTCTCTCAACTCGCTTTTGCTGATGATTAAAGTCTTGACTGATCATTATTCTCTGAGGTACTTTCGTAGGATTTATGGCTTTGAAGTGGTTGTCACATATGCCACTAAAGTACTTCACTCGTTTTTTTTATCCCATCCTGACACCTCCTACAACCATATAGGGTTTGGCTTTAATGAAACTGGAGTCACAGCAGTTTTGCCAGAGAGAAAGGGTTTGAGAGCAATTTAGTACAAAGACAAACTTTTAAAAACAGAATCACAGTGTTTCAGATGAGTATTCACGGGTAAATTTTAATATTGTGGAAGTATTTTCTGTTTTTTTCCATTACTGTTCAAGTGATTAAATCTTGATCAAATATGTAACAGAAGCTATGTTTTTGTTTTGTGTGCACAGCATAAGAAGGTAAAGAATTTTTAATAGGTTTGCTTTAAGGAAAAAAATAAACCTGAGTATTAAATGGTGCATTTATAGAGTTATCACAGGAACAGAAAAGAATATAAGAGGTGCTACGCCAGGTCAGTGGAAGATACCGGTCAGGCTCCCAAATGAAATATGGTTAAACCAGAACAACTCAGATGTGAAACCACTAAACTGAGTCACAGAGTGCATAGTATTGAGGCAAATCCTGAGTGGGAGAACTTCGCAGGTCCTCATCAGCCGTGATCAAAACCATTGCTTCAGAATCTTAGAATAATGAAGTATAAGACCACCATTGAGTCAATATTCACTGTACGAACTGTCAATATTCACTGTTCACTGTACGAACTGAGATGGATAAAATGCTAAAAGTACTGTGAAACTCCTGGTCTCTTCAACTGAGAAAAACCCTGGCAGTATGAAATAACTGATTTCGGAAAGGAGCTATAATGAAGAGAAATTTTAATGCACTCTTGGTTCACGTTTTTCCACATGAAAATCAGTTGAAACACAGGTTATGTCTCCTCGGCAAGTAGGAAAGAAAAGATATCCAAGCTGCAGGATAAATACAAGTCCGCTGAGGTCAGGGCAGGAAGTGGCATTTTCAAACTCACCGTTGTCAGGGTACTCTGTATATATCTGTGGGAAAGTTTAGCTAGATTTGAGCTCCAAAACTGCCTGACATTACCATTTGAGGGAAGAAAGGAAGAACTATGTTCTTGATCTTTGCTCTTTCCTCTTGTGATAGTCGCTCAAGGAAGCAAATGCCAGTGTTATTTCTCAGTGTAGTTGTTTTCCCTAGCAGTTGCTCCGTAGTTTCTCAGCTGAGTTGACAGAACTGTTTTTTGATGTATGTTTTGTGCTCTGGTGTGTGGTGTTGAATGATTTAAGTTAAACCAGAAAACTTTTCAGAGGCAGTAGGGCTGGTGGGCCTTACAGAATATAGTCTACCACAGGTGTGTATTATGAGCTCAAGTGGTGGTGGTGGTGAGGTGATCTCACCTTGTTGGCTTGCCCTCATGGGAGACCAGCAAGCAGTGCTACCAGTTTGCATTTACTGGGTATTGGGAAGTGGTGTAACTTTTTAAAAGTAAGAAGTAATACTTAATCTCACTAATCCTAAAAATGAAAACAAAGAATATTTTAAGGAATTAATCATCATCATGTTCAAAACAAGAATGCCATGGCTGCAGTTGCTCGTGATCTTAGAGAGGTGAAGTAGTAGACAGGATGAGATTTTCCTACCCAGTGTCTATTTATCACACTTCTTTTGCAAGCCACCAGAGTACATTTCGTACCAATCACAGGTCCTTAAGTTAGTCTCCAAGATTATCTACTCGATTGATTCCCCACAGAGAACTGGAAAAAAACTACAACTGTGAACTGAAAAAAAAAAAAAAAAGGATTTGTGTCCTGATCTGATACTAAAAAACCTTTTAAAAAGGTCTTGTTTTACTGACTGCTTAGGAATGACAGCTTTACTTCTGGCAGCTTCAGGGAATGGACAGGAGAGAGAATTACCTGTTTCTTTGTCAAGTGTCATATTCTAAATGCACTTGGTAGAGCCATTAAGAGCTGTAATGTCAACATAGCCTCTGTTGTCAAAGTTTCCGTCTCAAATGCAGAGATGAGCTGCTAAATACTCCAGCCAATCTAGGTGACAGGCTTTACCTTTCTCCTGTAGCTCATCCCCCTCTCCATTCTTCTTACCTTGTTCCCTGTATCAAATTGTGTCTTCCCAGACTTCCATTTTTTTTCCTTTTCCCTCAACATGCTGTCTGCCATTGCCTCCCCACTAAATGAAGCAAGGCTCCAAGACAGAATCTTGCAACTAACCTGCTGGCCAGCGTATCTGCTGTAGGGATAGAAGCACCATGAGGTGGCCAGCCAAGAGGCAGCCAGCCACTTGGACTAGGTGGATGCCATCTGGCTTCCCTGTCAGCACCTATCTACTTGCTGGCCAAAATACACGAGCTCTCTGACTGCTTAGTTGTGCTCCCAAAAGGTATCTACTGCTTTTTTAACTCTCATGGAAAGCTAAATGTCTCGCACAGCCTATCTGATTTGGATTGTATTTTGTCTGTAGTACGTGGCCTGTTGTTTTCACTTTGTTTATTTGGGTTACATTTAGGGATTGATCTTCAGAATAAACTCTGTTTTGTCATTATTTTCTGAAGAATTTTCAGCACTTCAGTTTCTTTGTTGCTCCAAGTCAGACTTTGATGCAAGACACTATAGGTTGTCTTTGTCTTTTTTTTCCTCCCTTTCTCGGTAAGTTTTTAATGAAACAACCAACCCCAAAACACTCATTAGTTCTTTTGAGGGTGTGGGAAGAGACAGCATAGAAAATTCCACATTACAGCTTCTCCTGAACATCCAAAACTACTGGATTCTTGACCCAGGCAGTTTGATGAAAGCTGTGGCTCAGTATCCTGTCCTGTCAAAAGGACCAAAGCACTTTTGATTGCTCTTGTAATGTGTCTTTCTCTACAAACAGTGCCTGTGCTTAACATTTTTAATGTTAAATAGCAAAGATCAAGGACAGAAAAACTTCAGTGAAGGTGGTGTGTGAATTTCAGTCTCTGTGATTTGACTCACACTGAACCCTGAAACATTCCTAAACGTTTTTGTTCTTCCTCTGTAAGCAACCTAACTTAGTTTATTTTAATTTATTATTATTAATAACAATACAAAATCATTGATTTCCACTTGTTTCTTCAGATACCTAAGCAAAACCACTTACATGTGTTGGCAGAAGTTTGTTGCTGTCCCAACGTGATGAATGTATGTGTGTGAACGGAATGAAAAAGCCAGCATGTGTATGAGGAGATGCCAGTGGCATCGTATACCGTGGGGTCTGTGCTCTTTCCCTGTGCAAGGACTGGTAACAGCAAGGTGTTATTAGTGCCATGATATGAACATCTCATCATAGCTGAAATGTGGTGCTGTGTCTAACTGCTGTATGTTTTATGACAAAAGATTCGTGCAGCAGTAATCCTCAATAACATGGTGTTTTTCCAGGAATTCACAACTGGATTGTTAGTTCCCTACGTAGGACAAAGCACAATCCTTTGTGTCCTACCTAGCCTGTCATTAATATGGCAATGACTGTGTTTTAGGGAAAAGGCTGTTCCTGTTAGAATCATAAGCACCATTGTTAGGATAAAAAAATCAACCTGTTTTTGCTTTTTATGTTTCTGAAGTCCATTTAATCTATGCATTAGTTTTGGAAAACTGATCAAGATGTGATGACCAACTTTGTGTTTAAAAAAAACCCAAAAAACCAAAAAACAAACCCCTCAGTAGAAAGACCTTCAGGAGGACTTTGGAGAATGCAAAATATCCTGTTGTACAGTAATAATATTGTTTAGATAAGTACTGAAATCTGAAGGAAAAAATTAAGGATGGGCCTAGCTAAGTGTCCCAATACAGTCTTCTCTCACTGTCCCTGTAGAAATTTAATTCATATGAGTTTGGGTATTTTTAGTACTGCCTTGCTAATGCTTTGCATTCAGTTTGCCTGAATTTAAAGGATGTAATCGAGCAAAACAAACCCTCATACATATATGCCTTTTGTCATAATTCACAAAGTTTCAAGGCCAGGACTAGAATCTGGGAGTTTTCTAGGACACGTTCAGTGGAAATGTTGTCTGTCACTACCAGCATCTAGGGTTTAAGAGATCTGGGATAGGGCCTGGAGAGCTTCTGCACATTGAAGGCAGCATTTTGCAAGTTAGAGTTTTATAGAGAAGCAATATGTTACAATGAGCAATAGAATCCCAATATGAATGAGAAGGCTACTCTGTTAAAATTGGATTTGAAGAGAGTCATGCATTAGATGAAAAATAATTATATTTCTGTATTGCTGTTAATTTAATAATTTTGAACAGGTTTAATATGATAACAAGTGAAGACAGCTGATGGTGAGACGGGGGAGAGAACATTTAGCAAGCCAGCTCTATAAAGCTTGTCTGCTTAACATTAAAATACAGTTGGTTAATATGTTTCTGAATTACAACAGGAAAAACAGCTGGTGTAAGCCCTGTGCTATAAACTGTGATGTTCTGCTGTTAAGATACCTCCTAGTCCCCTTGTTGCTGCTCTCTTGACTGACTTTTCTTTACAAGAGAATGTGCTTGGTACCAGTTGCTTTCCTTCTGTGAAGGAAGAGGAAATACACCTCTAGATTGTTGGTGGACTGCAGCTTTTCCCTTTGTTTCTGGGTGACTTATTTGTATTGTAAACGTTTGTGGTTAGGGTTAGGGTTGAGAGAGTCAAAGAGCCTACAGCTCTAGGAACACTGGGGCTGGAAAAGGCATGCCAAGAAAATCCCGGCAAGGCTCCAACCTTGCTGCTCCTACATTTTTCTGATTTGGACCACCCCTGGTGATGAGGTTAGGCTTAGGTTTAGGGTAGTGGTGATGGCAGTGGTTAGGTTGACGGAGTTTCAATCAACCTGTGACCCCCCTGCCACAACCTCTTTTTAACCCTTGAGAACCTTTCCAGGTTACTTCAGCATCCTGATGTTCATTTTCATCATGTCCTTTGGAGATAATTGTAAAGTAAACCTTTGTCTCTTTCATAGAAAGTTACCTTACCCAATCTTCCTCTGTTTAGTTCCTTGAGTATTAATATCTAGATTGATTTTTAGAATATTATCAGATATTTTCATATTCTTTTAACCATTGAATACATTTCTTCATGTCAGAAAACTAAAAATTTCACATTTCCTCATATCCAAAACTTAAACTACAAACCCAGAAAATTAAATCAGAGAAAATAGGAGAGAAATTACTGTCACCATAGCAGTTAGCTGCTAAATCACCTTAGTGTTTTCTTGCAGTTGGAGTTAAGCAGTTCCCTGTGACCATTACAACATTCCCATTAATTGTTTCTGCTTATTCTCTAAAACTTTTGTTTGACAGCTGAATGTTTTAGTTTCCTGACAGCTAATAATAAGAGTTAGGAAAGAGAGGACTGGCATTGTGCTCAGAAAGCTTGCAGAACACTGATGAATCTGCCATGGGGAATACAGACTCTGCTGTTCCAATACTTAAGAGACCATAATGGTAGTGAAGGGAAAAGGAAACCACAGGGAGCCCTATTAGGGACTGGCAGTTGGTTAATGGGAAAACAACGATGAAGACTGTGATGATTCAGAGATGAACAGTGTGAAGATTTTGTGATGGGGAATGAAAAAGGGAAGTGAGAAGTGCAGCAAAGGACAAACTGAGAAACTGATGCATCTGCTTGCATTTTGGGGATAAATGTTATTCCTGATTTGGGAAAAATGGACATTAGTGGGATCAGCGGTACTGTGATGGCTAAGGGTAAGAATAAATAGGCTCTGGAGAGAGTGGAGAACAGGATATCTGCAAAGAAATACAGAGGGCTTACAGAAATTGGGGGCTTCCTCCATCATGAACAAAAGGCTAGAAAGTTATGATATCTATTGGTTACACAGGTGGTATAAGGACGCACGCAGAACCACAGGAAAAGGAAACCAATGATTGTATGGACTGCGTTAGGGCCCTTTCTTTTTTTTCTTATGGGCCCCTATTGCTTATCCTGGATCACTCGGGAAGGGAGGTTCTGTGGCTTTTGACATGGACAAGACCAGGACAGAGAGCTGAAGTGCTGGGATAGCAGGGAACATGTCCAGGGACCACTGTGTTAAATGAACTTGGCTTTCAGAAATACTGAATGTTTAATTTCTCTAAAAATGTTTTTCAGGTATATAATTTTTGAGCATCTCTCAAATCATAAAGGGTTTATTCTCAGTGATGCAAAATTGGTATGTTTCACCACTCCTTTGATGCAAAGATGTCATTTGTCCTACACTTATGTATGTTTGCTGTCCTATTTGTTGGACCAAAAGATTTTTAATCATGTCCAGCCTTGGAAAAATTCAAGGAGACCTCTGGAAATATAGGTCGGAACAGATGTTTCCACTTTGAAAGTGTGAACAGGAGGGTTAGCCAAGGGGTAGAATTAAATCTACCAATGTTTGTGAATTAGAATTTGAATGTCTGGTGAAGCGCAGTTGTAACTTGCATAAATCTGTGGTCATATTAATGCAGTGATTTGTATATTATTGCTACTATAAAAGTTTTATAGGGCTAGTGGTGGAGTAATGTTTTGTGCCTTTTGACAACATTTGCAATCTGAAAGAGTGGGGAGACAAAATCCAAGTGCACAAGTCTTTTAATCTTAATGCTTTGCATCTTTTACATCTTGCAAAGTGGAAGAATAATTCGGTTCCCTATGGTAGATGCTTTGGGTTTGGAAGCCTGCTTTTAATAGAGTACATTTGGAAGGCTTTTTGAATGACTTTCTATTCATACATTACCTGATGTCAATGATGTGTGTGGCACTGACAGTTACCCGTCTCTGTTAGGGTCAGCACACGTGTTGGATAGAACATTTCTATTGACATTTTAGTGACTTTTCTTTTAAACATCCTTGAGTTTGGCTTATGAGGCTGGCCATTCAAAGTTCCAGCCATACCTAATGAGTATTTCATTTGCAGCCCCTATTCAAAACCAAGTTCTTAACTGGGTATGCAGGTATTTATCATACTATTTCATATTCAGATTCAAATTTTTTATATCCTTATTTTTTGTAAGTTCACAATATCTCATCTGGATATGGTATTACTTCCTTTTTGTAGTATGCAAGTGACACTGAAATCTTTCCTGTGAATCTGTGCATGGAGTAAAGGAGTATTTAATTTAAACATGAAAAAGAGTATGCATGCAGTAAATGCAGGCTGGGGTGTGATAGATGAGAGGCTGTGATTCTTCAGGGAGCTTTAAATTATTATTAGCAAGAACCTGCCAATCTTCATGAGAAGAAAATTTTTACAGGGATAGGTTTTGGCAACTGCAAGGATGGCAGCTTCATCTGAACTGCCTCAAAAATCCTGTGGGAAATGAAATAGCCAGCAAGGGCTTCAAGCTGGCTTATTTTTCAGCATTCCTAATCTGCTTACTTCATGATAGGGTTTGATGCAATAATATATTTTCTTCTGTACTGCAAGCTGCTCAGTTTGAGTCCTTACAATTTATATTTTGGCATGAGAAAGTAGAAGAATGCTGTTTCAGCTGTCCCATCACAGTCACTTTGCCTGTCTGTGAAAATAATAGAGGTTAGAGAGGTCTGCTGAGAAAGTTTCTCAATAAGATAGAGACAAGGGCTATATTGATCCTGAGAACAGTGACATGAGGGGAAAAAAAAGGATAGAGTGTAAACTTTTTGCTCTCCTTTTATAATAACCTTCACAACCCTAAATCCGGGTATTCTTTCAGTAAAGTCTGGAGCACTAGAACAGTGGAGTTCATTGCTCTTTGACTGGTCATAAACCCATCCTGACAGTGGAAGGTACCCAGAGGTAGAGGCATTAAGATGAGAATGGATTTTAAGAACATTAAATTGCAGAGTTCTGTGTTGAGAAAAAGGGAGAGAGGGACGTGTTGTCCTTCTCTCTACTGATTTTGTATCAGGAACTTCACAAATAGCAGTAGTTATTCCTTCCAGTGTATGTGTCCTGTAGGAGTAGACAAAGATAAGCATGGTTGAATAATGGAGAAATGACCAGGAACACTTTTAACTGAGAACTGGTTGAAAATCAGGAGTCTTTCTCTCAATTCTACATTGGGTGCGTTTATGGCAAAACAAAAAGAAGCAGGGGTTTGTTATCTTTTGAAAGTCTACTTACTGGATTTCCTAAGTTCAAAAGTAGTGGCCTGCATAAATCTGAAACCGTTTGAATTCTGATTTAAATCTGTTCCTTTCCTGAGCAGAACAAATTTAAAGATCTATTTGTAGTTAATTTGCCTTTATTCTAAATTATTTATAAGCTATCTGGTCTTGAAAGGATGTGTAGAAATGTAGTAGTGAGTACAATTTGGCCAATTTACGATTGTATTTTATATAATTCCAGCCTTCATACTTCCTGCCCAAACTTTTTTGCTTCCAGGTTACTATGAGTTAATAATTTTGATGCCATGCCCTTGAATATGGCATTGAACATATTTGCTCTCAAATGTTCACATCTGTTAGTCTTTGCACTCTTTTGGTTCTCCCCTTCTCTGCTGTCTCTCCCAAAAAGCCCCGTGGAATGCCATTGTGTTAAATCTAATTTCAAAAGTAGCCAATAGACTTTGCCACATGTTAAACTGTTATTCTTCTTTCTGACCTTAGTTCACAAGAGCAAGCATCATATAGAATTTGTGCTATTTTATTGGTGTTGCTGTCTGTTACCGTGTTAGTGTGAGCTGGACAGCAGGTCTTAGCAAGTGTTCATTGTAGCAAAACCTGTGTGGTTTATATTCAAGGGGGTTTCCTAAATCCAGGAAAAAGAAATTTAGCTATTGATTAGCTATGGCTCACAGTGATCTGGAATAATTCTTAGTTTAAAAAAAAAAATCAAACTCATCTGTTTTGGTTTGTTGAAGTCCTGCCTTTTGTGAAATCACCTTATGAGAAGATGTGTTGACTGCTGCATTGAATTCATTGCGGAGCATCATGTAACTTCCTATGAAACTCAGTGAGGGGGAAGGTGTTGGAGATATTTCATACATACTCTTTTCTTAGGAGTGTTTAAAGTTGGTGTCAGTTGCATAGCAGATTTACATGTCAACTTGCTCTTTTAATTGGTTGTTGATTATATTTTAATTCCAAAAATGAGTTTGAGTGGCTGCTTACATGTACCATACAGGAAGAGATGGGTGCCACATATATGAAATGAAATCTGGGAACTTCTTTCCTGCTCCTGAGTTAGAGAGCACATATAACACAGCCTTCTGTCCAAAAGTCTGAGTACATATTATAAATAAATATTACCCTGGACAGTCATAAATAACATTCTTAGCTTTTAATGCATAATTAATATTGACTACTAGCTAGTAACACAGCTGAATAATTATGCCACATTTTAAGACTATTTCTGTCTGCTTCAGCCACATTCAAGCAGTTAAAATATGGCCAGTTCTTTGGGGTTTGGCACAGTAATTTTTAGCTACAAATTCCCAGTGAGCTCTTTAAAAGTCTAATTAGTAACAACCATTAGCGTTGGCTTATTACTCTGGTTTGGACACTAAATAAGCAGACTGCTTTTGTAGGGTGAAGTCCTACAATGTGCTCAGAGTACTATCTACCAGGGTTCATTTTGCTCTTCCTCCTAAATCAGAGTCCCTTCCATTACCCGGTGGGCTAAGTGGCTGAATGCAGCAAGGCTTAACTCTGTTGGGTACAACACTGCGTCCATGTCCTGATTCCCTGTGGCCAGGACACACCACCATGCAGTAGGAGTGGGAAGCCCTCCCTAGATCACATACTTGGTGGAGACCTATATTAAGTTGCCTGCTTACAGTAAATATGCACAAGAGAATGATTAGCTGAGCCTGCCCGTATGAAACGTGGCTGAGGTTTGGTGAGAAGGCTGATCTGGGAGGATACAGTCCAGTTCCTTTCATGAGTTTCTCCTCAGCCCTGTCCTTGAGCAGTTCATTGGGTCACAACATGCAACCTGGCCAGGTTCAAAGGAGCAGAACTGGCTGCAGCGTGATGTAAGGTGTCCAAGTATACAGTGGCAAAGCTGATTTTTAAATAAAACCATACAGCTGCATTTCTGTGCTCTAGCCTGTAAGATGCCTAAAGGGCACTAAAGTGTTGTCTAAATTTAAAAGGCATTGTGTGCTTTTGTTTTCTCATTTACAAGTGTTGCCTTGTGTGAATGTAGTGGGGTTGACCCAATTTAACATTAGAGATTTCTTAGAGATACTTTCCCGAGGTTTCAGTAAAAGCAAAACAGAGTTGTAGCAAGATGCATGGATTTACAAGTGTTTATTACAAGAATTATGGAACAAAAAAAAGTGGAACACACTGGAGAATGATAGTTGTGCACTGAATTGTATGTAAAGCCACTTTTATGCTCAATACCTGCATTTTGTCATTCTAGTGAGTAGCTGTTATGTTTATATTGTATATGTATCTTGGTAGTATTGTTCACACTGGGTCTACAAATTGTGCACAGATTATGCAGCATAAGGCCATGGGTATCAGTGAAGGCCTAGGAAACAGTAAATATTTAAAATGCTAATTGTTTTGTTTTTAAAGTATTTCTAGGTGGTGCAGTCAAAAAGGACATATAACTTTCAATACTAAATAAAAGTATAATACTTTCAGTGCAACTTAGGACTTCTTCCTGCCTGCTTCTTCTAACTAATAGTAAGTCTAGAAATAGTTATCTTATGTCTTTTAGGGGTTTATCTTTTAGTGTCAAAAGATCTCTTTAATTTGTGAGTTTGTAGGTTTGTATCAAAGAGTAGTTATCTATTTTGATCTCTAATTCTTAACTGAAGAGCTCTTTTCCAAAATAATTAGATCTTATTCTAATTTGACTTTGTGTAAGATTTGGTGGCTATTAAGTTTCCTGTATGGAAATATTTCTTTGAGATTTTATTCCACTCTAATCACTGTTTAATGTCTATGTCTTTTCAAGGTTGTCAGTTTAGAGCATGTATTCATCTTTGTTCTGTGCAACAACTGTTTTTAGATCCTTGAAAATGGTAATGATAAATCATACTGTTCAGTGTCATTTTACTAGGGGATTTATTGGAGATATATTCCTACTATGTAGTTGAACTTCATATATTTGGTACAATTCAATACAGTTGAATATACTTTGATACTTGATACAGTTGATGTAATTACTGTTGGATTTACTGGGACATTGCAGCGAGGAGTCACGTAATGCATACTGAATTTTCTGTGATTTTTTGGAACACTTTCTTTATTATTCCTTGAATGTGGCAGCTCGTCTGTTTCTCACCACATCCTGATGTAACCGGGGAGAAGGGCAATGGGTTTACCTGAGTTTTTAATGCATCTGCTGTATCTTGGACTGTCTAGCTAGGAGTTCTGAGTTTTTTCCCATGTCTCTCCTAATTCTATCACTTAATTTCTTTATAATACCTTTGTCCTTTCCCTTGCTTTGTTTACCCAGACAGGTGATGGGAGTGACTCCAGCAGAAACACTGTAAGCATGATATACCCCAAGTTCATCAGAGAAGGCTGAGGCAGTGGCCTTGAAAGACATTTACTTCATTTCTGTTCACTGCTATGGATCCAAGGAATTTTTGCTGCTATAAAACTCTGTTTGCCAATGCAATCCAATAACTGATATTTCTGGCATGAATTCATCCTTGCTGGAAATAGCCCCTCTGCTTTCAGTAGAGCTATTTTAGGGATGGATTTAGTCATCTAGCTTGTTAAATTATGTCCCTTTCTTTTCCTTGATTTCCTCCTTTCCCACAATGTGAAATCTGTAGTCTTCTCTCTTGGGTCAGCATTTTATTTTCCGTGTGAAATATATGTCCCGTCTCCAAGGCCATAAACCATTCAAACAGCTTCTATTATATTGAGGATTAATGTGAAGTATTTATTCTACCACTGAGTAGGAGGAGTGGCATACTGGAACTTCTACTAATATTTGGCAAAATATGTTATTTTACATGAAAGGGACAGGGTAATAATGTGTAAGATTACATTTATTCCATGCTGTACTTTGAATTTCAAGAGACAACAGAAAATCAGGAGGGGAAAGGGGTGAGAAGAAACATGTGGATTAAGCAGCTGGCATCCAACAGACCTGAGGGCATTGGAGTAGTAACAGGAAACTGCCTCACTGTGAGTGATTTTGTCCATGTAAATTCTTGGCTTTTCATATCAGCAAAACTGTTTTGCTACTTCTGCTAATGATTCAGCTTAGCTTTTTTTACAGTAAGGTCTATTCTATTTCAGCTCTGGAAAGGTGGTCTGTAAAGGAATGGGTATAATTATGAATCTGAATTTTTATCAGTCCTTCAAAGCAGGCTGTTCAGTACATGTTAGAACACCCTTTTGCATCCACCTCAAAAGGAATTTGAATTCCAGAAGATAGGTTCTATGTTCTGTGCCTGAATTTCCCATAGATCAAAACAGAGTTACAACAGCTATCCAGAAAACTATCCAGATCAATGAAATATTGTCTTGGGTGTCTGAAGCCTCTCTTTTATTAGGTTGGGGTTTTTTTCCAGTTCTGAACAATGCATATCTACGGCTGAGTCACACATATGCAAATATATGAAGTGTTAAAACTAAAGTACATGAAAACTAAATTATTGCACTGAATATTAAAATAAGTAGTTAAAAATATTATGGAAGAAGTACAGATGAATAAGACTGATTTTACTGGTGGTGGTTTTTTGGTTTTCTTTTTTTCTGTCCTGTCCATAAAAATTTGCTGAGAATGAGTGTCCTTCTGGATCTTTCTGGCTTCATTAGCAACTGTATAGTCTGTACAAAACATAATTGAAGAACTTTTGGCATGTGAATCTGAAAAGAGAAACACCAATTACTGATACTCTGTCCCTGTGGAGAAGCTTTTGTTCATATTTCAGGACATAATGTGATCAGTTTGAAACACTTACGATAAAGCAATCTAAAAATGGGGTTACAGAGGACAGGCAATGCTTCCTTGCTTGGTTTGCCCACATTAATGACAGCTTTTGAGGTCTTACACTGGATCAATGTCATTTCAGAGACTAAATATTGTCAGCAGTAGAGGCTGTGCAACCAAGAGATGAATAGGCCAGGACCAGAAAAGAATTCAGAAGGAAAGTGAGGATGCATTAGTAAAACGACACTACACATAACCAATAAGTGTAGTTTGTGTCCTGCTGCCCAGATACTTCAAGGCTGCAAGGTGCAAAACATAAGTTCTAAAGAGGGCTTCAGGAAGATTTGGAAAACTGTACATGGCAAATTGCTAAGATCTGTACAAAAAGCAAAAGGCCTTGTGGATAAATACATGGAGGAAAGGTCAGCATAACTTCTGTAAAGTGAATCTCTCTGTACAAAGCAGTGAGTAGGGGAATAAGAAGGGAAGTCCTTTAATGGGTGAATCAGTTATTTAAACATGGGAAATGCAGGGAAGGAACAAATGATCAGCTCCCTAAATCACCAGCGGAGCTGAAAGATACTTGTGCTGGGACAAGCGTTATCTAGGATGTGGAACAATGTGCACCTGGTAGAGTAAGAAAGCTTATTGATGGCTGTAAATGGAAATACTGAAGTTAAATTGAAGAACTGAAGGAGGATCTTGCACAATTCAGTAGCTGCATAATAAAGTGGAAAATGAAATTTGGTGTAGGTAAAGGTTAAATTTTCCACATGAAAAATGTAAATTTTGATGTTATATATGAAATGATGAAAGCTGAGATTAGTTTTAGTAATCAGAAGGAAGATTTGTGATGTTATACAGCAAAAAGTCCATAAAGGTATCAATTTAGTATCTGGTAGCAAATCAAAAGAAACAGAAAAAAAAAAACTAACTGAAAGAAATTATTAGAAAACAGATAATTTGCATCACTGTGTAAATCCAAAGCTTACCCTTATCCAAGGGTATTTTATTCCCATTTCAATTAAATCTTTAATATCTTCACATGTAGATATGAATGCCTAGAGGTTGGGAGATATGACATATGATTGCTCATGACTTGCATTATGATGAGACCAATTTTTGGCTACTGCCTGAACTCAGATGGAGCATTTGGGAGGAAGCAGTATGACAAATCTTACAGTTTTCTCTTAAGGTACAGTAAAATAAAAGATCATCTGACTCTTTTTTCTGCAGTCCATGAGATGATTATTTTCTCTTTAGCATATGTGCTTTGTCTATTCTTTAGCACTTCACATTCACACACAATAGTATTTAGTATCTTGGATTTGGGGAATTTTCTAACAAATGGCCATGTCTAAAAAAATTACTATGTTTTACTCTTCTAGATCTGAGGCAATATTTGATGTGTTTTATTCTAGTTTGTGGCCATGCAGATGGTTAAAAAAGCTATTTTTATTCCCTATTTTCTCTTTTTGTTCATTGGTTTTAGCATCATGCTTTTGGTATCTCCATCACACTAAGAGAAAACATCCTTTGAAGTGCTCAGCACTTTGAAAGCAGGACAGGAGGGAAGGTCAGAAGTTTTAACAGGTATCTGCTGAGATCTGCCCATTTAGAAAGAGAAGAGTACTGACTGAAAAAACTGATGCTTTTCCAAAAGGAGTTTTTTGATCCAGTGTGCAGCTGGTTTGCTAACAGGCATCAAGAAACCAACCAACATGTAGCAATAACACGAGGTTTAGAGCAACAACACTTTTCTTTAGCTGTACTTGGTATGTGAGCAAAAAATGAAGAAGTCAAGTGTAACATAAATAACAACAGGACTGAGACCCGTTTGTCACCTCTGCACACCTTTCATATTAGATGGTTGAAAACACTAGAACCTTCTGCACGCCCTGTAAAAGCTGCTGTTTCCTGATCTGTTTTCATTTTGTACTGTAAGGCATGAAATCATAATTTCCGATAATTTCAGACTCAGAAAGTCTGGTCACTTGGAATAAAATGCATGATAGATGAGACTAGGTAAAGTATTAATTATCAGTGCTATTAATTACAAATGTAGTTGCTTCTTCTCCTTACCTTTTAATACATCCTTATTTCTGTGATTGTCGTAGTCATTCATAAATATCTGCTATTTTTAGCAAACGATTTTCAACAACTAATGGCATGAAATGAACCATTGAAAATGAGCAATTTATTTGCTTCAGTTATTTGTTATTCACTGCTTGGGGTATAGCTGGTCTGTACATAATGTGTTATTTTATAATAGATGACTGAAAGTTTGTAGTGTTTACAATGATGAATTTTTCATTTTGAGAATGGTGATATAGAGCTAACTCTTATTCTGATTTTTAGCATTTTTCACTTATTAACATAAAATTCTTTAAGTAATTCAGTTTAAATGCAAATGTAAAAAACCTGGAGGTGCACGGTTCTACAGCGGGAGGAAGTAGATACGGGGTAGGGAAGATCACTTCTGAGGAGGCAAGGAGTTATGCTTGGGAGAAGTGTGTGCAGGGCGGCCCTTCCACCAAAGGAGTCCTACACAGTGACAAGAACTCATGTTTTGGACTATGGAGATTTACTTTAACATCTGAGTTTGTATTTCATGTCTATTGGATTTGCACTAGTTCCTGCAGTGCTGCTAAATCATACCAAGAATAACTATATAAAATGCTGTGTTTGATCTTTTCTTCTACCTTCCTTGTCTTATGTTTTCTTTTCCCTGATGCTATCATTTACTATATATTTGTTAAATAAATGAGGGTTGGACTTACTGGTTCCTTGTTTACTAAATCTGTTAATTTAGTTTATCTGGAACATGATAAATGCAAGATTTGGTAGAGTATCTGTTGGATTTAGAAATGGGAAGAGATTTTTTGGGAATGGGAAGAAAAATTTTTTTTTTTTTTCTTCTGCTGGCACTAAGGTATATAACAGAGAGCACCACTTCTACAGGCCTCCTGGAAAGCTAACTTAAAATGTAAGAGCTTTCTGGCGATTTGAGAGACATTATGTTAAAGGCAAAATGATAAATGATTCCTTCACCGCTGTGGAGGAAAGATGGAAAATAGAGATCAGTATTGCATCATCAGATGCTTTTTCAGAAAAAATCGGTAATTGAACGAAAAATTAAAGGAACAAAAACCCATGACTTTCAGAGGCAAACGAGGGAAATGAGATCTAAATAAAATTACCACTATGCAAGTAGTAACTATACATAATTTATAGACAGTGCAGTAGCCCTGTTAATCGACAATTTTGAAAGGTTGCTTTGATCTGCATCTTTCATCCATATTCCTATTATTTTGATAGATAGCAGTGTTAAAGGTGAATGTCTTAGTGAGATTTCATTTGCATTTGAAGCAGTCTTGCACTTTTGTCTCCTTTCCAGCATCCCAGCAATTTATTTTTTTTTTTTATTTTAATGTTAATTTATGTGTGCAAAAGCTAATGGGATATTAAGCCATTTTAAAGCTCTGGAATGTGAATAGAGAAGATTTTCAGATGTTAATTGAAACTGGCAAATGTGATTGAATAGCAGAAGGCTATTGTTAAAACTAAAATAGGTCTAATTTAGAGAGAATATTTCTGATAACAAGATGAGTTTGTGTGTAGTGACATTCTCTGGAGAGTTGTACAGACCATTGGCTTGTGGAGAGGAAACCACACGCAGAGATGTGGCAGGATCTGCTGCTACTGCTCTTGAGATGTTCCATGTTGTAACTGTGAATCTGGGATTAGCTGGGAAGTGAGCTTCCACTTTTCTACCAGAATGCAGAGCAAGGGAGCTCCTTCCCCACCGATGGACCTGGAGCCATGTGCTTACTCACAAAAGGAACTGTGAACCCTCTCACATCTTTGGCGGGATGTTTGCATGCTGCTCAGTCCTGGGAAGTAGGAGGGAAGAAGACTCCTGGATCAAACAGAAATCTGAGTGCTAATCCTTTCCTTTATTCTTTCAGTATGCTTTTTTTTATTATTTTGTCTGTTTTCATTGGAACTGCTGTGCTGTGACTTCCAAAGTCTCTGTAGCAAGGGGTCTGAGACAGGTGGCAGAAGCTCATTGCAATGCAAAAGGTTCAAACCCCACTACATGCAGTGTGTAAGTAATTGTGTCAAGATCACTGAAAATTACCAACCCACGCCAAATTAGCACAAGATTGATTGTTTTGTTTTTTTTAATAGTTTATGTTTCCTTTTAAAAGCTTGGGAAGCTCCAAAACAGGCAGTAGCAGCAGCAAAGTTTACTGTTTATGTGCAGATTCACATTAAATTATGGGTCAGCATGCAATTTCTGGTACAATTGTGTTCTCCATTTGCAAACTGGAGGCTTCATTTATGCACTGAAAAACACAACAATAAATTAGGTGGGTGACTGCACAGAAATATTATAATAAAAAGATGGGTGAATCTGGGAGGTGCAGTGGGGAAATACACATTATGAAATAAATGTCCTCATTTTAATATTTCCACCTACTCTCCTTATGGTGATACCATGTGGTTCTTAGCCTCATTTTTTTCTGCCTTCATACTTTCAAACTCTTGAGAGAAGGAATATTTGGGAGGATGAAGCTGTAAGAAAAACAATTTGTCAGGCTGTCCTCTGCAAGCTGTAGTTCCTGCAAACACTTTGGGTAGAAGGTTAACTTTCAAATCCTTCTGCCCTTGAGCATTGCATCTTTTCATTTATGTCCTACAAAGCACAGCTAAATTTTATATCCCTTCTTTGTCTACTTAATCAGAAATGGTAGTAAAGTAGTAAAAACATGCGGGAATGGCCTTCAAGTTGTAAAAAAAAGAGCAACGTTTTACCAGGACAGTCTCTTGTAGAGAAGAAGTAGTGGCTTCTGGAGTTACTGCCAGTGGCCGTAATGGAGGCAGGTATTACACCCTGGCCTAAAGGAGACCTACTGCCTTCCTTTCATGAATGTGCAATTTTGAGTACTCTAGCTGCATCTTTTGAGTTTTTCAACAAGGGAGTTTCCAAGCACTTGCCATGACTTCCCAGTGTTTCCACATACTTCCAAAAGTTTGTGGGAAAAAGTTTCGGCAACCTTTTGTTTTCTTCTCATATTGACTGTCAGTAAAAGACCATCACTACTAAAACACTGCGAATTCTGCCATCTGTCTTTTATACTGTTAACTGAAATATTTTGGCCGTAAAACTACAGTCTGGCTCTCAGAATCCAATATAAAAATACCAACAAATGAAACAGAATTATATTGAGGAGAATGTTAGGAAGGAAATAAAAAAGACATCTCTTGGGGAGGGGAGAAGAGAAAACCAAAGGAACAGAGGTTAAAATGGCACATGGAGGAAAGGAGTCAAGTTATGTATTCCCGGAAGGAAGCAATTTTGAATGAGAACAGCCATCAGCTGAAGTAAATAGAGCAGGAAAGTAAATCTGCCCCAGCAGATAGAAAAGCCTGTATTTTATTTGCCAGAGTTATTTTTCTATAGCAAAAAGGAAGCAGGAAAAGTGAATTACTGAAACCATACTGTCATGCTTCCTTCTTTTTTTTCCACCTCCAACTAGTTTTTCCTCTTCTCAGTCTCTTCTCTGGAGGTAAGTAGGTCATTTACTTTGCTGCTGTGACTCCTCTCCTTCTGCTCTTTTATTCAAAGAACCCCAACCAAACTGTCATTTTGTGTTCAGGGTATCTCAGCAGAACCTTTGGGATATTGATAGTAGGGAAAAAAAAATGAAAAAAACATTAACATTAATGTACATAATGAACATAGTGTAACATTAATCCACATGACAACTGTAGGCTTCAAACCTGAGCATCGGACCTCTGAATTTTGGCCACATAGACCATATAAATATGGTTTGCAGTATGAATTGTGGTCTATATCTAAAATCAAGATTAAATAGCAGCTATATCAGAAATGTTTTCTTTACTGTAACACAAAGCAACTAAAAAAATATTAGTAGCAGACTGCAGAAAAGTCAGTTTGAACCCATCTCTAAGAGTAAAGAGTTACTCAGTTTAACATTTTGAAAGGGGAAGAAACCCCTGTCTGTTCCTCTTCTCTGATATCTGCTGTTTTGAAAACCTTTCAGTTCTGTCAGATTTATGGGTTCCATAACTACTCTTTTTTATTCGTGTTGTGATTGTTCCTCTCCCCTTCCATGAATTATTCTTCCACTATTATTCTAGTCCTGTTTCAGATGGAGTGCCTTTGAAACTGTGGGCCTAGGTTGAGAGATGCACTTCATAAGAATCTACATATTAACAGTTTTATATGGTTTTGTGATGATAATTGAAAGGGATGACTAATTCCATGTTAGTATAAAGAAAAGGTAGAGAAATCTAGAGAAAAGGTGAGCACATTTGCAGCACCCTTAAACCAGCTGTAGATATTAAGAGAAATAGCTTAGTGTTTTTATATTTAATGGAAACCTAAATAAACCTAACCTGTAGTTGACAAAATAACTGTATTTAGGTGGAATCTGCTCTTGACTCTATAGAAACACAAACTGTTCATTGTTGGTTTTTAGGTATTAAACTACTGAAAGCTATTGGTACAGTTCCTTGTTTAGCTTAAGTTATATGGAATTTGGCTTCTGTAGCAGTTGAATCAGTTCAAGTCTTAGTACTGTAAAGCAGTTTATAGCCAGTATTCTTCCCCAGTGCCACAAATGATTGCTGTCTTGAATAACATGATAGAAGAAGAATGGTTTGGGTTGGAAGGACCCTTAAACATCAAGTATCAACCCCTCTGCCTTGGGCAGGGAACCTTTCAGTAGACCAGGTTGCTCAGGGGCCCATCCAACCTGGCCTTGAACGCTTCCAGGGATGGAGCATCCACAACTTCTCTGGGAAACCTGTTCCAGTGCCTCACCTCCCTCACAGTAAAGAATTTCTGCCTAATATCTAATCTAAACATCGTTCAGTTTAAAGCCATTCCTCCTTGTCCTATCACTTGTAAAAAGACCCTCTCCAGCCTTCCTGTGGGCCCCCTTTAGGTACCAGAAGGTGCTCTAAGTTCTCCTCTGAGTATTCTCTTCTCCAGGCCAAACAACCCCATTTCTCTAAGACTTTCCTTGTAGGAAAGGAGAGATGCTCCACTCCCCTGTTCATCTTCAGGGCTCTCATTCCTCAATATATGTAATGAAAACATAAATTAAAAATGTGAATATTGGTCAGTTCCTTCAGTGACTTTCTTCTATGCTCTTTATTGGCACTAGTATTAGGAAGTCACACTCTGTCAAAGTTGGTGAAACCACCAACTTTCCTTAAGTATGCTAATAAAATAATCTTTTATATTTGATTCTCTTGCATTAGGGTAAGACAACATCCACTTTGTCACCTAAGAAATGTGATCTTTCTAGCATGTACCACAATACTATTTAGGTGGCATTACAAGGATTTTGTGGCATAGAAAAAGTGTGAGAAACCTCTGACACTCTACTACTGAAACTGCCAGAATCTGCTGGGAAATTCACATGCAAAATGTAAATGATGCTGGAGAAGTGAAGTTGGATTAGCAGCCTTAAGGGGATTTATAATGAAATAAAGGGAAAGCTAACATCTTAGGGACTTCCCCCCTCCAAAAAAAAAAATTCATTGCAGCCATGCTTTCTTTTTTGCTGATACCGCTCATTTGAACATTTCAGTATTTAGTAAAATATTTTTAATAATATTGAAAAGTAGACTTTTTTTCAGAAGATGTATCCAAATAAAATTAATGGTATGATTATAGTAATGTTTCTTTGAAATGTTAATTTGAACTATATCATAATTTGAGGTGTTAATCTTCACAAGGTCTTGGCCAAATCCACTCATGTTAATTACAGTTAGCAGATCAAATTTCACCTGGCAGTTTCCAATAAAGAGAATTGTTTTATTTCTTTCCTGAAGCATTACTGGATTCTCTTAACAGATGTCATGTACAGCCCTGGAGATTTATTAATCAGAAAGAATATTAGTAATATACTGGAGTGGAAGGTGTAATTCAAGGATTTAAATTTTAATTTTCAGATTTTTTTGTAGATTAATGTTATTAATAGGAAAAAATAAACCTTTCAGTAATAACTTATTATGGTTTTCAGTCTGTAAGGCAAAGAATTTCTGGGGTTTTTTTTACTAACGTGCTCTAGGCAGTGGGGTTAGATTAAACTGCTGTGCAATCTAGTATATGGCTTACTTTAGTGAGGCTACTTAAGAAATTATTTTTCTGGCCTTGTGTCTGGGTCTGTGTAACCATGCAGTCCAACGCAATTTCAGAACCTATGTCACTAGAACAAGAAGTTAACTTCTGAGATAAGGTCTGGGTTATATTTTGTGGTATAAATATTTTTCTTGTGCCTTCTGCTGTTTGACTCCCCGATAGTATTTTTTCTACTATTTTTTTTGTTTTTAAATAGCAATGGATAAACTGATGTGTAAGACACGGGTAATTTATTCTGCGTGGTTCCATAAGTATGATTTTATAGGATAGAAAAGCAAATTAATACTGTGTCATAGGAGAACCCATCCAATTGTTTCCAAGATTGCAAAAGATCTCCATCTTTAACCTCAAATATTAGATATCAATCACATGACACAACAGCTATTGAATAGATAGCAAGAACCTGTGTTTTTAAGTAACATTTTTGTTTGCTTTTAGTGAATCACAGTGACTTTTTGAGGATGCTAGAAGGCTGTTACCTTACTGCTTTGTTTTAATTTTAATGATAATGCACTTTGTGCCATTGAGACTATTTAGGGGAAAATCACTTTATTGCAGCATCCGTGATAGAGTCAATGCACAGTGGCAAGGAGGCTGGTTTCCTGCCTTGCATTAAATGCAACTTGGCAGCATTAAAAAAAAAAAACAAAGCCAAAAAAAATTTGATATTTGTTGGTTGGTTTAGGTTATTGGGGGTTTGTTGTTGTTGTTGTTGTAGTTTTGTTTGTTTGTTCTAGCAAATATTTATAGATATTATGGAAAACATGACTTTGTAAATGCATAAGATCTCAATTAGTAGCTTTGGAGGAAGAGGTAAGCCACTTCCTCCTCCTGAACAGGTCTTAACTGCTACATAGTGAAGAAGACAGTACTACTAGCTTTCAAAATCTTTTTTTCTGTAACTCATGATAATTAGGTTTTTTCAGATGCCAAATTCTGAATTTCTACGTTGTATGAGAATCACAGCAGGAAGTTGAAATAGAACTGTTATAGATTGAGGCCCTAATAAATTGATAAGGAGCCAGTCCAATTAGATTAAATTAATTTATTAAGCAAGCGACAGCAAGCAAAACAGTGCTGGGCAACCGGGGGAGTCTCCGCTCCACCACGGCGCAAATTGCAGCCCCCAAGACCCCCTTTATATACAGTTCTTAGTTTCGTTTCTTTACAGTCTCCTCCTAATTTCGTTTCCCCGTTTCAGCGTAAGCTCTCCGTTTTACGCAGGCTCCTGCTGTTGCCAGGGGGTCGTCTGTTCTCCTTTGGTGGTCGTAGGATGAAGGCTCCGGGTCTTCCTCTCCTGTTCTGCGCAAGCGTATCTAAATCCTTATATAATACACCTAACCACATCCTTTTTGCTGATTTTTCCAAGTTTCCTTGGCAAGGACCGAACCGGGCTGTCTTTATTCTCGGTTTCATCTTTACCAAACAAGGACAAAGACCTTGAATACATTCTGCAATTCCCTAAGTAATGTTAAATAATCTTCTAACTACTATTTAAGCAAAGCAATGCTAAGCAATCTTCTTTAAGTGATCTTTACAATATACGATTTCTCACATTTATCTAGGTTTAATGAACAAACAAGTCTTTGCCATCTATTACAGAACCAGTTTCTAATTCTCTTGATGGCAGATGTGAACTTGATAGCTGAAAGGAAGTAAGCCCAAATTTTAGCCATTTAAAAAAAATCTCCTAATTATTTAAACAATTCATGATTATTTCAGAATTTGACTGATAAACTCTGAACTTCTTGATGTGACAGTAGAGGGCAGATGCTTCTTTTCCTGTCCTAGGTGAGTGATGATTTCTGCCTGAAGCCACTATCTGCCAACTTACAGTTTATATAAATCTTTGATCTAACTCAGCACTTAGAAAATACATTGCCAGATGTATTTAAAGTATCTTTTTCTCTTTAAATAAGCAAACAATCCCAAATATAATACAGTCCCTCTCTTTTACACCTCTTTGCTCCAGCTGCATTCTGACCTTCTTAGTACTTCCAATGCAGCAAGTGTACAAGAGCTTATTATTTCATAACCTTCTGAGTACTGAGTTTTGGATTGTTTTTTAATTAACATTTTAATTGCTCATCAAAGTAATTGAAAACTGTGTTGGAAAAATTGTTCATTTACTAATCCCTTTGGTACCAGTTAACACTAAGCTTTTCTCAAGGTCAAATGCACGCTGGTGGTGGTGGTAACTTTCTTTGCTGACGTGGTGCCAAAGGCTTGGTGGGTAGAGATGTTTTTACCATGCTTTGCAATCTGTCTCTGCCTGTGGTGGGGGAAGAAAGAGATATTATTCTGTGCATAGCTGCTTAGGCAACATTTGCACTGAGAAGATATATTGCGTTATCGCTTCTCAAAGCCAGCCTTCACTGGGTGTAAGCATACAGGATGAGCCTTAAGTGATTAATGCTGGTAGGGGAAGTTTCATTTATGACATTACTCTTGGACAGTGTGTGCACTCAAGGATGTTCATCCCATTGCTGAAATATGATCACTGGAATCTAAGCTAAGGCTCAGTTCCTGGAACTGTCTAAGGAAGACATTGAACAGGCAAGGATTCAAGTAGACTGGGTCATATTAAGCTGGAAGCTGTACTAAAAGGCTATGAAATTATTGTTTAGATATAGTTTAAACAAGCTCTATGAGTCTTCACTAATTCTTACAGGAAGCAATGAAATGACCTCCCTAATCAGTTTGTCTTACCTTACTTTCAATGTGCTTTGGAAAATCCTGTTTGTTGTCTTCTGGTCTCAAGTTTAATGTTTTATCTTGCAATGAACTTAACCTTCTTCAGCTAGAGAACCCCTCTGGAAGGACTCAGCAGACTGTCAACAGGGAGCTCAGAAAGAATATTGAAATGTGAGATTTATCTATTTTCACTTTAAATCTACAGTTTCAAATAACTGATGTGATGTATTGGGAATTATTTTGCCTTCCCACTTGTACAAGGGCAACAGTGATTATTGTTGTAGGGTCTAAAATTTGGTGTGTGAAAAAATAAAATTCTGTTAATGTCTTTTTTCCACATAAGTTCCTCAAATTTCTCTTTTGTTCATTCTTTTTGGAGAGGATTTGGGCATCAAAGTCTTCATAAACTGTATTATATATCTTTATGCAATAGCAGGCAATGAAATTCATAAGTCTTTTTAATGGTTTTTAGTTTTTTACTAAAAATGTTTTGTTTTGAAATATCAGTACCCTCCTTCTCTGAGTAACTAAAATGTAATGAATTGTAGCAAAAGCTTTTTTGTTTCAGAAACAGATTTCTGCCCTAATTTATGTTTTTAATTTTTACAGTATTTGTGGTTTGTTTTGTAGCAAAGTTGCATAATTATATCAGAAATCACATGTGGAACAAGTTCCAGGTCTTGATAAACTTGGGTTGCTTTTTTCCTGTCCAGACCCTCTGTGTGAACTCAAGAGGGACTATTTGTTCTTTAACCTGTAGAGCTTCTACTGTATGAAAAATTGCTTAGATAAATTCTGTACTTGAAAGTACTTTCCATTCAGTGATAATTTATTCTGATTTTCCAGAGCAAGTAACTGGTCAAAGTGCTTGGTAAACTGTTGTATGTTATTTAAGTTCATATAAGCCCAGGTTAAGGATTTATTTTTGCATCCATGTTAAGAGATAGTGCTTAATATTTTCAGTCAACCAGTTTCTGAAGCAAAGGTATATTGGAAATTGAGCAGGAAGAAAAAAAAATATAAATCATTGAAGTAACTTTGATGAACCATCAAAGTGTTTCTGGGTATAATGGTCACAGAACATTTGAAGTCTTAGAAAAAGCCCATTTTACTTTGTGCTTATTGGCAAATGAGGATAAATTGCTAGCTGAGCTTGCAGTTGATGTGTAATTGGCTCATCGTCACTGGAAAGGCTTAAGATGGGAAAGTACACTGGTTATTGCCTTGGAAATTATAAATAGGAAGTCTCTGCTATGTTTGAAATGAAAATAAAACAGCTAGAAACTGACCCGTTGAAACACTTCATACTTTTCATTGCTAGCAGGAGATCCTCAGTGAGGCAGATCAAATGTAATTATTGAGAGAACATAAAGAAAACATCTTTGTTCGCCCTGTTGTAATGAGGACACTCAGCAGGATTGGTCCTGAGTGTGCTGGTTCTGACAGTGTACAGGCTTGTACACTGCAGAGTTAGCAGGGGTCTTGGTTGTTTAATTACACGGAGTCATTTTTGCTTTTGCAAGCACCAGTAACTTTCTTTTGAAAAGAAGTTGGAGCTTGCAATACTTAATACACACTTCATATCCTGAAGGTATTTTTCCATTATTAAGCAGTTATTGTGAACGCCACTTGGGTGTACTTCTATCCCTTCGTATATACGTTGTAGTGAGAGATATAACTTAAACCCAAAGGTGTCCATTTACAGATGGGGAAACAAACCAAAAAGAGTTATTTTGGTATGTCTGAAATCATGTTTGAAGAATTCAAAGGAGTTGTTTTCCATGTGATAGCTAATCAATGACCAATTTAGAAACTGAGACTTGGTAGTGAACTCCTGATACTTTGTACTAGATGAGGGTTTCTTAACTCTGATTCTGATGTCTGAGTCTTGGCTTCCAATTCTTGTACCAATCTTTGTCTTTTACGAGTATGAATTTGAACATTTTTTAAACTGGGAGGAAGGAAAGAATATTTGTACTTCTTTGTTTTATGTGAGAATGTTCGTTTCTTAAAGATATGTTAGTTTAATCTCTAAGAAGTCTTCTATATCTAAAGACGACAAAGAGGATCTTTTGTCAGGTGACTGAGGAGAAGTCTGACAGAAGAGGTCTGAGTTGTTCTCTGAAGAATTCTCTTGCTCACTGTGGATTATGTAGGTCTCAAGGGAGACATTATCTAATATTAGGCAATGCTAATATGCTCTTCTGTCCTCCTGAAAATCCAGTTATGAGCTTCTTATAAGAAAGAGCTTTGGCGATGAACACCTATATACATAAAAGACTAGGACTTTGAAGTAGGAAAATAGTGAGCTATGTATGCCAAGAACATACAAACAACATATGTAGAAGAATAAGTCATCTTGCACTACAGTTGATAATATTTCTTAGTGATCAGATCGTGATCTTAAATTCTCTGACCACCACTGAAACTGCAAAGGTTTTATTAGTGACCACAAAAGTAGTGAGACACCCGTGTTTTGTGTTCATATATGCTCAAAATAGTAATTTTCTTAGGTCTCTCTGTGTGAAATGTGTTTAGCCGCAAAGTTACAAACAACCTTGAATTATCTTTCCAATGGGAAATACCAACAAATAGGCATTTCTTTGTTTCATTTCTAAATTGAAATTAAAAAACTGAATTTCTTGTTTCTTAGAGAATTTGTTTTGATAATTTCAAAAAAAATTTAGTGTGTACCGTTCAAATAATATCGATTATGTTAAAGTTCAAAACTAAGGTTATATTAGGGATTAATATTTGCATCATCAAAGCAATATTTTAACATTATTGAAATTAAATGGGAATGTATAGTGATTATTTTGACATTGTTCTCTATGAAATTCTGTCTACAACATTCCTGCAAAATGATGCACTTTCTGATGGAAAACTGTTTTCTTAGTTTTCACCAATTCTTATAGGAAAGTATTATTCCCATACAAATCCATAATTTGGACTACATAACGTTTTCATGAACACATGGAGCATTGCATATTAAAATGTGTAATTGGTTGCAACCTTAATTTTTTTCCCCTAGCATAAAAAAAATACTCGGTCAAATGTAGCTGAGGTTAGAAAAAAAAAGTAGGGAAGATTAGATGACTTCTTATTTCCTCAGATTAATCTGAAATATTAAAATTGTGCTCCGCTCATTAAGTAAAATTACTTTTCACTGTGATAAGATTGATTGGAAGTGGGTCATTTACTGAACTGGAACACACTTTTAAGCACTGTGTCTCGTGTCTGAACCTGGCCTGTGTGTGCCACAGGTTCACCGTGGGCTCTTCCCAGTCCTTTTAAACTCCCTCAAAACAAACAACAGATGACTGAGTCCTTGTGTCCCAGATGGCCCATACCAGCTTTACTCCACCTTCCTAATTTATTTTTCCTCTACTAGGTCTGCTCCTTTTAACTACAAGTACTAGTCAGAATGTTTAATCCCTCCAGAATGGTTGTGACTGCACTTTCAGTTTTACTGAGCTGGGATTAAGTCCTTGTGATAAGAAAATGTTTTTGCAGAGCTGTCTTTTATGCATGTAAATCATGAGATTTCTTCCTGTGGTTTACGTTCTTCAGAGATGTAGTTTTCTCACTTGGTTGATTCTGTGTGTGCAAAACAACCAAATATACAGAAATCTGGGTTTTTTTTCCAGATTTGTTACTATTGCCTTCCTCTGTCTGCTCATCTGCAATAGGAAGGAAAATCTTTTAAGAGATTAGCAGTAACAAACATTGTATTAAGAAGTGAAAATATCAGTGTTAAGATAAAATACTAAAACTAATTTTTCTGTAAGGAAAGGATGAAGAAGATTAATAGTTCTGTTACAATGTATGAAATGGTTGTGTGTTGATTCACCATGGGTACAAGCTTCTGCCTGTGAGAAAGGGTATGATCATGAACTTCCCAAAAAAAAAACCTTAATATAAAATTCCAAAGCATGCAGAAACATTTTTTTGTTGTTGTTTCCTGAGGTTTCATTTCATCTGAGTTCAGTTTGAGAGTTTGGGGATATGTTGACCAATCCAGAACTTAACTTTTTCAGTCTGATAGATTATTCTCTCCTCTTTTGCACAGTCTGTATACATGTGCCTTAACCAGTAGTGACTAACATCTAACATATGCCCAGCACACACTTCTTCAGGCAGAGAAAAATGAAAAACCTTTTTTGTGGGTTGTTGCTTCACTATCTGGTTTTGTATATAAGCAGAATGCAGGACACACCTATAAGCCAGGATGTTTCATAGCTTGTGAACTTTGGACTAATATTTTGTGGATGTAGGCTGCTAGAGACTTTATGGTTTACTTCGGGGATTTTTAAAATTTGTTTTAGTTTTTTAACATATATAATGAGTAATGGGGCTTTCCATGGAGAGGAAAGTTTAAGAGAAGCCTACCAATGTTGTACTCATACTTTTATTAGTACTCTGCTCACTGCATTATTGCCTATTCTCCCTTCCTTTATGTGTGGGAGGGATAGGGAAGGGCCGGGTGCAGGTACTCTCCTGACAGGTAGTAGAAACTAGCATTTGACTGTTACAGTAGTGGTTGCTTAATCCATTGGATCAAAAATGTTTGTATTGATGAGATCTTTGAATTATTTGATGTGCCTTAAAACCAAGGATGACACCTAAAAGAAAGCATGTGGGACACTATACATGGTATGTGTAAAATATGGCAATAGAATGAAATAGATAACAAAACTGTTGAGTGAGGAATATTTTTTAAATTAAATTTCATAGAAACACTAAGGTTGAAAAGTGCCTCTTAAGATCATGCATCAACCTTTAAGCACATCATCCAACCTCTAACCTGACACTGCCAGCTCTGCTACTAAACCATGCCCCTACACACCACGTGTACACAATTTTTCTGCTCTTCCAAGGACAGTGGTTCCACCGCTTCCCTGGAAAGCCTGTCCCGATACTTAATAACCTTTCCAGTGAAGAATTTTTTCCTGATATCCAATCTAAGCCTCTTTTAGCACAACTTGAGGCCACTTCCTCTTGTCCTGCTACTTGTTACCTGGGAGAAGAGACCAAGCCCCACCTCGCAACAACCTCCTTTCAGGCAGTTGTAGGGAGTGATAAGGTCTCTGTTAAGGAAACTTCTCTGCCTGATCATCCAGGAGCCACTCTGGCAGTCACACTTGCCCCACCTGAGCTGCGGCCGAGGTTCTTTCACAGCTACACACCCCACACTCGTAGTCACACCAGGTTTCCTTACAAGTCAAGCACTGCCGTGGTCCTGCTGGCCACACTATTCCTGATACAGGCCAGGATGCCATTGGCCATGGTCACTTGGGCCTACTGCTGGCTCATGTTCAGTCAGCTGTCAATTTATTATTTCTTTATATATTATTATTATAACATATATTACTATATATATTTATATATATTTTTTTATAAACCTTTTGAGAGTGGATCAGTTATGTGATCATTTGATCTGGCCTGTTGATACGTACAGCAGTGGGTGTATTTGTGAGTACTTGGAGTTGGTGCCTGTGCGACGGGCACCTACTGTGAGAAGCAATATTAGAGAAAGTATGAGCTGCTGCTGTCCGTGTTGTCATTGTATTGCACAGAAAATTTTATTTTTCAACTTTTTTACATTCCCTCATTACCCTCAAAATGGTTAATTTCCTGATTCCGTGGTTTTTTTCTGACTTTTGATTTATGTGATATATTAAATGCTTATAGTTATTAACTACTGGATGCTTTGCTCGTCCTTTATAACATTGTTTGACAGTCCTTTGATTGAAGCAGAGATGAAGTGATAAAGTAAGGATAAAATTATTGAACCGAGATTTCTCAGGTTCATTTTATCATCTGATGACTACAGAACATGGTTTCAGCAATGGGGAGGTAACTGAATTTGCCTCCATTGCCTCCAACTGGATTGTGAAAGGAGACTAGTGTGTTGATTTTCCATCAGAAGGAGGTAGTAGTGTGTAGGCAGAAAAAGAGCAGCAGAATTCTTCACTAGTGTTCAAAACAGCTAGCGGAGCAGAATTTCAGGCTATTAGAGCACTTTTAGCAGGCAGTATAGGCAAAGCCTTTATGTGCCTCAGCCTCTAGACACAGTAAAGGATGAGTAAACCCAGTAAATATATTAAACTGTATTTTTAAAATACTGTCTCATTCTTAATGTCTTTGGTGTAAGTAAACCATGGTAATCCTAGAAAAAAATAAAGGCATGGAATGAAAAAGGAGAGGATATATTCTAGAAAATAGTCATTTTGTCTGTATGTCTGTCCTTCTCTTGAACAGCTAATAGGGAGGAATGGAAGCTAAAAAATTATTTTATTTTTCAATGATAATCAGGAAATAAGAAATTCTGCATTGTTCTTTTTTATTGAGTGGGTTTGCTGCAAAATGAAGCCGTTTCCTTTTCCAGAGACTGGGAGAAACAAACACTTCACTGGTTTTAAACAATTTTGCATTTCCTCCTGGCTGATCTTTTATGGTTTTTCTTCTCTGACTCATGCTAAGAGCTATTTCAGCTTGACATGCTGCAAGTGCATTTTCTGTCTATAATGAAATGGAGAAATATGAATGATGGATGTGCAGTAGGCTTGCTCACTCCTCTATGCCTTGCTATTGATAAGTAAGCTGGGGTAGCCAGCACTGAACTTGTATTTACTTCAAAGCCATCTGGGCTCCCTTCATTCAAGTTGTCTGTAGCACTGTGGGTGTCCTCTTGTCCTTGCAGTGATTCACACCTCTTGCTACAGAAGATTTCTGCTTTTCTCTTTACCTCAGACCTTGTAAATAAGTCAAATGAAACAGGTCACTTTTTACATGGCATCTTTTAAATGTGTGATCTTCCCTCTTCTGCATCCAGCTACAACTCTCCTTGGTAGTTCTATTGACTTTAAGAGCATATATTAATTTTTCACTTGATTTCTATAGTGCATACATTCTGATATTGCTATAGCCAGATTCTAAATCTGTTTTTGCTCAGTTTCACAAGTGTAAAGTAAGAATGGTGTTTTCTTACAACAAAAAGACTCTCTTGTAGCTTTGCTAGTGAACATCAGTAACATTTCACATAGTGAGGGTCAGTTGCTGAAAGCAAGAATTATGGGTCAAGCTTGTCAGCTTCTCCATGAATAATATCTTTCTGATTTTACATTGTGCAGTTCACATGCCCACACTGATTCACTGGATTTTGCATCCACAGTCAAGTGCCCTCTGCCACTGTTATATGGCATTCTAACTTTGAGCTCATTATCTGGCTCCTGTTAGAGGAGTCTGATAAGAAGGCTATGAGCACTATCATCCCACTTCTGACTAACGGCAGTTCAGTTTGGGTAGATTTGTCATTTTCTACCAATACAGCTTTCAGATATGTGTGGAATTCTTTTTTCACAAAATGAAGGTGAAGCTGACCAAAGAGTTTCTATACCTTACCTCTCCTATTGCTTCAGCAAATTAATTTCAAGTCATTTTAAGGTCTCACTTAAATTCTAAATGCTTGAATTAGACAAATCTGTAGTATTTTTTCTTCTATTTGAGATAAATGACGCATTTGTGAAAGCAGTCAGGACAAGTAAAACTCAGTCACATAAAGGAAATAGCAATATTCTCATGGATAGGGAAAACAGGTCTAAACTCTGACCTAGTTTTTATGAGTGTAGGAAGATAGAAGGTACGCTGGTGCATCAAATGCGGCATTGAGAAATCACAAAAACAACTTGTGAAATCCATGGATTCTGTAGCATGCAATTGGAAATCGCCACTCATGTCTCCATGCATTCAGCAGAAATCTTAAAAAACAACTCCCCCCTCCCTCTGATAGTTATTGTTTTGGCCACCTAAAGATGTTGCTGCTTGAGTTTTGGTTGATGCATTAGTGTTCATTTTAGCAAACATAGATCTGAAAAAATATCTTGAGCAAGCTAACCAGAAGTTCTCCACGTCTCCAATCACACAGAGTCTTCAAACTGAGAATGACATGTGCTAGTTATTTTATATAGCTGCTGGATTTTTAAGAGAAATTAATGATCTACGGTTCCCAGTAGGAGTAATGAAGATTGGTTTATAGTCTTTTCTTACATTCCTGTACTGATTCTGCAGTATCTTCCACAAATTGAGATATTTTAAAAGATCTAATTGCTGTGTGCTTTTACTTTCTATTACAGATAATTTAAAAAAAAAAAAGATGGCTAGAAAATTAACCTGCAGAAGCTGAATAGTGCAAGTTGAATGGACCCATAGTTATAGGCTACCGAGTATCCAGTAAATGCTCAGTTTCTAATTTTTACTCTTGACAGTGTTTTCAGCCAGCAGCTGTGGTAAGAACATAGTAAATCTAAAGCTATATAATCCATTCTTTTTGTGACAGTATTTATTATTTTTTAAACCTACATGCAGCTTGAATCTTAAGCATCAAGATTATCCTTTTCTCTCTACAGTAATTAGCAGTATCTTCTCAATTCAGCTGTGAGTTCCTAACTGCTTAGGATGATCTTGTCCCACTGAAAACTTCAAATATTTAAAAATCATATGCGAGAATGTCCATAATCTGGTTCTAGAAGGGGAAACAATTTTGAAATAAGTCCTAGTTTAAATAGAAGAGGCTGGTTATTCATAGGTGTAAAACAGAGTAAAGTTATTAATGTAAGACTTCAGGTCATTAGATGTTTATTTTCCCTCACTCTTCTCTGATCTTTAAAGTGGATTGTTGCCTTTCTTCTTTCTTGCTGAGAATGTTAGAATTCAACACATAATATGCTATTAAGACTCTCTAAGTATTAGAAATCTGACTATGCTTATGTTGGGTTTTTTTGGTTGGATTCTCTAATATAATTCACACATAATTATTACTGAGGGGAGACCTCACTGGGGTCTACAGCATCCTCATGAGGGGAAGTGGAGGGGCAGACAGTGATCTCTTCTCCCTGATAACCAGTGACAAGACCTGAGGCAGTTGCGCAAAGCTCTATCAGGGAAGGTTTAGGTTGGATATCAGGAAGAGGTCCTTCACCCGGAAGGTGTTTGGGCACTGGAATAGGCTCCCCAGGGAAGTGGTCACAGCACCAAGCCTCAAGAAGTGCTTGGACAATGCTCTTAGCCGCATGGTGTGATTTTTGGGGCTGTCCTGTGCAGGCCCAGGAGTTGGACTTGATGATCCCTGTGGATCCCTTCCAACTCAGGATATTCTATGATTACGTGTTATTAGATGATAGGGATGTCTTTATGGACATGAAGCTTGAAGACCTCCTTGGTATCCTATCAAGTGAACTTTAGGGTTATAAAAATTCAATAGCTTGAGAAGATGCTTGAGTAAACATCTGAACTTGAATATAGACAACAACATCTTGATGTAGAAGTGCTGAGATGAATAATTTTTTTAGTGTTTTCCAGAGGCCTGTAGTTCAGTCCTGAAATTCTTACTTTTCAACACTGATGATAATTAATGAAAAAATACTACTTTGGGTTGAAACCACCTTATTTTTTGGTTACTGATTTCATTTTGGATTACAGTAGAGAAACTTAGGGTGGATTTTACTGGAGATTCGTATGTCTGGGAAAAAGGGAAGTGAATTCCAGCTCCATGCCACATTTATTTTGACATGCTGTTTTCTTATCCTGGCCAGTGTCATTCAAAATTAGCACAGCTGTTCTACCACTTTCATGTAGACTTTGTTATCATTGCATGTTGGAATATATAACTTAGAAAAGTGTATGGGTGAGAATCACAAAATAAATCTCTTTTATGTTTGAGGGCATGTATGTATCATCTAGACTTTTCAGTGAAATCCTAACTTTGAGCTGCTTCTTCTTGTATGCATTGTGTCTGCAAGTCCTTTCTGTGGGAGAACAATGAAAGGCCTGATGAATAGACATTTTGCTTGAGTCTCCTTCCTTGTTTTTATGAATGGGTAGTACTTAGCTGCCCCACTTGCAGAAAGTTTTGGGTTTTGGCTTTTTTTTTGTCTTGTTTGTTTTCTTTTTTTTTGTTTTGTTTTGGTTTTTTTTTAGTTTCTTGAATTGCCATTTACAGCAGCTTACAGAGCAGCCTAAAAAGAGGTTGTTCTTGATGGCTGAATGTAATGACATACCTTATAAAAGAAATGGGAACAGTTCTTTTTGCTGCTTGATTAAATACATATTATTAAATGTCTTTTAAGCTAAGAATTTTCTGAAGAGCCATTAAACGGTGTAGCTGAATGATGACTTTCAAAGCACAAGCCTCTCTTCAGCTTAATCACAGGATCTCTGAGATTTTAATTATGTTTTAAGGCCTCTTGAAGTGACAAGGTTGATATGAAAAAATAACATGCAATCACAAAATAACTGCATGTTATGTTTTTCAGAACACTGAGGTAGCTACATAACAATTAGTTTTGGAGCTATTAAATGAAAATGCACAGCAGTATTCAGGAATACGTGATTACTCAGAGGATTTCTTTATTAAATCTCTAACTTGTATTAAAAAATAGGTGTCCCCCTCCCTCCCTTTATGCAACACCTTGTGTTAGACGATGTTAAAGTATTTTCCAAATTTAGGTAAATTAATCCCTGGGGCAAATCTGCTCAAAGCAAAGGTGTGATATCAGTGACTAAGCATGGATGTTAGTTAAGACTGAGTAATGCTGTACAATAGGAGGGTGGACAAAAGAAGAATACTTATTTTTGCGAAGGATATTTTCAGTGCAAAGAGAGATACACTTCAACAATGGCATTGTCACGTCTGAATCCCACATTTGAATCTTGTGGTGTGAAATTAAGCAGGAAGTTTTTAATCTCTTTTGCAATTATTAAGTAATTTCTTATGGGTTATTAATGAGTTGAAAAAAAGCCTTAAAATGTTTTCCTGAATAGACATTAAACAGTTTAACATTTTCTTCTCATTTATAATCCTGATTATGTGTCTTATTTACCTTTGTGTAGTACACCAGTATGTTAAGAGTTACTATTCAGATCTTCTGTTCTCTACTCCCCTCCCCACAAAGAGTAATGAGAACTGAAAGCAGGACACTTACTTGCTTGTTGAAGGACAAATGCATCGGGGGAAATTTCAGCTGCCAAGCAGCAGGTCTGCAAGAAGGATGTTTGATTTCAGACGGGTTCAACATCTGTGTAGCAAATGGTTTGCAGTAAAGCCTACAACAAACCAAGGAAGAGATATGTTTGCATCTAAAAACTCAGCTTTTACATCAATGCTTTCTTCCCTTTATTATTACTATATTATTATTATATTATTGTATTATTATTATATTATTACTATATTATTATACTATTCATTATAATAATAATAATAACAGCTGCAACAATAATAACAATAATAATAGTTATGATTATGTGATTCTAGCATCTGTTTTACAAAACATTGAATCACCTGTGGGAACTGCAAGGACAATAATGGATTGAATTGATCTGGATGTGCATAGTAATATGTAGTAGAGATGGAGTGCATGCAAAATAGGCACAAAAAGACACAGAAAGCTAAGGCAATTGTGCTTTACCATGTGTAGTGAGTCAGAAGAGATGTTTAATAATTAATAATATCACAAAGAGGAACATTCACGACACAGTAAATTTTAAAAAGGCAAACTGTAAAACAATTTGTGTGGTTAGGGTTACAGAGAAGACAGTTTGTACCTAGGGTGCTTAAAGGTTAAAAAGGGAGCTAAATCAATGTACCAGGTGGAAGTAATAGATGATGGCAAACATGACACAGGATCGCATTTGCTCTGGGTGATGCTTTGGGGACTGCAAAGTATTCCAGCAAGCATAGTTAAATGGTCATGGTCAGTATTGAAAGAAATGCACTGAACCTTCTTTATAAGCATCTTTTGAACACAGAGCTCTGAGAAATTCTTTCTGTGGCTGAATTATCCATCGTCATTAAATCTTCCAGGTGTAGAAGACCTTGTTTTTTTGAAGAGTGTGTCTAGGAAAAATGGTGGGATTTGAAAATGAGAACTTGGTTGCTTGTCTTCACCAAAATACAGAGCAAGCTATTTATCTTGAGGGAACTGAAGTGCTAGAAAATGTTGAAGAAACCAGTTATCCTGGAGATCATTGCTAACAAAGAATATATAATGTATCACCATAGTGGCTGACAGCCTGAAAGTGAAAGATAATTAAAAATGCTTCTTGAATTACAGGTTTTGTTATAAATGGCAGAGTTAGCAGGAGGATTAATTCCTCTTGGCAGCTGCCAAATTTTTATCCATTTTTGAAGGAAGCACACAAGTATTTTCAGTCTTATACGTTACTATGGCTGTTGAGAATGTTTTTACCATTCTCTGAGCCTGAGAAAATTAAGACAGAGTGTATACATGATTTTCAAATGCCGTAGCAAGTCATAGATGCAACTTTCTAAGCTATATGTTTGCTATGAATATTTGAAGTTTCATTCTGATTTAAAAAAAAATACTCTAATAATGGAAGTCTTAAAAAAGGCATCCTTTTCTATTAGTAGAATTGAGACATATAGTGCATTACATTTTAGCTTGAAATAATTTCTTTTCCAAACTTTCCTCGGGTTAGAATAAGTAAAAAAAGAAATTCCCTCTGCCCCCCTCCCTCATTCACATAACCCCCAGTCACTGCTGTATCTGTTAGGTCAACAGGATCCTAACAAGTTGTTTTCCTTGTGTTTTTCAATGTATAGAATGACAGACGGTGGAGTGTGGTCTCTATATTCTGATTCAGGAAAAGCTCAATCTCTGAGAAGTGATGTGTTAATGGAAGTGAGAGTTTGGGTTTTTTGGTCCCTCCCCCTTCAATGATCTTTTAATTCTCTTCCTTCTTAATTCCAAATATTAGATAAGACTATTTGGTCAGTTCACTACTGACAGAGAACAGTACTACGTCTCTCAAATTTCTTGTAAGAGCATTTATTTCTCCGTTCCTTGTTACAGACAAGAAGTAACAATGAGTCTGTTCTCACTGGAGGCAAACTGATTTTTTTTTGAAGATTTTTTAGGACCATGAGTGAGTTTTCATCATAGTGCTTTTGCTGTTCTGCACTGTGGCAAATTGGTGCTTTTTGGCAGCAGAAGTGGTCTAAAACATCCATAAAACTGAGTGGCATTAGCTGGTCTGACAGTATAATTATTCTACAAGAGAGAATTGTCAAGCAGAGTATGCAATTGTTCATTCTAGATTCAGTCAGGATAATATCCTAACATCTCTAACTTTTAAAAAAGCTTCTTAATGATCAGCACCTATATTGCTACATTCTATTCTGCATACAAAATGAAGCAGGTGAGTAAGACATCAACAACCTTGTCCTTAGTATGGAGAGATAGATGCAATTCCTGCAGCTTACTGTGAGGTGACAGGTGCTTGATAAAGCAAGCAGCACAAAGGAGCTGGAGCTGTTCCTGCATATGGAGCTGTCTGCTAACTGTCCAGAATTAGAGCCCTCTGTTTATGAGACTGCCCTCCCTTGAGGTTTTTTCTAATTTTAACGGGAGCTGCTCAGTTGAGGCTGACAGAATTCAGCTATGGATACAACAGCAAGATAGATAACATGTAATCAGAGAGTAACACTTAGGGAGAACCTGTGGTGTCCTCATGCCAGCATAACGACCTTGTGTTTATTAAAATAAATATCCTCGAGCAAGACAGTGCCAAGGAGTTCAATAACAGAAACGTTTTCCTGTCCTCCTGCTGCTGAGTGAATAGAGTCTGAAGGTGCTACCTCTAATTGAAAGCATTCTGCTTGCTCATAACAGTTAAGGCTAATTTATTTGTTTATGACAAATAGCTGCATGCAGAGTACATGGGAAAAGGGTGGTGTAAGGCAAAATTGAGTTAAATTTTCCAGCTGTGCTGAGGAAAGATAGCAGGTTCCCTGCACTATTCTTGTAAGTGATGCTGATGATGGTAAAAATAAGGCAATAAAATGTATCAAGGCTGTTGCAAGCATTTTTCTGATTTACAGGTAGGTTCATTTTCCAGTGACACTTTTATGTGGCATCTTCAAATGTCTGTGAGTCTGACAGGAATGTGTGCTATGCAAACTTGACTTACTATGTGAAACCCAATTTTCAAAACAGGAAGCTAAACTTGTCACCAGTAGGCTTCCATTCTTGATATTACCTCTATCCAGATATACCTGGTCCTGAGCCAACTGCTCTAATTGACTGAGTTTTGAGACAAAGATTGGACTTGGGTGATCTTCAGAGGTCCCTTCCAGCTTCAGCTATTCTGTCATTCTGTGACATCGTCTGTTGATAGATCCTCTGCTGTCAACTGATATATCCTCAAAATACCCCCACGAGATGGAAAATTCTAGAGTTATAAAACTGACAGAATAGCTCGAGGTGATGCAGTCATCTTTGCGATTTAGGATACAATCAAGTATGCTTATGTCATTCCTGATACTTCTGTTTCAGGAGGATTTGATTTCACGGACAGCAGCTGTGGAGATCATTTGGTGCAGCTGCTACTTAGTGTATGGCCAGATGAGATCAGGTAGTTGAAGACTTTGCTCACCCAGGTTTTTAGTATTTCCAAAGATGGACATACACATCTTTCTGAGAAGCCAGCCAAATATTTGACAGTCTTCCTGGTGATTTTTGTTCTTGCTTGCATTTAAGCAGATTACCCTTGTTGCAGTTTGTGTTAATCTCCTTTCATGTGTCACTGGCACTGTTGAGGAGGGCCTTACGCTCTCTCTATTCTTGACAGCTTCCCATTAGGCATTAAGGTAAGATGGCCCAGGAACTTTCCCTTCTGAATACTAACCAGCCTCATTTTTCAGTCCTCCTTATCCATCATGTTCACCAGGCTCTAACTCATACTGGCTGCAGTTCAGGACATCAACATGTCTTGTAATCTGTGTTTTATACAAGTACCCATGGACAGCAGTGGAGTCTCACAAGTGCTGTAGAGGGAAATAATCACTTTCCTCAATCTGCTGGCTGTCACTTTGCTGATGTAGCTGTGTGTGCAGCTGGCATGGGCTACTCCGTCCCAGCGGCAGGACTTTGCATTTGCCCTTGTCGGACTTCATTAGATCTCTGTCAGCCCATGTCTGTGGAAGGCCAAAGTGCCTCTGAAGGGACTGATTGCAGGGACAGAGGCATCAAAATTTCCATATTATATTTTATTGTATGATCTTCCACATGGATAGGTTGGTTTTTTTCCTTAGGACTAACGCGGTTCTTCCTTTTTATGCAGTTTAAATCTGTTATTCTTGGTCATGTAATCCCTAGGCATGGAAAATGAATTCATGCTATCCTCTTTGCAGAAGCTCTTTAGGTATTTGGAAACTTATCATAACCTTCTATTACTCTTTTATAGTTTTCTCTCCTCCTCCTTTTTCACAGCTCTTAATCTCTTTGTAATTTTTCTTGTTTCCTCTGGACTATCTGCAGTTGACCCTAATCTTCATTGAAATGCCTGAAATTTGACGTGATAGTCTGTGTGAGTCTTTATCCTTGATAAGTACGGTAGAGGATAATTCCCAGCCTTTTCAAGGCTGTGTATTAGCAGGTACATCCCAAATACAATTTACTGCTTTTACAACAGCATAAAATTACATTTAGCTCCTGAACCATAAAAACCACCAAATCCTTTTCTGTGAAGCCATTTCTCCACACTTCCACAATATTTGTGCAGGAGGGTGATGACCCTACCATTGATTCAAAATATTGTCCACCTTTAAGGATAATTTTGTTCGGTTCAGTTTTGTTTTTTAAATCATAGTTACACATTGTCAAGATGACAACCAGTTGGAAGCCTAGAATTGAAGGTTATGTTTTATCTTTCATTATCCTCTTCATTAATGAAAACACTGAGTCGGCCTGAATCAAGAGGAATCTTCAACAGATGTATTTGTTTCATCTGATGAAATGGCATTATAATAATATCTTTTGAGAATTTTCTCTGAGCCACTTTGCCTCTGCAATAATCTGTTTTCCTCTACGTTGTGCTTTTCCTCCTGTTTATATCAGATGTGGCAGTGTCAGAACCCTGAATTCATGTGCTGCTATAGGAAACTTTCATCAAGCCTTTTATGTTGTTGTAGAAAGAAATTTCTAGTGGTTACTCATTTGATAGTTTTGATGGCATTTTTTTTCTCTCCCAGTATTTTCCTGAGAAGTTCAATTTAGTTAAAACCCTCAAAACTCCCTAGCTGTGTTTTGCTCCCAAGTGTAGAAGGTTTTTGCTCTCTTGTGGTTCCACCACTGTGCTGTGTAGAAATATTGTTATAAAATAACATGCCAAGTGTCAGAAAATTGTCATATACAGGACATGTATATGCTGCTAAACGGTCGTCTTCACACAATATTCTTTTCCCAATAGACAGCTATTTAGTTAAATTTCTTAAGTATCATGAGGCCAAATTCTCTGCTTATTTAATTTTCATATTTATATGATGTGACTATAAAATGATGTGCTATAGATCTGTACGCTTTTATAATACTTACATTATCGTGCGATCAGTTTAGATGCTTGGCATGCATATTCAGGGGCCCTCATTTGTTCCTTGCTGTGATTCTTCTATTTCCTAAATTTTTAGGGTTAGTCATAATTTTTCTGCCTTTCAAGGGGTTTCTGTCACTGTCTCCCTTCAATCATGAAGAGACTTGTAATTTGGTAAGCAAAATATTTTTTAATCTATCTGGGCTGTATTATGTTGCCATGAAATACATCCTGTAGTCAAAAGATGAGCCTTTCTGGACCCTCCTCTGCCAAAGCACACATTATCTCTGCATCTGCTTTCTCTCTGAGCCCTGTACATTTGCCTGAAAGTACTACAAACCCAAAATCTGATTATGTCAACCCTTAAACCACTACTTTATAGATATCTTTTGTTTTCCTGGAGAAATCTGAGGCAACAGAAGTATCTGCATGATTTGTTTCTATTCACCAAAACAAGTCAGTAGCTTTAGAGGAAATTTTCAGATACAGCTTCCAAATGATGGAATATCTCCCAGAACTTCGTATAGTTGTATTAGGAATGCTTTAAGAATTGAAATACCCTAATTTCAAAAAGAACTAGAAAGCAAATTTCAGTCTGATTGCTTTTCCACCCCAGATTCTATATGGCTCCATATTGACTATGGATACCTGCCAAGAAGACTTTGATTAGGTCATCTCATCAATAAGCAATGTCCTTCCAGGAAACCACTTTAATTCAATTAATGTGGCAAGTCAAGCTAGGTCAGAATTGAAATTCAGTGGATATTTGTATTGCAGAGACATTTGTTAATTGCATACAGTTTTACATAAGGGACCTCATCAGATAAAGGCCTTAAAGGGGGAAACACAAGCATCCAATTGCAATCAAGACACCAATGTACCTTCTGTGAAGGTAGAGGTAATTAACACTACACGTGTCAGATACTGCAGAGGAAATTAAAAAATTTTACTAGGGAGGTGGAAGAAAGCAGTCAAGTGAATGACATTTAAGTGGAGTCTCATAGATGAATATAAACCCCAAACACCAAAGATAATTGAAGAAAAGAAACACTCATACCTTCAAAAAACAGGGTCATGATAAAATTCTGTCAAGGTAAAACATACACTCTATGTATGATTACATGCAGTAATTGCTGAGGAAATATTAGAATTTAATGCAAGTCACCTAATAACAATATTTGTGAGACTATCTCTACATGTCTTCCACTGTTCATATTTAATACATTGAAAACAGGCAGGCAACAACATTGTACTTGATCAGTTTTACTCTAATAGCAAACTCCTGACATGACATATTAAAGTGTGCCAAATTTAAACAAAAAGATAATAGAGAAGATGATAATGTAAATCATGTACTTTGGTTAATTGACAGTGTAAGTAGAGTTAGATGATCCTTGGTAGAAATAGTCACAAAGTGCTGCAGTGAATAGTTAAATGAGTTTTGTATGTTCCAGCCTTAGATGAAGCAGAAAATTTAAAACATGTTAATGTCTGAATTCTTGATTTTTGCTAGAAATATTTAAGCAGTTAAAAACATTTTGCTTCATTTTTTACTTCATGTGGTCTTGTGATGGTTTCTCAGGAGCATTTAAATATCCTCTATCCCAAAAATGTTTTTGAGTTAGAAGGCAAACATCAAGCAAGATCGTGAAGGGTGATACTGTTTTTCTGTATGTCAATGTAACTGCTCCATATATTAACGTCCAGATTGGCTGTCCTGTTATGTGAATGTAAACTGCTGAGATGAGTTCAGAGAGGAGTTTCAAGAAAGGTCTGTAATCTGGGAACCATTACCAGTGAAAGACTTGAGAAATTGAGTCTGCTAAATTTATCAAAGTGTTGATTGAGAGATGATCTCATAATAGTTTTCAATTATGTTCTTAAGGAAGAGATTGCACATAGATTGTTCTTTATCAAAGTTGCCAATGTGGCCTCACCGTTCATATATAAAACAAAATGAGGCTAGAAATAAAAAACCGAAAAAACCATGTAATATACCACAGTAGAATTTCTTCTTTCTTTACTAGTGCTGTTCACTCCAAGGTCTCAAGACTTTGCATAGGAGGAAGAGCCACTGATTCCAGTCTCTCAGTTATGACAATTATTGTGTTTTGAGGATATCAGTAACTTTACTGAATGTAAAGTATCACTTTCAAGACGACAACTATCTCTAATCCTTTTCAGGACCTGATTTGTTAGCCGTACTGTTTCCATACATCTTCAACTGAAGATGCAACTGTTTGAAACATAGAGCATTAAATCAGTAACAGACGTTTGCTAAAATGAAATTGGAGTGGTTGGTAACACTGTGGGATTTATAGCCAATAACAACAGGAAGGTGCTCAGACAGATTTATTGATGTGTTATAATGATGTGAAATGAAGAAACCACAGCAGGAGAGCAGGGATCTGCTTTTTCTGTTTACTTCATGCAGTCTTCTAGGGAAACACCACATTTCTGAATTTGGGTGGTTTTATTGACTGTGTTGCTACCTGAATGAGGTCTGAATTGCAGCCACCAAACTGATTTGTTTTGTCCGATTTGAAGCTCCAGCCTTCTTTAACAAATAAAAAACCCAGAAATAGGTTGGAGAGGTGCTGGCAATCTTACTGCTCTGTTCAGCCGCTACTGCTGTGAGAAGGTGAAAAAAGCAAATATTCAGGGAGGTGGCTGGTTTGGCTTGATGACATTTAGAAACATGGTCCATGCAGCCAATACAAGACATGATCATGTTGTATTTTGTGAATCCTATGTGGTAGTAGAAAAAATAGTTGTTTGTCATCATTACTTGTCCACCCTACCAATGGCAGAGCTGTCATCCAGACTGATTACCCTGATGCAACAGAAGCTGCAGCACAAGTGCCAAGCTAATTTCAGTAGCTAGAGCAGAACAGTAACTTTGTTTAGGCAGTTTAGTGACTGATTTAGTCAAGCTAGCACTAAGTGCAGGGTAATAAAGATTTTCTTCCTAGAATTTTTTTGGAGTTGTTTATTTTACTGTGTTGAGGCCAATTTTTTGTCTAAATATATTACAGGGGTTTTTTTTAAACAGTGCTTAACAAAAGCAGTTATAGTCAGTTTTAAGCATATTTTTAAAAATGTATTCTTAATTCAAAAATAGGTGTTTGAATCTGATTCAAACAAGCTGTTACAGTTTTTTTGTCTGGAAAGAGAAAAAATAAGAGATGACCTGTGATGTAACCAAGGTGGTTTCTGAGCTTGGTCCCATATTTCTGCATGTGAATTCTAATAGCTCCTGGATACTTAGGCCCATTTTATCACTGAAATCTTATTTAATTTGCAGTTATAAAGCACCATGGACACAGTTTCAAAAATGAAATGAAACTTGGGCCTTGAAATATATTCTTTTAATATCATATAATATTTAGTAAGCCTGTGAAAGTAATGAGAATATTATTATGGAATAAAGCTATGCTTACGTCTCAGGTCCATGGATTTTATGGAAGAATAACCTCATCCTAGATCTTGGAAGATTTCTATACCTATGCTTTATAATTTCCAAGCAGACATGTTCTTAGCTGGTAATTTGCAATGCAGATGAAAGAGTGCTTCAGTAGCAAGATTTCAGTGTTTACAGCTTAAATTTTCATTTAAGACAATGTTTAAGAAGTATTCAGAAGATAATATAGCAGAATTCATTAAGAGAAACATCAGTGTAATACACAGGATATTCTAATTATTATCCCAAACTACAAAGTTTAATAAAAAAGGTGTTTTCAGAAATGTTTTAAATTAACTGAAGAAGGACTACTACTAAGTGGGAAGATTCCAACTTCTCAGAAATAAGATAGGCTTGAAAGAATTGGTAGCATCTACTACAAAGGATTATTCATATTATGTTAATATGAAAATGAGAGAGGTTTTTTAGGAAAACAAATCATCTTGGCTTCTAGCTGTAAGTTGAAGGTGGGGTGCTTGCACCTAGAGAAGACTAACATCTTTAAATATGACATAGAATGAGATCTCACACACACACTAAGCATGTATAATGAAATTGTTACTGGATTAAGTTTTAGAGCAGAGCTCACTCTTTAAGAGATAAGGAAAAAACCCTATAAGTAATGAATCTGTCTCCAAAAACTAAAGAATCTTTTTCCAAAAAGAATCCTTCATCCTGGCTTAAGATCTGCCTGCTTCTGATCACAGAAAGGGGACATTGAAAGCTCTCAGACTGCTTCAGCTAAACCATTAAGGGAATGGATTTGTGTAACTTAAAATACACACATATTAATATAATGTACTTAATATAGAGTTTTTCCATATGTATAAAGCATTATAGGGTAGTTGACGTTGGAAGGGTGGTTGAGCCTCCTGCTGAAAGCCAGGACAACTTGGGGTCAGACTAGGTTGCTCATGACCTTACCCAGATGAGTCTTGAAAACCTTCAGGGACACCAAGACTGTAGTTTCTGTGGGCAGCCTCACTTGAAGTTTGACTTTTCTCATGACAGAGAAGCCAGAACCTCTCTTGTTTCAACTTGTGCGTTCCTTCTTGACTTTCTCCCTTACACCACTGTGAAGATATCCTCCTGTAGAAACTGCCCCTGCCACCTCCCAGCCCCCCAAGTTATTTGTTCTGAACAATCCCAGCTCCCTCACTTTCTCCTCCCAGGACAAATGAATTTAACCCTGACCATCTCAGTGGCCCTTCACTGGACTTGCTTCTGTTTATTCTTGTCTTTTTTGCATTGAGAAAGAAAATAATGTGTTGTTTTCAGTAATTAAAAGCTAACAAATCAGCTTTTGTGTAAAAGTTCTCTTATAAGTATATTTTGAGTTTTGTCTCCCAATTCTTTGAGGATACACTGCTACTCAGTAGTCATAAGGCTTCCTGCCAGACTTGGCAGTTTGCCTCTTCTCAGATTTCATGGGATATATCAGAATGGAATATAAAAAGGGACAACACAGAAAAACCTCACCCTTCTCTCCACTGGAAATGCCACTATGTGCTGCTTTTTTCTTTTTTCCTTAAGGTAAGGAAATTTTTCTTTAGAGACTATTTGGATCACAATTTTTATTTACTCAAGACTGCAGAAACACATCCTTCTGTGATCTAATCAGCTACTGTGGTTTGCCTTGTGAAAGCTTAAAACCTATTTAGTTTCAAGCAAATTTGTTTTGACATGATTGCAGCCCTTTTTTTCCCCCCTTCTTTATGGCAAGTTGTTGATGCAGAGGAGAGGAAGATTGGTTGTCCAGTCTGAATGTTTAAAGCCTGCCAATTGTATGGTATGACAAAAGAAAGTAAAAAATATATATTTATTACCATAGCAACGATAAAACTCTTCCTCCAACAGCATTGAAAACAACATCTCTCTATCCTCTCCTCCTAAAATGTTAAGAAATTATATCTGAAGTATTATCTGTGGGATATTCTACACTGAACTGAAAAACACATTGGTTTATTAAACTGAGACCTCTACCCCTGAGAAGTCATTGTATTCATGCAAGGATATTACAAAACTCTATTTAGTTTTCACTGGAAGTTTTTCAAAATTGAATTTTATTAACAATGTTTTATATGTAAAAACATAATGAAAGTCCTAATTGTGCACTGTAGTCCACTGTATTTTTTGTCCCTGTTCTGTTCCAGAAAACATAGTATGGGGATACACAAGGCTTTTCAAAGTTGAATTAAAGTCACCATTGGTACAGTGTTACTTTCCCACTGAGGGATGTCAGTTGTCAGAGTGACCAACGCAATATTACAGACAGAACTGCTTTTGAATTTGGTCTTTTATACCTTTTTCCCCATAGCTGATTTTTTTGCCAGTTTGTACTATGTGTCTCAAGTTTGCTCCAATATATTGTGAAATATGTTGTGGTGTGGGTAAAGATAAAGTGGTCTATGCTTTTAGATAAAATTCTTTCAGCTGCTGTGATTTCAGGGACAGAGTTTGATTGCCCGCTCCTTAAAGATGTTCACTTCCAGCCACCTGCTTCAATACTTCCAGCACATCTGATGATAGTTTTAGCAAAAGGTATTTTGAGTTCAGCAGGCTGCTGCATTGCTTTATAGAGTCTTCAGGAGAAGAATTTAATTTTCTTCCTGTCTTGCATGTAATTCATGTAATACAAAGTGCTTTATAGTCAATCAAACTGAGGTAATATGAATTGAACAACTCACAAAGGAAGGTGTTTGTTTGTTTTGGTTTTTGGCTTTTTCCTTCCCAAATCAAGCCTTTCTCTTTATTCATACATTCCCTTGGCAGAGCAATTTTCTCTTGGAATACAAAGTGACATTCGAATAAAATTGAGTCAATTTTGTTAAATTTTTCTAGAAAAATAGTTTTAGAAGCATCAAAATGAAGTTTCTGTTTATTTTTCTTTTTCTCTGTTTTAAGTTTCATAATGTACTTATATGACTTCCGGATATTTTGCTTTAAAAGCCATTGAAGTTCCTAATTCCCTTGGGTGCTAAAAAAATAAAACTTTCTAGTGTTCTCTTTAACTTTTGAGGACAGAGAATTACTGTGCACAGTGAATACATACTAGAGCCAAGAATAAAGCATTTTGAATATCAGACTTGCATTTTAATCATTGTGCACTGTGATGCGCTACAGTATTTCAGCTTTAAACAGTGTCTGTAGTTAAAAATCCAGTCTTTGAACAGAATGTACTCATTATTCTCATCTATTGGTATTTAATTGCTAATGTTATATTTTTGGATCCTGTTTGTGTTCCATTTTCAGTAGGCTGACCTTGTGATACCTGCCTCAAATCTACACTGCAGCTGTCTACCCTCATTTAAGGAAATGGGCTGTTCTTGAGTGACAACCTCTATTAGAGTTTATTTCCCTCCTCCATACCTGTGGTATGACTTGGGGTTATATAGCCATGTTCATGTTAGTGAAACAACTCAGCCTGCCTTAAAGCTGCGCAGAAATATGGCTAATAAAAGAATTTCTTTTCTTCCTTTAACTGCACTGTTGCAATTACCTAGGAGGTGGGAAAGACGCAGAGTGGATCTGCTGAGCTACTTATATCAAGTGAGTGAAAATGCAGTTCAGTGCCACAACTGTGGTTTTTAAATAAATGTACCTCTTTGCTGAGAAATGACTGTGTTACTGTGTTCCACAGACACAGGATATACAGGGTGCTGTTCTCTTCCACTGCTTCTTTCTTTAACTGATTTATCTCCCCTACTCAGAAACTGTCATACATTTTGAACAGTTGCTGCTCTGTAATTTCATGGGCAATTTTTACTTAACCTCTAAGGTTTAAAAAAAATAAAATTTTTTATCTATGTTAATTACAGGAAAATAAGTAGAAATTTTCCTCTGCATATTTATTGCCTTGAATGGTATAGTTTGGACCTGTGCTGTGGAATGAAAAATACAGATTTAGACAGTAGAGATTAAGTATTTAGTGTACAACGTGGAGGTGACATAATCATTCTTCAGTATATAAGAAATAAAACAACTTTCAGCAGCTACTGCTCTCTTTCTTGGATTAAGATTCTTTTACATTGCCTTTGGCAAACTGCACATTCCATATTACTTAGATTTTTTTCTCTGTTTTTGTATTAAGATTTTGTTTTCATCAGTGACTGTCTGCTCTTCTTTGCTGACCCAAGAGCAAACTGACCCTCACTCAGATATTCTCCTCTCTGGCTCTCTGTATGCCACATACCACGTCTTTGTTGTTCAGGACATCTTCAAAGCATCAAAATGTACCATCACCCTGGAACCATTTCCTCTCCTGCTTCTCATACTGTGCCTTTTCCCCCCGTTTTCACTTTCAGAGAAGCCCTCATCTTTTTTCCCTTCTTAAAATCCTTTTCATGGATTCCCTTAGAGATGTGGCATGTTCAGAAATGTTCTTAATAATATATCCTGTTCCCATACCACTATGGTAATTCTAAATCATATGCATTTTGGGGGGGATTCTTTCAAATTCTCGGACAAAATAGTTTTGACAGGAGCTAAAATGATATAGTCAGAGCTATTTCTGCTCCAATTAATCTTTACATTAGAAGGTGTTTCACAGAGTGCTGCAGAAGTGAAAATTCATCTTTCTGAAAATTGCCTATTTCCATCAGCACTGTAGCTGGCTAAGAAACTGTTTCTAGGACATATAAAATTAAACTGAAAGAATCTTTTTTCCTGACCTTCAAACAAGCTACTGTTACTAGCTTCCAGTAAAAACACAGTTGATGTATTTTGTAGAAATAAATTAAAAAATGATGAATTTAGGCAGACTCAAGAACAATCTTAGCAATGGTGAGAGTTATTAGGTTACAGGACACTGAAATTTCTCATAACTTTCATATTTATCCTAACACTGCACTGGTCAACAGACAAGAAAATATATTCTTAGAGACAACAGTGACCAAAAATAAAATAGAAGCACAGAAGTTGAATTAGTCTGTTGACCTTGTGTATCTATGTCCTAATCTTCTGTAATGAATTACCTGTTGCTGCACTGCTCAGGCCAGCAGTGTAAGTCATCTTATATGTGGGGTCTCTGAACACTGGAAAAGTTCAGTCAATTTGCAGGAGTAATAACCTCCCCACTGTGCCATCCAGCCCATCCATTTTTTCACATGCTGTGCTGCTCCTGAAATGAAACATCTCCATTTTTTGCTCCCAGGTGTTTTTTTTTGATTCTGCTTAAGGAGTTTATTATGATGATTTAAGTTGAAATCCTGGTAAATGAGGTATCTTGACATAAAATTGCAGTTAATTTTAATATTTATCTAGTAAATCACAAAAACTTTTTATTTTGACTAATGCATATTTATGATGCCCCAAACTGATTCTTCAGAACATTGCCTGGTCATTTATTCAGTACAGCATCCATCAGAGCTTTGAAAGCAGTCAGGTAAAGGTTCTTGAAACTAACATTCAAGAAAGGCTGTTAATGATCTGCCCTTTCCCAGAGATCTTTTCTGTCTCCCTTGCCCTTAGAAATTAAATATTAGATCAGTCTTGAAACATGAAGTTTTTGGTCTCTTATTAAATTCTTTGATACTTGCCACAAGCTTCTATTATTACTTTACAAAGACCTATTTTTAGAAATTTCTGGTCTCTCTTTATATCATGATTCTTCGTGCAAGAAAGTAGACACATTTCTACTGAAAGTGTGGGCACATTATTTGGCTCTTATTTGCTTCCAAAGCATCTAGTGGCCATCGTCCACTGGCTGTTGTGGAGAGTGTTTTCTTTTCAGTGTTTTTTGCTTTCTATTGCTGAAATAAGTCATGTGTCAGGCAGGAGGAGAAAAGGAAGTTATGCTCCTCTGATCACTGCTATATTTAAATGCCTGCTCAATGTAGTCTTTGTTAGTTTGAGTAAGCATTCATCAGTTTTCTGTGTGCTTGCCTGAAGTTCCAAATTCTATGTCTTTACGAAGGAGCTTTTTTCATACTTCACTGTTTTCAGGTCTGACTGTGTAGGTATAGAAGTGATAATTTTTCTTTGCAGGAATAAATGAGATCCTGAACCTTTGTGTTTTCCTTCAAAAGAAATTCATTCTGTTACAAAGTTTTCTTAGCAAAAGTCTGGCCATGAAGGCACCCTGTGATGTACTCAGTCAGATCAGATGATTCCAATATTGTCTTCTGGCCTAAAATTTACAGTAACATGAGAATTTAGAAATTAAAAGTGCTGGAAACTTGAGGTAGTTGTTATGTAATGTATTTTCTCTGTGTGACTCGTATATTCTGTCTATAATCTACCAAAAAAAAAAAATGAATATATAGATGTGGATATAAGAAACCAACAGAATGAGATGTCAATAAAACATACGCAAAGTTGGAATCAAACATAAATAGGGAGAATTTAGCAAAAGACTAGCCTTCCCAAACCAGAGACTCAGGAGATGTTGGTTTGATCTTGGCTGGGTTGGCAGCTATGCCCCAGAAGAGTTTGTAAGAGCAGGACTGACAGCATCCTGATGGGGCAAGAGTGCAGCCATCCTACTTGGGACCACAGCACCTATCAGCCATGCACATCTTGCCGGCTCTTCTCAGTACCTAAACCCTTCAGATTTCATACTGGAAGAGGGAGTGCTTTTGAAGTGATCAGGGAGAGAGAAGAGTAGAGCGTTGGTCTTCTGGGTAAGCTTTTGAAAGACTACCTCCAAGGATGAGGTAGGAAATGAAAGTGTTGGGATTGACCATGTTGTACTTACCAAGTGGTTACTGCACATTTGGAGCTCTAGTGTGCATGGGAAGTTAGTCACAAATGTGTTTAAAGCCTTTGTGCCATGCCATGGTACCTGAGCTTTGAATTAGGATCCTCCTGATCAAGGTCTTCTTACTGACTTCTACTCAAGGAGTTTGACTGAGCATGGCTTAGGAAATCACAGTTTTCTTTTGTGGGTTGCTACTGTCAGGAATGCAGGTTAGTCACTCTGAAAATGTTCCGAAGAATAGACAATTCCTACCCTTGCCACGCTGGCACTAAGCATTACCAGTGTACTGTAACCTTAAAGCTGTGCAGAGTTTAGAACGTTTGTCTGAGTTGTTGTGCTGCAATTATTGCATTGTTAGTAGATTCATGGCCTGACATTTGCTACTGTCATCATAACAACCACGACTGTAAGAAAGCAATATTCAAACCTGAACTGGTTCAATGCCTGAATCCTGAGAAAACACAACTGACACTAATTTACAGTCTCAAAATATGCCTGAAATTCCCATTATTTTCACTTGCGTTGCTCCAGTCTGTCACCTTGGGGCAGTAAGAAGGAAAAGAAATAGAGTAGAGAAATTGATATATGTTGGGGAGATATCATTATTTCCTAAAAGTATTCTTAATGTCTCTCTCATCTTTCAGGTGTTCAGGAAAGAATGCAAATGGGTATGGGGAGATCAGGGTTCTGTTTCACGGATTTATTTTTTCCTTTAATTTTTCAGGCTGTCAAAATTAGTTTTCAGCGTTCCCGTCATCACCCGCCATAAGAAATTAATCAACACTAATAACTATAGAAAATTTTGATTTAAGTCTTTCTTTAATTTTAAACCAATTATTAAAAAATACTTGTTCATTTCTATTTTCCTGCCTTAAGTGATCAGCAGTATTTGAGTCCTTCATTTGAGTTGTTCTGTCATTTAATCATCATCATCATTATAATCCTGGAATCTATATCTCATTTTCCCCTTTCAAAATATGCCTATTATATGTATTTTGAAAGTATCTTATTTGTCTGAAAGTTTGTCTCAGCTCCTTCAAAGGACAGAGGAAAATAGAAGATAAGTGAATCTTAGGTATTGATGTGAAATAGAAACACAGACCCAGAAAACTATCACTTCAAGGTCTCATCTTGAGATGGATGTTGCCTGGGAACTGAGAACCTGGAGAAAGATTCTCCCTTACTCATGACACAGTCTTGTTATCTCTCACCCTTACCTTCAGGTGTTCTCTGTGTCTGGGGAAGCTGGCCTGAGAATTCATATGTGAGACCAGAGTTAATAAATATTTTCATAGGAATGTTTAAGTAGAAAAGAGGAAGGTGGCCAGGATTTGTCAATATTAGCAATGGAGAACAAATGTAGGAAGTAATGGTTATTAAATTACTTTGACATGATAAGTTACTTAGAAAGTGCAAATGCAGAAGAGAATTGAGTATTTCTGTAAGAAGATCTTGCTCTAAAGGCCTACACTTTTCTGCAACAAGAGCAACCTACTTCAAACAGAATGAGATTTTAAACCTGAGAAAATGTCATTTTATATAGAATTCTCTATAATTTTAGATAGATATATTCCTAAAACTACTTTAACATCATCTTAAGTGGAAAGGGGAATGGACTATGTTATTCAGCATGAAATCATGACTCAGAAAAGACAATACAAAAAGAGAATGGCCCTTATGCCTTAGTAGCAGAGTAGGAGAGAAAGGTGGGAGCACTTCTAAGTGTATCTGAAAGATTAGCAAAAAGACTGATGTGCAAGAATTATGGACAGAAATCAGAATGAAAGGCAAGGTGTCTTCCTGACATATTAGCTACATTCTATAAAAATAATGATATTAATTGATGTTCTCCTAGTGTATTGGTAGCTAATTCCCTTCATAACCAGTAGATCTCTCCAGGGTATATACTGGAATCACTTCCTTTATTGTTTTAAATTCACCTCACACATCTGTCTCCAATCCCCTCTGATCTCTAGCCTTATACAACCTGAAGTTCACCTTCAGAGTCCTTTGCAATTCTGAACTTCCTTTTTGTTTCAGTGCTGAGGTTTTTTAGGTCTTACCCTCTGAAGCTTTTGTACCCGTTTTGGATGGAATAGCATTAATTTTCTTCAGAGTAGCTTGTGTGGATTTGTGCTGAAAACAGTGTTGATAACACGAGGATGTTTTTGTTATTGCTGAGCAGTGCTTACACAAAATCAAAACTTGCTCTTCATGCCCCACTGCCCCACCAGTGAGCAGGCTGGGGCTGCATGAGGAGCTGGGAGGGGACACAGCCAGGACGGCTGAGCCCAGCCATCCAAAGGGATATTACAGAACATAATGTGTCATGCTCAGCAGTGAAAACTGTGAGGGGGAGAAAATCTACAGGGACTGCTCTTACCTGGGGATGGGCTGAACACTGGTCAGTTGGTGGCGAACAATTACTTTGGCTGGATTTTTTAATCACTTGTTTTTCTTGGGTTTATTTTATTTGTTTTTGTAGGGGGTGGAAAAGGCATCTACCTTTTTCTTTTTTGTCTTATTACACTATTTCAATACATGAGTTTTCACAGTTTTAGCATTGCAATTCTCTCTCACACAGCATGGCAAAAAGTAAGCAGGCTGTTGTGTGTGTTCAGCTGCTTACTGGGTTTAAAAAGTGATATTCATTTAATTCTACAATTAATTTCCTTCCTTTATTTCTTTCACTTTCAGCTCTATACCTTCTCTCCTGCTTCTTTTAGCACTTGGAATGACCTCTAGCTTGCAATAAGTTTCCTTTCTTCTGATTATCTTTCAAACTTTCCTTACAGACTCTTTTTCAGAGACTTACAGTGTGGGATGCTCTCCAGCTATTGCGACTTCATTTAGCAATAAACTGATTCTTGTTTAAACTCTACATTAAAAGACGATGACAAAAGTATGCTGATAAGTGTTATTTTATTTGCTTTATTTCTTTGGCTGGATTAGTCAGGATTCTGCTTACATGGTGCTACAAGGTTTTATGCAGTGTTTTGTAATGAATCTGCTGATAATACAGTGTAGTTTTCTGAAAATATAGATGACTAATTAGCTCTTTTATAATATGTAGGTCAAAAAATGTGAAGTCATTTTTGATTACCAAGTTGACAATTTCCTAATGATGATATTATTAACATGAATTTGTTCATAGAAGTTCATCTGTAGACAATTCACAAATACTTTCAAGCTCATAGCTAATGCTTGTTAAATTTTGATTAGTTTCAATTATGTCCATAGTTTTATTTTTCTGTTGAAAGGTTGTACAACTAGTCAATGCCACTGAAGATGTTGAACTTTGTATTATGGGAGGTGGGTTGGTGTCACTTAAATTCTTTATATTTTCCATGTGATTTTCAATTTACGTCAGTACATATTCTAATATTTGCTTTTGGATTTATTTATAGTGACTAATTTCTTTCCTGATAATACTGATTTAAAACACCCTCAAAAATGAGGTATAATTTGGCCAATATCAATTCAAATAAAAAGACTAAGGGAATATTTAAATGAAGGCAAACCAACATCTGAAAATAATTATGACAATTTTCAGAAAGCGTTTATTCTCATATGTAACCCCTCTCTGCTTTGGGAATCCATCTAGGATTCCTGTTTCAGTACAGCTGTGCACCTTTCCTCTGGCTCTTTTTACTTAACTGATACAGAAAGTTCTTATGCCTATTCATAAGACCATTTCTATTCTGAACAGAACATGAAGATTTAAATTCTGTTTAAAAGCAGTGACTATAAGCAAAATTTCAATAATATCTTAGGATAAATTTTAACTTTAGCAAATGTCTATGTTCTGTTATGAAAATAATTGTCATATGTACAGATAGGGGCATGAGTATAAATAAGTCAAATGGCTGCAAATATTGTATAATAGAACATAATTACTATTTGCTAATTGTTTTCATTCACGTTATAGCCTTTTAGATATTATATTGAGAAGCATCTGTGTCAGCAACTGGCAGGAACTTTTGAAAATATTCTGTATTTTTCTTAAACGTGTGTTTAGCAATAGTCACATGGGAACCACCACCCCATGAGGTCTGGTAAAAAGTCAGTGTTATGACCTGCTGTCTCTCTTATGATTTTTGTTTTTATTGTGACTGACAGTTCATTATTACTTTTTTGCAGTTCCTGCATTACGTTTCTGGTTTTTTAAATACACCATCAAATTTACGTGAATGACATTGGGTTCCCATGGCATTCTCTGGACTGCTTTTAGGTTGCCTACTGTTTTGATGATGTTTGTAGCTCCATGCAAGCGTTTTGATTTTAAGCAGGCAATCCATATTTGAACACTTGTTGGAAAAGAAGCACCTTGCCACATTCACAAAAAGCTAATAAATTGCCAAGAACTGGGTTACATGTTTATAAACACAATAAAGAATGTTAAGTAACATCTTACATTTTAATTATGAGACAGTCTCAGAATTGAAATGTAACATGCGTTGTTTTCTCAGTTCTATTTTAACTGATATGGTCCCCTTTCTAGTTGCTTTTGAGAGTGTAAAAATACAGCAACTAGTCTGGCTTTAGCTTCTTTACTTGCAGAGCATCAATTTCGGGCCTGAAAGCATGTAAAGCCTGTTTAAACTTATGCTCTGACCTAATTCTTTCTGAGTTGTGTGCCTCTTTTCCATCAGTAATCTCAAGAAACTTTTACTTCCCCCTCACTAAATTTGAAGATGAAGTAACATGGCAAAGTTCACAAGGGAGATATGGAAAATGAAGTGAGTTTTGCATGTACTAACCTGTAAATTTTGAGTGCTCCTTATCAGGACACCTCAAAATCCTTTGATTCCAAGCAGCTCAGTTCTGTGAGTGACCAGGATTCACAAATATTGTGCCTGATTCTCTGTGGGTTCCTTCCCCCCAGTAACACACGGACTGCCAGAAATGAAGTAGAATTTGCTTTCTGTGTCTTCTTTTTTCCTCCAGAGATTTGATCCTGCACTATATGGGAATTGTAAAGCATTTGGCTAAAACAGAGAAAATGTTAGCTAATCTAATGCCTACAACATACTTCTTCTTTCTTCTCTCTTCCTGGGAGGCAACAGCCTTGTTCTGGGTTCTGAAAAATTCTGCATTTTTTCATAATGTTGATAAACTGTGAAAATAGGTTGATTACAATAATGCCTTGTCTGGGCAGTACTTGGCATTGTTCAATACATTTATTTTAGGAAGGAAAGAGGGCAGGAGATTGTACTAGGAAAGAGTAAGACTCTCTAGTGGTGTTGCAAAAGAAAAATTCCAAAGTCTTTGTAATTTAGTTGTGAGATGTAGTGTAGCTGTTAAACCGCAGAGCGACATCACCTGATGTCGTGAAGGTTCCTGCAGCCACAGCACTACTTGCAATAAATGGAGCAATTTCCAACAAGCTCCGTATCACTCCTGGAAGCTCAAAGCGCTACTCAGCGCACTTCCTATGAGCAGCCTTCACCGACTGTTCCTTGTTGCCGCAGCTGTAAAACAAACAAACAAAGCTGTAAGGAGAGAAGCTTGGGAATTGTAGGCACTACTGTACCTTAATGGCTCTGTATTGAACCAGTGCCTTAGAAACATAGTTTGAAGCTATCACTTTTCCTTATGGATAAAGTATAAAACTAAACCCAAGCTTTCCCATAGTAATTACATTATCTGCTGCTTAGCTTTTGAGCAGTAGAAATATTGACCAAAACCTGAGCTCTTACAGTTAATTCTGTGTAGCTGTATAACTTCTGAAATTTCTTTTTTAATAACACCGGCGCTAGCTTGAATTGTTTTGTACTGCACTTCTGTTGGCTCTTAGACAGTTGTGCTCTGAATTCTCAGAGGGATTTTGATTGAGTAGTTGTCCGTGACACCACTGTATTTGCATTCTAATGTTTTTTAAGGGAAAGAAATAATCTGAAATGTAAGAACGACGTTATATAAGCTTCAGGTATGCTAACCCATTTTCAAGATGAAAATTGAACCTGAAGCAAAGTCCTTAATTGGCCCTTCTGTTTACCCAACACTACTGAAATTAGGCACAATTCAGTGGTTGTTTTTTTTTTTCTTTTCAGCAAAAAAAAGTTCTGTTGTTACATTTTCTCCCTATTTTGCTCATTATAAGCATTGTTTTAGTCCCCTCTACACTATTACCTTATGCTCCTCTAAGTTAATTTAAAGAGACTGACTAGCACTGAACACATTTTGTTGTGGGCTAATTGGTTGGCCTTGCGTCAACTCTGCTGTTCTTTCTGTCATCCAGAGAACTTCATTTACTTTGCACGGTAGTGCTCTGCGTTGCCGTTGTGGAAAAACCCCCCGAAAACCAAAACCGAACCAAAGCAAAAAAGTGTGGTAGGAAAGCAACATAGAGGTGTAATTATGTGGATAAGAAATGTCTGTATAAGGATAAATTTGGAAAGGCTGGGTCAAAATGTGACTTATAACTACAGAAAGGGTTATAAGACTTTCTAAGGGGAAGGTTTTATAAAAACATTAAGAAAATATTAAAGGTATTGTATGATATTATTGGGATAAGTGAGCATATATAACAAATGCCTGAAAAGAAGATGAGTTATTCAATGAATCTTCACAGAAAAGGGTTGATTACAAGCCTATTTTTAAAAAGAAATTAGAATACAGGCAAGAATAATTGAAACTGAGTTAACAGAGATGAATATAAGTTGTTTATTTATTGTATCCTGATATCCTGGAAGTAGTTAAATAACTAGAAACTGTTAATGTTGGAGAACTTGCAGGAGAGACAGCTTGAAGAGGGTCAGCATTGCACCTAGCTGAGGCTTATAGGCGACTATATAGTAAGTACATTTAACACATTATCCTGCTGCTGAAGTGGCAAGTTAAAAAAAAAAAGGTACAAATGCAGTAGAAAGGTATGTATGACACGGTAATATTTCCACTTCACTTAACTATGGATGGGGCATTTTGTTTATATCTGGTTGCTGGAGAAGTTTTGATAAATACAAGAATTCTGATAGTAGGGAAAAAAAGCTGGTGAAGTTCCCAAAAGTTTGTACTGTGGGTTTTTACACTGAAGACTGAGATCAGTTGTTTTCATTCTCCCTGCAGGTGAGACAAGAAGATGTGTTTTTTATTTCCTAGTTTTAAACCCTGGGAATATGGTATTAAGAATAATAGAACAATGGAAAAATAGTGTCATGGATGTTTTTTGCTTATAGTTTCTTAAGGTAAGCAAAGGGCAAGTAGGCAGATGGCTGTCTGAAGATCCTTGATTGTATTTCAGTAAATTAGTGAGTGTTCTAGTTGATGAGTTGAACTCTTCTGAAAACCCTGCATTAGGAGGATATTAATAAATAAAAGTAAGTGACACTACTCTGGGGGGTTGTGGATGCTGAAAACATCTTGCACATTTTGCTGTCTTTAAACTTGCCATGTTTAATCATTATCATTCTCTTAGCTACAAGTTTCAAGCTCAAGACCCTCTGCGGTATAGACAACAGTAATTATAACAGCCTTGACTAATGTTTGTGTAAAATTTTATAATTACATCAATATTGCATTGTGCTGATCAGATGTGTTTTCATATTTGGATTATCTCACCTTGATTTGCTTTCTTCTCTTATTACTTTTTCTCCGTTAAACTCCTAGTGCTAAACTTTCAGTAGTGCTTGATAAAATATAAAATGTTTGTACATGAGAAAATAATTGGTTTCAGCTCTTTATGTTTAGTAGTGATACTTTTGGTCACTATTTGAGAACGGGCTGTGAGAGAATAATATTTTGAAGGACATAATATTTTCATAAAACCACTTTTAAAACTACTTTTTCATAAAACTATTATACTCTTCTTCCTTGAACTTTTTTCTGTGATGTGACATACCGATGACTTCTTAAATGTCAGTAAATGGACTGTTTTCCCCCAAACTTTACATTTCTCTGGCTTAATTTCATTTTTTTCTCACTCAAATTTGTAAGATTTTTACTCTAATGATCTTTGCTTCCATACACTGTATATTCACAATAAGCAGAGGATACCAGGGGCAAGATATATCTACGTAGTCACTGCAGGCCTTAATCCCACCTATACGCTTAGGTGGCAGTCTTAATATTATGTGGCCACATATGTGGGTGTGAAACAAAGCTTCACTATGCTATCCAAGGCACAGAGGCTGCATTGAACTGCTGCATACTTAGGCAGGAATAAGTTGTCTTTTAACTGCTCCTGTGGAGACATTTCTATGAGAGTCAGAGCAGGTGAGCTACATATGAATGAATCCTTGGAAATTTTTTCCTGTAAGAGACATAGTTTGGTGAGGAAAAGGCTGCAGATACCTAACTTTGAAATGTAAAGATCATTTTATTGTGTTTCATGCATTTGTCTACTCTCTGTGAACTCATATGTGACTTTTGAACAACTGGAAGGTATCAAACCAGGCAAGGGGTTATTGGGAATAAAATAATCATAGAATAGGTTGACTTGGAAGGGCTGTTTTAAAGGTCATCTGGTTCAACCCCTCTGCTTTGGGCAGGGACACCTTCCACTAAATCGAGTTGCTTGTATCCAGTCTGTGTTTCTTTATGGCTGGATAAATGCAGGATGTCAGAATCACTCTTCCGTGAAGGGCTGACAAAACTGGAAAAGTGTATCATGCTTCCAGCACTCATTCCATGAGCACCTGCATGCCATCACTTGTTTCTTTGTAAGAATTTGATGATGCTTTAGATGATGAGTGGACTTGTTAGGCATAAACTAACATATTCTCTCACTGCAGCTCACCCTCAGTTATATTTTCTCTGTCTTGAAAGGTTAAACATTACTAAAAGCTTCTAAGTAATTTTTTTCTCAGTGTTTAATGTCCTCATCTGTAGGATGGCTGAGGACTGGTTCACAGGGATCACAAACAGTAAGGAAAAAACCTAAAAATTTAGTTAATCATTTAAAAAAAAAAGTATTCAGGAACCTGGAGGAATACAGTCACTAATCAAAACTGCTTGAAATTCCCTGTTGACAGCAAGGTACCCTCCACAACACTGATGGAAAACTTACCATGTTTTGTTATTTTAGGATAAGAGACAAGACTTGCTAACTAGGATTTGTTTACAGGTGCTTGAGGTAAATTTTTTAAAATCAGTTTAATTTCCTACTAGAGGGAATTTTATGCTCTCTTAAACCTCTGTCAGAGCAGTAGAAATGAACTGTGTATAGAGTATATATACACATGTATATATGTATAGTCTTCATTTTCTTGCCAGCCTATTCCACTCTTAAACTGATTTCACTGCAAGAGTCTATTATTCAGCCTACCTGTTTGTTTTCTTCATGCATTCTCATTAATACATATTGAAAAGGGATAAAGGGAGGTACTCTGGGATATAATATGCAGGATTTTCTTCAAATCCTTTTCCCATTACTATTCAAGGAAAATCTGATTTTTTTAATATAAGAACAATGTTAGGGGGTTTTTTTGGACAAGATTCCATTTTCTGTTAGACTGTTTGTGAAAGACATTTTTGGTTGAAATTGAGAATGCTTGCTTCCTGAAAATTAAACCTTTGTTCCTGGTGGTACAAAATAAAACAGAAATATTAAACTCCCTGCAGCTCAAGTAATGTTAACCTATACATGAAACATATTTTGAATATAATAATATATTAATAGTATGTTTACCCTTAAAAATAAAGATTTAATTATGCAGGTTTTTTAGTGAAATTGTAGCATGTTCCTGTAAATTTCCCAGCTATGGTTATGTATTTTCATGTATTATCACAATGCGGCTACTAAAAAACCTGTGAATAATTTAACCTCACGGTTGTTTTGTTTGGCTTTCCTTTTATCTTTCAGAAATGAATTCCTTTATTACAAGAAATCATGATTATTTATTGATTCAGAAAGAAAACGGACTGATATTCTCTTGGATGTTCTGAACAACATGTAAGTGTAATAAGTTTACACTGATTATGTCTTCAGTTTAGGTAGCGATTATGATTTGATTTTAACAAAGAGACCTTTGGTTAGAGATGTTTCTTAATTTATTTTTTTTCACAGCAGCAGATAAGGTACAGTGGCAGATTGTCTGAGGTAATACTTTCTGGAAGATATTTTTACCCCTCGTTTTACTTTGCACATTAATATTCATCTAATATTAATGATGGTTCTACTAATCATTTGTAAGCTTCACGTAGGAAGGTTCATAGCAACACAAGTTAAAATCAATCCTAATTGATAATCAAAGCTCTAAAACATACTATACAGGGCCTACCTTGTCAGCAAAATGACCTGGCACTAGATAAATGCCTTTATTAGTTAACTTCCCCCCAAAATAGCAGTATTGTGACCTTTTCTGGTAGAAACTGCAAAAACACAGCTACACAGTGCCCGACAGAAGTGTAAACTCTGATTAAAATTTTTAGTTTGGAGGAGACACTAAGTAATATTAAAGAACTTCTCTGACTTAATGCACTAGTGTACAGAAAGGGAGGCTAAAAAGGCCATTTGTTCTTTCCCACTGCAATGTGTGTGGAGCATTGTCGCTGCTCAGTAGCAGCATTGTTTCTGGCATTGCTAGTGGAACAACAGTCGTAGCTTTTCTCCTGTTGATGTTTGATTTCATTGCCATAAGCATTTCCTGCCTGGTAGAGGCACAGTTCTTGAGGTTGGATCTCTGTTATTCATTTGACTTTTGAAAGGCTAATTGATTCAGGTTTGTTCATGGTGTTGTGTCGGTCTTCTCTGTGCGCAGACACTTGTGGGGACAATTCATGGGCTCCAGTGTTCGGAGACTGAATATCTGTCATCCAAACAGTCATGTACTCACACAGGAGGAGGATTTTGAGCATCCTGGTTTTCAGTGTTTTTAGTATGATTTCTGTCACTGTTTTTAGGAGCGCTCCAGTCCACGGGTAGAAGCGATGTCACTGGCTGAGGTGATGTGCTGAGGTATAGTGACTAGTCAGAACTTAAATGTGAGATTTGACACACAGCCAGTCAACTTGTCTTTGTTCAGGTGAACTTTCCAACAACTCTAAAAAATAAATTACTTAATAAAAGATGGTATTTTTGCAAATGAATTATTGGTTGAAGGAAAGAATAGTTTGAGTCTCTTCAACTGTAGGCGGAGATTCTCAAACCGGGATATAAAAGCTATGTGGTGGAAACTGCAGTGTGTCTGTGTTCTCTGCTGAAAGACTGACAACAAGAAACTGCAAAATGGGTCCTATGGACAAAAAAGTTGGAGGTGTGGTGCCAAAATTATTGTTTTAGCTGGGCTATTGAGACAGATGTTTGTAGCTTCCTGCAGAATGGAAAAATAAAATCACTGAGCATCCCTTTATCGACATCTAGACAGTTTTTTTCTGGTTCATAAATACTTTGTGTCATGATCAGAGGATTTAAGATCAAGTTTTTCATTGTTTGGGAAAGAAAATAGTTTTTCCATTATTGCATTGTCAAGATGAATTCTTTTATTCAATATGCTCATTAGATTTTGTGATAGAAGCCATCAATTTGAAATAAAAAAATTAAATGTCTTAGTACCATTTTATTGTCCAGACTAAAAGATGGGTTGCAGTTGGCCTAAAATGACTGTGTAGCTATTGGTTGTAGGTGATCAGGAAGCCTCAGCTTTCCATATGTGGCATTCCATCATTTCCATTTTCTACTATTACAGCACTTGCAGTATTAAGATGCCCAGTTCTTCTCCCTGCTTTTTGGAAGAGACTCCTAGTCCTTGTTGTTAGAAAAGGTTAGCAAAAGTTTTGCTGCGCACAGTACTGATTTATTTACACATCCCTCAGTCTAGCAGCTAGCAAGATAACTAAACACACGTGCTGCAGGTGTTTGATTTTCAGCACATTCAGCAATCAAAGGTATTCTGCCAGCCACAGGGTGGTGTCAGTATCGGTGAGAACTGATCTGAATTTTTTTTCAGATCAGAAAATGCAGATTAGTGGAAACTAAAATGTGTGTCTTCAGTCTTTCATCCCAACTGGCTCTCTGATAACTTTTAGGAATAACTGTGCTTTTCCAATAGAAGCTAATTAAACATGGTTCTCTTACAGAAGCTGTCTGCCACAAAGCCTGTAAGGTAGAAATCAGGCTGTGCTCCTAGCTGGGGTGTTTTGGTGGTAGAATAGCTCCTAGGAACCCTGGAAGATGTGTTTGGGGTTAGAGCTGGAGTTCTCTGTGCTTTGAAAAGGCTTGTCTGGCTCAGGGGGCTTCACTTCTGGGGTTAAATTAGCTCCCACCCTCTGGATCAGCATATGGAATTTTTGAGTACTTGACAGTACATTGAAGATCTGTGAACCTGGGGCATCTCATGATATGTTTCTTTTGTTTCTTTATGTCTTTAATTTCTTTCATTTGCTAGAGTTCTTCCTGATTCAGTTTGTTCTGTTTTTACAAAGTATCATTATTTCATGGAATAGAAATTCTTTTAGGAGTTTTATTGCTCTGTGATTTGGGGATGAAAAATTAATCATCTGAGTAGTGCTGATAATAATCCAGGTACACATTATTTTAAAGGGGTTTTATGTGGATATTATTCTTCAGCTGAAAACACTGTTTGGGAATGATTGATTTAATTCTTCTCTCTGGTTAGAGACTTGGCTTCTAACTGGAAGCATTTTATACTGTGTAGTTACTTGAGGCACTGTTATTTTAAATTCAACAAAAAATGGCTCTAAGTAAGAACAGAGAAATGAGTGACATTGTGTTAGGGGACTGTGTATCACAAAATACACAGCTTCAGCTTGCATGCAAAAACATCATTTATCTGTGATAATAGAAATTAGATTTCAATCAGTATGCTCTTTGTTATTAATCCATTTTTCTCCTTTCATCTGAAGAGGTCTTAATAACACGTTAGACAAATCACAGTCTTTAAAAACTGATTTGAAATAAAAAATGCTTTTGAAGCCTCGTAATTTCAGGCATGCACTTTGTAATAATAATATGTTTCCTTGCTGCTAATGTATTGATGCATACTTGTAAATGTGCACAATGTTGTTCTTTTATTTTTGGTCCAAGTTTGTTAGGAATTAAATAATTCTTCCTATTTAAGCAAATTTGTGAAGGAACTGTAGGAGGTACAGTAAGAAGACTATATTTGAATACCTAATAAAGACCTTAAGTTCTAAGGACTGTTATTAATTTGGAGGGTTGAAGGCCTGAGGTTAACTTTTTCCTTTGGGACAAAAGTGGTGTTTTTTCAAGTAGTTATAAATCTTTGATGTTTCATCGGTTTCAATTACTGTCTGAAGGTGAGGAATTTGTAGTGTGTGCACCCAAGCAAAAACTTCGGTGTGCATTCTGCATAGCAGAACTCTCATGCAAGTTAGGCTGCTGTTAGAGTCTCAGCTGTACATCTTTATGCAGCTACATTCTAGCAGACATTTTTTGTGATACAGAAAAAGACACTGGTATATGAAGGCTTTTGATCGGCTACTGTGATTATCTTTTTGGTTTCTAGGGCCAGCTTGAAGAACAAAAGACTTACTGTCAAAGACGTTGAGAAATTACTGCTAATTTAGTAGCATTTGTTAGTTTCTTCTGCTGGTTTTAGTCTAGCAATTCTTAGCTACCTAATACCCCCTTTTAAAAACACTCTTTTGAGGTGGGGAGAGGAAACAACTCCCCTCTGCGAATGTGGCTGTAACGCTCTATCAGTGCATACCACTTCCTGACACTCTCCCTTTGTGCCACCCTGAGAGGGGGTGTTGCACCCAAAATTCTTGTCTTAAGGACCTAAAAGGGGTCTCTCAATTATTGTCTGCTCTCTTACAATCTTGCTGCTTCCTGTAGGGCTGATTTCACCTTAAACAAACTCTTTTCCCATCCACAGTCTTGCTTTTCAGCTGTTTAAAGCTGCGTGAGTGAAATTGGATTGGACAGGTGGGATCCTCTGGTCCATGCTTCCACACATGAATTGACAGCCCATGGATAGCAAAACCCCACTCAACCTGCAAAGGGTTCTCTGGATGAATGGGGCCAAGAGCTCGATATATTCCTGCCTCAAAACCCAGCAGCTTTAGGGCCTCCTCATGCACCACTGTCCTGTCCCTAGAAGCTCTTTTTTCTGGTTAAATCGCATAAAGGCCAGGCTATGATGGAAAAATCAGGAAAATGCTTCCTCCAAAGCCCCAGTAATAAGGGACATGATCAGGTACATCTTTGTGCGATGGTTTTTATCTGCTCTGGCCTCCTGTGACCACCCTCCCTCAGGCGGGGCTTCTGCTCTGATAGCCACTCTGGGGCTGTACTGGGGCTCCAGGGCAGGGGTGGGACATTGCTTCCAGTGTGCCAGTGACTGACAGCTGCACTGGAGGCTGCAAAGGGGATGGGCGTGGGGCAGAGCACTGTTCCACCTTCACTGCCCTTGGTCTGCCCCCTCCCACATGCACCTTAGTTGTTTTGAGCCAGTCATCATCTTTTCAGTCTTTCTCAGACTGCTGATGTACTGGGCTTATAAAAAATTGATTTGAAATGTTTCAAGCATTAATGTCTGTGAGAAAGTATAGCCAATACTATTAGATATCTGAGCTGCTTCCACACACCCAGGGCAGAAAGTGAAAGAATAAAAAGAAGGCTTTCATTAGGGTACATCAAGACCACATGCAGTTCAAGCTAGTTTTCATAAACTTTTATGTATATTAAACACAGTTGTTTATGTGTTGACATTACATTTACCTTATTTCTATTAATTAAACATATTTATGTTTCTTAGATACTGTCATCCTCAGTAACTTAGTATACTGAGTGTTAGTTATACCATGTATAACGTGTTAAATATAATCCTATTCCCAAAAATGAAAGCTCTATTGACTCACTTGTAGGTTTTCAGTTATCAGACTACGGATCTGGCTGGCAGTGAAATTAGTACAAAATTTGTTTTGTCACCAATTTGAAAGTCCCTTTGGAACAGAAATAAGATTATGTCCTGTGCCTCACCAGTTTATGGTCTCAGCATTTAAAATATTTCTGGTAGATGTGGCATGGTTGATACCATTCAGTTAGCTGAAACTTCTTAGGTTATACCCTAAATTTTGATAAATGCTTTTTTTTTTCCCCCCTAGTGTCCTTAGAGCCTTGATATATTTACATATAAACAGCTTCTGAGATGAAAAAATTAAACAAACATGTTATCCACTGTTATTCTCCGTGACTGTCCTTTAAAATGCCAGAACAACAATTCTAGATTTGAATTTGCCCAAATTGGACTGTTATTGGTTTAGCAGAAAGGCTTGTAGGACTATTTATCTCTTAACCCTTTTTGTTATACTGTCCTGTGATCTTTTAGGCCAAAGAATTGAAAGCTCTCATAGGCGACCGAAAAATAGGAAAATACTATGGTTTTATATGTACTTGTTATGGATTCTTTTTCTGCTGAACTGAGAGAAGTTTCCTTGGTGCAGACTCAGGGATGCTGCTTTGCTAGAGAGTTTTCCCTTGTTTCCAGAGCTGTTATTTACCCTGGCTGCTGTCACACAGCTGGCAGCGTGGCCCTAACACAGGGAGCAGCTGTCCGTGCACCGTGTGTTAGCTGAAAGGTTGCAGTTGGGTTTGGAAGCGAGGTGCATGCCAAGACCAGATACGTGATGAAATGATCTTGTTTTGAAGGAAAATTTTGATAGAAGTCTTACAGTACTTTGAACTTTGTACACCAAAGAGATGTAAGAGTTGAACTTCTCTCCAGTACTAAAAAGTGGTGTTTGAAATTCCCTAGTTTTGAGGTATTGAAATCAAAACCGCTGTTTGGTGCTTCTTTGTTGCTGCTGCTGTACTGGCATCCTGGCAGTCCTTGTCTTTGTTGAAGACCAAGTCTTGTCCTTGTCCTGTTACAATTCTTCTGTTTGATAAATGTTCCAAACTGCTTTATTAAAAGAAAATCTGGATACTGTTGTGATTCTTACGAAGTATATCCTGCAGTTGTTGTTAGTTGAGCAAAGGGGCAGAATTGGTATGGTAAAGCTGTATCTGTGGTGTGAAAAATGGATACCAAGAATTTCAACTCTGTTTTTTTCCTCTGGAAACTGCATTATGCCTGAGAATAAATTCCATCTCTTCATATGCATTTATGTTGTGACCATAGTAAATATTCCTAATATTTTCCTCATTAAAAAATTAAGGTTAATGTATGGTAGTGTAGTTTTACACTTGCTGTGCACACTTGTTTTTCTAGCAGGTCTGCNCGTGCCTCCATTGCACGGTGAGGGAGAAGCTGTATGCGAGGTGCCCGGACACCGCCAGGAGTTCCTGAGCCAGGAATTCTTAGGGAAAAGCAACAGCTTCCTCCACCAGCCAGGCCGCACAGCGGCAAGGCTGTGATTTATCTATATTTCTGTCTAAATAATCTAAATATCAATGTCATAGAGAAGATATATCACTTCAGTTCTGGTATTCATTGCCAGTTTTGTTAGAGAATTGTCACTTCTGTAAGTGGAAGTGCTTCAAGCATTGGGAAAGAGTAATTAAGTTTGGATAATGCTGTTTGGCTAAAATAAAACTAAGCTAATTTCTTCACTAAATTCAATTGCAAATCTATTCAGAGTTCTGGAATATTAATTTACCAATATCCTATCCACCACATACATAGTCAGTCACTCCTGTTTGCTACTTAATTCTATTTTGTTCTTTTGGAGGATAGGTACTGTTCGCAATCAAAAATGTCTGTATTAATTCATTCTCATTCATTCTGGTGATCTGTATGTATTATATTTTTTAAGGCAACATGCCTTTTGATTTGAGAAAACAATGCTGTTAATTATGGTATGGGTATGACCACATACTTCTACCTGAAGGAGCCACATGCTTTCTTTACATTGACTCCTGCTGTAATGAGGATAGTAGGAGAGGAAAATAAGAGCTAGTGAAAATGCATGTTATGAGAAATATCAGCTACTTAGCCTCATTTGAAATAGGTGAAGAAGTTTTCTTTACTAGGTGATGTAGCTAAAAATACATGGTAAATCACCAACAGTTGGCTAATGAATACCAGTACGAATAATGAGTACGATTGATAAATAAAGCATATACTTCTCTAGCTTATCTTCTTGCACTTATCTCCATAAATACATAGAGTAAATACACTATGAGAGAAAGGCAGAGGTACACTAAAATAGGAAGTACGTGAAATTTCACAAGGTGATCAGCACAAAAGAATTAAGTGCTATGAATTGTTTTGTTAAGCAGGCATTTTATTAAACAGTCACCCTCGTTCTGTTGCTGGCTTAGATCACATTAAACTCTGCATTGTTTTCTACTTGGTATGCTGCAGATCGTAAGTCATGGGGGGACCTGTGGCTAGAGTAATCTTTGAATGTTATCAGGCAATGTGAAAAATACAGCTACTGTCACCCTAAACACATCTGAGATGAATCAGAGAAGCAGAGTAGCTTTAAATGCTCCTGCTGTTGCACATCATGAACCTGAAAATGGATCACTCCTGTTCTCCAGAATGCAGTCAAAATGTCTCAACAACAGAACAAGAGAGCGTCTGCAAGCTGTCTCAAGGCTCTGAGGGTATAATTCTTGGAAAGCTCCTTGGCTGAGCCCAGAGTAGTAAACTTTGGTAGCACTTGCTGTAAGGGTCTGCAGCAGCCCTTTTCAATCAGACTGTGAGCTTTGAGTGAGTCAAGAATAATGCAAGGACAGGCTACATTTTTACATCTTAGGACGTAGTTGGTAGGGATATGCTTTTGGGAGTGGAGAGCTGCATTAAGTGAAGGAGCTGACCAAAACTATTATTATAACAGTTCTGGAGATCCAGAGTAGTCTGTACTACTGTCCTGACTGAATTATGGGACCTAGACATCTGAATGCAGGTATAATCCTAGACGATAGCTATTAGATATTCTTATATCCCTCCCTTGTTTTTTTTTTGCAACTTGAGACAACTGTGTTTCTGTGAATTTTGGGTGGTTTGAATTCAGGGAAAAAAGAAAAGTTCAGAAGTTTTAAGTAACTTCAGAAAAATGGGTGTCGAAGAAATCTGTTTGAGCATGCTGTGATTTTCCTAAGGGAATAGTTTCATTTCAGTCCTATGAGACCAAGCTATCACTTATCAAATGATCGGATTTTACACAATCTTCATACTCCTGGCATCTCTATTAGAAAGTACTTAGATGATTTTCTGTTTCAAATGCTGTTAACTTGGATAAATGCCCATGTTTCATGCTCCAATTACTTTACATGTCTTTTAGTGCTAATACCTTAGTAAAACAATTGATAAAAACAGTGGCGTAAAAATGGTGAATATTTAATTTATATTTCCTATATGAAAAATAGAAAATATAAAAGAAAACACCTTTTGTTTCCCTTTCAGTGTATTAGTCCACTTTGAGCTACTTTTCAAGCCTCCATGGAAGCTTTTAGCTAGAGACATGGAAAAGAGATCAGAAATATGAGCAGCAAACTCTGACTTCCTGCCCTTTCTGTGCCCTTTCTGCCAAGCTAGAGCAAATGCATATTTGTTACTCCTCAGTGCATGTTATGAATCAGCAGCAAAAGGAGGACAGATATAGAAGGATGTCATTCAGGGTGAGACAGAGTCATACTTTTTGTAATTCTTCTGTTATGCCTTCTACTTTCCTGGTTTTATTGTCCTCCTGGGCCCTAAAGCTACTTTAAAGAATAATACAAAGCAGCTTTGGTACCATACTGACTCAATTTCAATGTCATTAACTCCTCCTCCATCTCATAGAAATTCTCTCACGGTATTCTGAACATTCCTTTTTTCAATTCTCTTTCATTTTCATAAGCAGCTGTCTGAATGGCCAACAAAGTGCAAAAGTCTCTCGTTCTGATACATATAGCCAGAAGGCACATCAGACATATAAAATGGACTGAAAAAGTCTATCCAGTGACACTAAGTGGTGGTAGACCACTCAGAAAGATAAAATTCTGTTGATACTGTGATGATGGAGATGTATTATGCGTATATGTACTATATATATGGAGATATAGTTATCCAGAATGAAATCTGTTTATCTTCACCTCCGTTCATAGTATGTGGTGTGTTTTCACTAATGGAAAGTAAGCTTTGTAACCTTTTGCTCTGTTTGAATGGATTAATTGATGTTTAGATCTGTGTTATATTTACTCTCTTTAGAAAACAAAACCCAACAACACATTCCTGAAAAAGACTTAAGGTTTACAGAACAAATCGAAGTGCTTTAGAGTGTTAGCTCCATATCTTTACTGACAATTATTCCTGTTTTGTGTAATACTTCCCAGATGATAATTATTTGTTAAACACTATCAGATGCTTGATATTATCCAAAGAAGCCATTATGCTTCTTTTCATGGTGGCATTACAGGATTTATCTTTAGCTGTTTTGTTCTGTGCATCCTTTTGCTGCTAAAACATAGAAAGTGATTCCTTTACATAGAATAAAACCCCAAAAAGCACCTTTAAAAGCATTCATGTGTTCTTTTAGAACATGTAGTAGACTACATGTGTGCTTCCCTATAATCAGAATCAGTATTTGTTGAGTGTAAATGTGGCTTGTTGGGCTCGTTGCAATTGGACTTTTCCAATCTAAATGGTTCTATGATTGTTCAGCTCACAGCTGGCAATTCTGTTAGAGTTAGGTGGTGGTTTAAGGCAAAGAAGGACTGCAGATGGAACACCCTGATTCTGTACTGGGGATTCCATCCCCCAAATGTTTTGACTTCTGCTGGCAGAAAACTGCCCCAAGCATTTGCTTTTATACAGCACAGGACGAGAGACGTATCATCAATCATATGTATAATATTCCTTTAATAAAGGAAATCTTCATACCTGCTTAAATATACTGCATCAAGGTAACTTAGTGAACCGAGACATGGGCGTTCTTTCCTAGATTAAAAAAAGGAAAAAGCAGTGTATATAGAAAGTCAAAGTTGAAGTAAGAGGCTGCAAACCCAGAGAAGTCTGCCATATGTACAGAAAGATTCAAAGAAACCTGATGAACGGGATGATAGAAGCAATTAAATATATTTAAGTGCAACAATTGCTATCTGTCAATATATTGACAAATTGGCAAATTCATGGATGAAATCCTACAGGAATAGTAGGATCATTATATGTACTAATAGATTAGACTGTCCCACCTTTTGAATTTTTGGATCTGGATGTGTGCAGAGGACCTTCACCAAAAAATAAACTTAGAGAAATAATGCTCTGCAGAAGACTGCAGAAATAAAACTTCAAATGAAAGCTTGAAGAATATAGCAAGAAAGGAAATAGTAACAAAGACTTTTTGTAGAACATGCTATCTGGCTCTGAAGAAATAGTGTATGACAAATGCTTTACAGTTTTTCCTTGCATTTTGTTTTTACCAAGAGGGATAATACTACTTTTGAAATGAAAAACTGAAGGAAGAGTTGACAGTAGAGTTTCTTCCCTGATAAGACTTGCTGAGCTCCAGAGTCCTACCCTTAGGAGAAGTTTTGTTTCTCAGACAGAGGCTATTGAAGGGGAGCCTGATTTTTCACAGGACAAGTGTAAAGCTTGTGTGCTACTGTAGGGAAAAGTCCATAAAATTCAGTTTATCCCCCTTGAGAACTTTTCTCCTGTGCTGCCTTTTGTGTAGTTTCTGATCAAATAAGAGCGACTATTTTACTGAATACAGATGTTCTAGCAAACTTCAATAATGTTACTTTTTAGATCAAGGAGAGTAAAATTAAAAAGGGTAATGTCAGTCAAAGCCTCACTGAAAGATCACAGAGATTAAGGCAACGTAATCTGAACACAAGAAAAGTGAAAACTAGATACCACTGGCAAATCAGAGTTGTTTCATTGGAAAATTAAGCAAAATGAATAAATAAAGAAGAGAACAGTTACAGCATAGTATAGCTTTTTGACTGGCTGACAGATTTTGGGGAGAAAGATTCCTCCCAGTCCCTTTGGTGAACTGTGTATGTGCAATGTTTTGCACTCTAAGGTTTTAAGGGAAGAAAAAAAAATTAAAGTAGCTTCTCATTTGTTATTGCTTTGTCTTTCTGAAAGCTTACAGTGATAGGCATGATTCCTTTTAAACTGCAGTCTGGAACACACAGGAAGTATAACATCAGCATTAATACCTAAGATTTAGGATGTTTTCTAATAAATTTTAATCCCTGGTAACATTCAGCTAGATTTTCTGAGATCATTTTTCATTTCTGATACATTCCAAGTGATTTATCCTGATGCATTTGCCAGATGAATTACTTGCTCTAATGTTGATTATGCTACCAAGACTAATCTGATAGAGATGACAGTATTTAATGGTTAGAACAATACTGAGAGCTGCTGTTTGTTGGTTGTTTTATTGATAAACTGGCTGAACATTAAATATGTCTTTTGTTTGGTACTTGTAAGTAAGCGTTAATCTGTTATAGGTCAGTTGTAAGAGAATCTTCAAAATGACACCAAAACCTGCTGTAGAAACTAAGTGAAAACAACAATACTGCTTTTCTGTTCAATGCTTATTTATACTTTGTGATTTCAAAAATACTTTCAGAAGGAACTGAAAATTGGTGGCTACTGGCTTATTGCAGTGAAACTGTGAAAGCTCTGAATAGTTCTGGCAATAAGAAGCTGGTTCTGGTAATAACAAGCTATATTTTTGCTGTAGAAATCTAAACCAGCCCCATACTATCTGAACATGCTACTAGAAAATTGACTCTACCCCAGCCAAAACCAGCACAACTTACTATGTATAACAGCAATTTGTTAACAAATTTTGTCAATAATCAACCTATTATCTCTGCGCATAGTAACATTTGCAGTCTTTCAGTAAAGCTGCCTCACCCTGACATTGAGCATTTATAAAGGTGAAAAACTGTCTGACATTCTGGTAATGTAGCCTGCATATAGTCTTGTGAAACAAGAAAAAGAAAGGGGTGTATACTCCTTTAGACAGAGAGAGAGTCCTAGTGCAACACAAAGTAGCAATTAGAATAGTGGTAGATGGTAAGACACAGGAACAGGTAAATCGTGATGTATGTTTTTACAAATTCTTTTTTTTCATTTCCTAATTTAGCTTTTTTTTGCAAGCTTTGAGATATTGACACTTAATTTCAGAAGACATTTCCATTTCATCTTTAAAATGTTCCATGTTTTGCTAATGCAATGAAAAAAGAAATTGTGATGTTTGCAAATGAATAATTCTACTTTACATAAATTTCTTCAGTGGTGCAAAAATTTGTCAAATATAAATGCTTCAAGATTATAGTGCTGGAAACCAAAACATCATTCAACAGTTACATCATGGCTCTAAAGATCTTCTCTTTTTAAAACCCTGGATGTATTTTGTGTATGTTCAAAAAACAAATTTCTGATATGCCAGATTTATTTTAGGAATACAAGATTCTTGATATGTGCACTATTTGAATCAGCCATCAATTTAAAATCCCAGATAACAGAGGCCTGAGCGGGCAAAATTAAAAATAAAAAAAAAAAAAAAGGCAAACTGATCAGCTTTAGATGGCAGAAATCAACTAAGGTGATAAACTGAAATCAGCTGCACTCTGAAGGAAGTGATACATCATTAACTGATAACTCAGGCACAAACAATCTGAATAGAAGGCATAGGCCACTCCTAGACTGTGAGCTAGAAAAACTTAACATTTTCTCAGCTCACCAGTAGATTTTGTTAGTGGGTTTGTGATATTTGTTACGCTAGTCCCTTACTTCCCTCAGCTTTAAAAATGAATGTTATACTTACTGATTATTTATTAGATATTTTGAGATGACGAATTGTAGAGAAGAATGAAAATTTGATAAGTATGTTCCAAGAAATTCTCGAGCTTTGTTCCTCTTTGGCAAAAAGTGCAAAAAACCAAACTAGTTATGAATATAAATAAGTTTTTTTGATTGTTTGTTATATACTTTAAGAGACCTGGAATTCAACAAATAATTATTTTTCAGTGAGACTTCATTTCTGTGGAATATTTCCAAGCAACTATAAATTAAACTATTAGTTTATACTACCGCTAATATTTTAACTGAGAGAGCACAACTACTTCTTTGTTTTGTCTCCTTATTGCACTTATTTGATTGCATAGTACAGGTTACGATCAGTCATGATTCAAATATAAGTTTAGGTTGTTTTCCCAATTCTGTTGCCTTCAGTCTGACAGCTGCTCCCTTGACATCTCCCCAAACTAGTCAAACCTTAGAAGTAAATAATGACAGGCAAACTAAGAACTGTCTCTCATGCTGACAGTCATTTTTCATTCCCGAAAGATACTGTCAGTTTCTTGGATGACTGCTTGAGCTTCTTGGACTGCAGCCACATTTGTTTTATTTTTGAGAAGTTCAAGAGATAGCAGTATGAAAAGAGTGACCCTCTTCATCCTTCATCTTAAAAAAAACAATGAAAACGACCAGGTTGCTCCATTTCACCATAAACTTAGCATTTTCTGTCCCTTTCTTCAGAAAAAGTGAAAGTAAATGAAATTTTATTCCATTGAAAGTGTTTTGAGCAACTTAATCCACTGATTTTTTTTCATAGTCAAAATGGGCAGCCATGTCACCAAAAGTATTTATTGTTGCACATGCAGTTTGCTAATGTAGTTCACTGGTACTTCTGACCCCTTCAAATAAGTACTGTTGTGAAAAATCAGAAACAAAGGAGAAAAAAAATTGTTTTAACAAAGGAGCCACGGGATGTTAATAAATAACTCCTGTGCTGAAATTAGAATTTTTTCTGCTCTTAGTATTTCAATGAGGATGCAGTGCCATAAGACCTATGGAGTTAGTCATGTGTACATGAGGAGGAACCTACAAAATACCAGGAATAGAAAATGCTGACTGATCCATTAGATAAAGTTGTTCAACAAATCTGTAAAGAAAATAGATAAATCACTAAAAAGTGTCATTTTTCTATTCCAGTCATAGAGAAGAAAAACGGGCAGTGTGCACTTTTCCAGTGAAAATGGAATGAATGAAAGGCAATGAAATGTTCAGTAGCATTTTCCATGGAGGTGCTGGAAATTTAAATATAAATAAAGCACTTTCACAATGACAGTGCATCCAAAAAATCCTTTGAATTTAGGCCAAACAGCTCTAGAGAAAATGAGAAATTCCTAATGCTTCCTGCCAAAGAAAAACAAATATGATTCCAAATTGAAACCCACGAAGACAGTTGCATATCTATGGTTATGTTATATAGTGGAAGTGTTGTTTGTTGTTTGATCACATGAAAATGAATTGTAGGTCATGGATTTTAACCCTCAATACAAACAGAAGATAGGGTAACTATTGATCTTCTAGCCTCACTTCATGCTATGCTGCTTTTACTTTTCGAGCAAGTGTACATGACATCCACATTTTAGAGTTATCAAAAAAACCCCACAAATTGCATTGAATTTCATTCATAGTGACAATACAGTTTAAATGTGCTTGCATCTTTTGCTGCTTTGTGAAATCGTTCTTTTGGTACCTTGGGCTTTATATTTTATCTCTTTGCAGACGTAGAGTATGTCTAGGTACAGGTATTTAACACAGAGCAGATATTATTAAACAGTAAGCTAAACTGTATGTGTCCTTTTCACTACATGGAAAACCTTGATAGTAAGTCTGGGGTTCTTTTCCTTAAAGGAATGTGTCCAAAATGTCTCCCAAAAAAATCTCATATCAGAAGAAATAAATGTGCCGTGTTAGTAATGGTTGTTAAACTGAATGGAGCAATGGCATTAAGAAGGAAATACCATTCTATTTGTTGCATAGCTAGCCTGAGTAATCTATATAATTATAGAAATTACGGAAATCAGGTATTCAGAAAGGGATTAGGCATGTAGAGTTAATAATGAGAGTATCTGCAATGGCATTAGTGAAGACCATATCCGTAAGGATTATAGTATTTATTATTACAGGACATACATAGAACACATTCTAGGTATTAGAGATAAATGTGCTTCTTTGGTTAAAGTATAATTGTAAAAGTCTCATTTCACTGTTCTATTAAGGTTAATATAATGGAGCAACTCAGATTTACTATTCAACTTTCAAAATCAAGGATTTTTTTTTGGAGTTACAGATATGCTGTAATGCTGAAGGCAGCAGAAATAGAATGGGGGGAAATTCCAAACATGAGAGGGAGAAACTTAAATGATGGATGTCTTTGTCTTGGCAGCACAGAGCATCATCTTGTTTTTGGTTAATCGCTGTACAAATTTTATGGTCTATAATTACCTTTAATTATAGAGATACACAACCATTATTTTGCTGAAAGGAAGATGATAGTTGTGCACAGTCAAACAACCTTTTTCTATATCTCTTTATTTTCTGGAAAAGAGTATAGGATTATAATACTCGTAGGTGTTTCCTCTGTCAGTTTTGGAGCAGTATACATAACAATTATTTCTATTATCAACTTTCATCACTCATTAAACAGCTTTGAAGAACTGGGAGAAATATCTTGCTTTTGTGTCAGTAGCTGGCAAAGCAAAGTTGCAGAACAGCAGCAGGAAGATGATGAGGCTATAACTGCGTTGGTGTTTCACTCTCCAGATGATCTGAGGCACAGGACTAGTGCTGCTGGGGAAGGGTGGTCCTCTGTCTCCCAAAATTTACCATGGGTGCTTCTCAGTCAGGAGTGACTGAGTAGTTTCAAGGTCAGGAAGGAAATACTGTTAGCACTTGAGAGATCCAAACCAGGCTTTGGATAGCAAGCAGACTGAAAATGTGCCTGGAAAATGGTCCAGTGTAGATTTGCCGCTCCCTGAGGGAAAGAAACTTCTCTGTGCCTGTTGGACCATATTGAAACCATTCAGTGCTGTGAAGGTACTTGATTACGCAACTGGAAATGAGTTACAAAAGGAAAAGCAGTAAATCTTATTTTCAGAATTTAAATGAGACATGGTTTTGCTTCTGAACAAGCAGGAATATATCATGGAGTATATTGCTCTCTGTCAAAGCTGGTAATGTAGTTCCAGATCATTCTCCTGAATATTACTTCTCAGAAAAGGCTTCTTTCTGGAATCAGCACTCCTTAATTTATCAAGCATCAGGCAAAGAAACATATCAGTAATATATAAGGATGATGAGTTGCGTTTTTAATGAATATATGTTTTGCTGATATTTCTTTTTACTGAAGGAGGAGAAAAAGTACAGGGAAAATGAGAAGTTATATAATATTACCATTAATTGTATATTCTTTGAAAATATCTTTGTTGTGTTTCCACATAGTTTTTGTGGCTCTGAAAACAACTACTACAGTTGTAAGACCATGTGGATGCATAGGATGGCAAAAATGGAGCCACTGACTGCTCAGTTCCTTTGGTTTTAACCAAGAACAATAAAATAGTTATTTTCGTGCCCTTTACAGGTCAAGGAAGTATATTCCCCTTACTTTCATTTTCAGATCACCAGCTGCCTTCTTTGACCAACCCACTTTGTCCTTCACTTGAAAGACTTGATCAGAGAAATACTCATACCATCTTCCCTTTTCCAAGCAAAACTGGAACATTATTAAAAACCTTATGCTGATTCAAAGGAGTACTGCTGCTGCAATGTCAGAGATCTGGCAGCTTCCCGGTGGCTTCCTGCACCTTGTTTCTTATTGTCTCCCATGCAGACTGGAGAGGAGAGACTGCCCTTGTCCATGGTGCAATACTTGTGAGGTGTGCAAAGAACAGATATGCAGTCGGGCACTTGAATGATGACAGGCCTCTACACAGTCAGATTTAAGTTTTATTTAAATACTTGTCAGGTTGGGTTTGAATCTGCTTTCAGTGTCATCTGTTGGTGCTACTTACATGGTTGTGTGTAACACTTGACTTCATTTTGTTAACAAAACCATGAACGTATGAAGTACAGGGATCAAAAAACCAAACACTATTAATAAATTTGAGGAAGGAATTTCTGAGATACCTCATAAATATTCTCTAGTTTCATCACGATTGCGTTATTTACCTGAGATTGTACCTGCTCTTTTGTTCAAGGAGCTACTTTTGTTTGTTTGTTTGCAAATAAGATAGTTTTATGAGGAGCCCTGGAGACATGCAAAGAATGGCTTCATGCTTTCCCAAGCACTTTGTGTCAGAGGTGCTTAACTGTGGTGGAGGTTTTGTAATTGGAGGAAATTTTACATAAATGAATTTCTGGTTTTTGCTTTTTGTTATATCTGGACAGACAAGAAAATGAACTTTTGTTATTTGTGATATGCTCTTTGGATGTCGTCTTACTCAAATATCTGTCCATTCGGGAGGTTGATGCTACCCTAAAAGACATTTTACAAAAGCAGCTAAAAATGCATGAAAATACTTTCCTTTAGCCAAAATAGATCTAAAGAGCAGCGGTCTAGTGATTCACATCTCTCTCCCTAATTCCTGAATCATGTGCTTTGTCTCTTGCAACCTATATTGGCTGTAGGTTACAGCAGCTGACCAACCTTCCTCTCTTTGTTGAGTAGAACTTTTACTTCATAGTACAATACGATTTTTATAATGCAATTTAAAAGACTCCCCATTAAGGGATATTTTTAATATTCTTAGAAAGAGTAATCTTTTGAATATTAGCTATGCCAGGTAATTGTTATCCAATATTTCTTTTTCATTTATCAGATTATTATTCACTTTTTGTAGAGGTAGGCAAAGATTATATTGCCATCTGAAGTATGAATACACTGCTTGATATACAGGAAAGTCCAGACATACTTTTCCAGAAATCAACATTAAAGTCATATACTTAAGTATGGCTCTTTATAGTTGATAAGAGTATAAATGTTTTGAAATTCTACTGTTTTCTTACTGCCTGATTTGTTACTTTTTTTCTGTTTCTCTTTGATGCACCCTTTTCTCATGGCTAATATCATCATGTATAATAGGGCAGCAGCTTTGAAAATTGTCTCTTCTTGAGTGGGACTCAATAATTACAAGATCACCCAAGGAAAATTGAATCTTAAAATATTCTGGGCAGTGAAGGAGGAATTTCCAATTGAGGTAGAGAAAATAAAAATTCAGTGGTAAATTTATACTGTAAAGGTCTCTTTTATCTGTTCCATATTCAGGTGATGATTTCAAATTACTGTAAACAATACCATCTACAATACTCAGAGGAATAGTGGCTTCCTTTATGAGGAAGATCTGGAAGAGGATGACATAATTAATGTAGAAAAATGAGAAGTGAGAGGGGACTGTGTTTATTTTCTCTAAATGCATGAAGACACAACTAAGTGCCAGAGCAGGAAGAATTTATTAAAATCCAGTGCTGGCAGAGAGGTAAATGGAGAAATTAGGCATGAATACATTTTGGTGGAGTATTTAAAAAAAATTATGGTCTAGCTAGAAAAGAGCTAACTTTCTGGGAAAAGAATTCTCATCACAATGCTTGGCAGCTTCTGATGATTATGACTGTTTGCTTGGCAGCAAGAAGTTGGATCCAGTGACCTCTGAATTCTCAGGTATATTTTTGTTGTCAAATTTTCTCCCTTCCTCCAACCCCAGGCATCTCAATATGCAAAATCTTTTCTTCTGTCTTTGCACGTCTGTATACTTTTCTGAGAGAAAAAGATTTTTTTTCATTTCTTTCCCTGCAGTCAGTGGATCTTGCCTAGGAGAACTGCAAAAGATTAAAATCATGAGTAAAACCAGCTGTTCTGCTGAGTGCTCCCATTGAAAATAGCAGAGCAGTTGGGACCAACTTCAAAATGTGTCTCTTGATTCCAGGAGAAGAGTCTTGGTAGTCAGGCTGTAGGCAAATGTAAAAGGCCTTTACATAAAGACCTCTGTGGGTTTGGCCAACAGGGAATGGTTTGAAAAAGGAATATGGTGAAGCTTGTGGAACACTGGATCTCTATTCCATATAGACGTCATCCAGTGAGTATCACATTTTAATAGCTTTTATTCTTGATGTTCAAGTTACATTAAGTAAAACTATTAAACTGACAAGATTAGTAGTAGAAATGGATGTAACAAGCTGACACCATGTAAAAGTATTGAATTTCAGAAGTGGTCAGTCTTTAAGGGCTTTGCTGATAAGGTAAATCACTGTAAAAAGCTATTATGCTACAGCAAATCCATTATCCAAAACTGAAACGCAACCCTTTCTCTGGGGTGATGTATGGCAGCTATTCAATAACACACAAACACTGGAGAGTAAAAAGAGATTAAAAGGACAGGATTGTAACCATATGGTCACCACTGCACTAAGTATATAAAAGGGAAAAACTTTCAGATGATGCAATAATTTTTTCTTTACTTCTACTGGCAGAGGTTAATAAGAAAAACTGAAGAAATCCTCAGAGAACCCATTGTTCACAGGGCTGAATTATTTTACAAATGATGACATTCAAATGCTGCTATAATTCAGTTTAGAATACACTTGAAAAGGTCTTTGATGGGATGAACTTTTATAGCTAATTTTAGTCTTCATCGATAACGCTTTTGAGAGTTATTGAATTGTTGGAATTTTGAAGAGGAAAAGGACATTTTTGAGTGTCAGCGGTGTGTATCATGGCTATCCTTGTTGGTATTTTCCTTGGAATGCTGGGATATTGCAAGGGTAAGAGCAGATCCTATATGGAGAAGATTTCATGTTCTGCCTTGCTTATGTTTAGCAAACTTCAGCTAATCTGAAATCTGATAAAAAAAAGTGTTTGAATTCAGCAGTACCCAAGAATGAAAATTTTTACTGTTTTTATCTAATTTGGGAAGGCAGAAGCAAAGATAAACCAAACAGATGTCATATATCCAACAAAGGTCTTTCCATAGTAGTTTCTCTGTGATTGAAAAAGAAGAAAATCCTCTGTTTAAGATCTTGAAATACTGGAGCATGCAGAACAGGCTGCTTGGTGCAGAGGAAGGAGATGGCCTCTGTTCAAGCTCACATGAACAAACAATTCTTCCTTTAGTCACAGCCACAGATGGGTGTGCTTTCCAGTTTTCTCTCTTTCATTAGGTTCAGTAGTTCTGTAATTGTCCTTCTTTTTTTTTATGATGACTTTTGTGCTGGTGAAGGGTATCAATTGACAGCCCTGAAGATTATGATCTCCTTTATTGGAGATTAGGTATAGAGTATAAAAATGCAATGCAGTTTTTGAAACTGTCAGTGCACCTCAAGCCTCACCCATGGAAACCTTGTTTATAAACTGGAGAAGCTCTGTCTCCACAACCTATTCACTAGAGAGTTTATAGACATTCTTCACCTTTCAGATTCTTCTACTAAAGCAGCACTGCCATCACCAGATGGTTACATTAGCTTGTTCCATATAAATGAGGAAACCAAGAGGTAAAGCTGATGGACTGCCTAGAGCTCTTCAGTGAATTCATTATATTTTTCTAATACTACTTTACTGTTCTTGACAATTTGCACTGTTCTTTTGAGGATTGAATTAAGTTTAGCTTTTGGCCTTTCACCAAATCTGACTTTGCTGTGGACTTTATTGGTTTAAATAACACACACACACACACATCCTTGACCACAGTAAATTTGTGCTATGCCCAACCATTCAAAATGTTGAAACCGATTCAAATTAAAAACACATCTCTTATTGGTATACAGTATTTATATATCTATTGTACTGGTTTGCATTGTAGTTGAATTTACATCTTAGGTTACCTGAATTCAAACAGGAAAATTCAAAGATAACAAAATATCACTGATAAAGCAGTATTATAATGCCACTCATAGTGGCTGACCCCTGCATTTCAAGTAACTTTTTAGTTACTTTGAATGCTCACAAAGTTATCAAAATTAATGACTACAAAGCCAGTCATGTCCCAGCGTAGAAAGAATTATGGTTAAAGATATTTTAGCCAGCTTTTTCTTTTCTTTACAAAAAAGAAAAAAAACAGCACAGCATAAATAGTTTGTAGAGCAAATAATCTAATAGTCCAGACACTATTTCTGGAGAAGAAGAAGTTTCTAAATGGGAAATATTTTCAGTGACTTTATGTTTACCTGAAGACAAGCTGCAACAATCACTTAAAAAAAATAACACTAAGTTTTAATTAGAAACTAATTAACCCTTCTAGAACTGGGACAGATTACAGGGAGATTAACTCTGTGTGTGTCTGTGTTTGTGCAGAAGGATAAAATTGGAAACACATATGCAATTCTTAGGGAAACAGAAGTTTTGTGGCCCCACTGAACAGTGCACAGTTCATTGAGGGGTACCAACAAATGGATGAATCAACTCCTCTGCTGCTCTACCACAGCAGGTCTTTACAAAAAAAAAAATTTGCAGTGTATTGGGAACTTTTTATAGTGCTCTGTATTGTGCACTCTGCTGGTGTTCAGCTCCAGCACTGAGATCTCTGTGAAACCTCTCCTAATAAAAAATTTACCCACACCAGAAAATTTGTCTTTGATGGTAGGTTGTTGTTTTGGTTTACTTGCTTAGCTGTTGTTTTATTCTCTGCACCACATCAAATTTAGCCAAAGTTTCTGTGCTCAGTATTAAAGAGCATGATACAACATTAATGTCTGAAAGGGCAAAAACCTGCTCTCAGTTTTTGAGTTTGTGCTGTGTTGAATCCTAAAAATGCGATGTGTTTGTGATGTGTTGCCTTCTACAAAAAGCAACTCGGGTTACTTGGTTGTACATGTTTTTACTAGAAACAATAATAGGAGATATTGAACAATAAGATGGGTAACACACATAGTTGCTGCTTTACATTTATGATCAATTTGAAAAATTCTGCACTTAAAACAATATCTAAAGATAATAAAGTAGCTTAACATCATTGTTCTTTCATTTTCAAATAGCACAGTTCAGATGCTGTGATGCTGAGGTACTTGATAAGAGTTTGCATAGGGAATGGATATCATCTTTGGTTGCTAATACCCTATTTAAAATGACCAAATGCACTCATGCATATGAATGAAAATATACTTTGTTTTGTTTGCATGTCCATCAGAGAGTAAGGTAAAAATCAAGCCCAAAATCTTAGGTAACTTTCTCAGGTAGAACTGCATCAAAAGTAAGTTCGTGCCTTACTGGGCAATATTTTTATTCAGCACATATATAACTTTTAAAGAGCTAGCCTTTTAAAACATTTCCTTTACAACTCTAGTCAATTAGATGGCCTGTGGTAGGAAAATCAGTTGTTTTATGACCTTTCCACAAATGAAAAAAACACCAACAAAACCCTACAGTTTTAAAGTAGTTGGATTGCCTAAAGATTGGTGGCTATGTGCCTATTTGACAATAATTTTTTGAATGAAGGCCACTTCAGCTTTTTCATCTTTTATCCAGTCCATGAATTCACTTCAAAGTTAAGACAAATTATTGTAAAATCTGTATTTTCCTCTCTCTAATTTTAAATTATAAGACTTATTTTGGCACATTCAGGAAGTATGAAATTATTTCATACCCACATTAAAAAAAGTCACATCTAAAGTCTGACTTACTAAAAGAAGTTTTTATAGACAGAGTTCATATGATACACTGTATAATGAGTCCATGGCAAGAACCTTTTATTGTGTCATTTGGACTTTCTGTAGAATTATTGTCTTTTGCATATTTACATAGGAGCTGGAGGCAGATCTCTTGACCTTCTTATTGATATGTCACGGTTCATTAAATACCTGCTGAAATTAGGGAAAGGATGGGGAGATAAAAAGGAAAATCTCAGAGAGAAATACGTGCTGAATAACTCAGACAAATTAGCTCTTCTAAGATGTTGAAAAGGAAGCAAAAAAAAAAAATCTTTTGTAGCAAGCTAAATTAAACATAAACTACTTTTTGTTTCATTCTTCACACCATGTTTAACCTAAGGGCTTGGGCTATAGGGCTGAACAATTGACTGCTAATACTTCTCCAGTACTTGTTGTCTTCAGATTAGAAACATTTAACTCTGGAACCTCTTAAACTGTCCATAATAAGAGAATAATAATTTGTATTTTTTCTTTTGTTACAATCAATCCTGAACTATCTTTGCAGAATGAAAAAGTTGAAAAATTGAAATGTTGGTCCTTATGACTACATTCAAACGTGTCTTCAGTCTCGTTGCGCTCAGTGCCGAGCAGTGACACTGGCCAGATTAGCTCACCAACTAAAGCTTGTAACCTCTGTTACATGACAAATGTAGGTAAAATATTAAACTATTCCTACTAATTATAGAACTCTGTCTTGCTAATGATAATGCAACCTCAGATTCTGGTGATTTAATTTGTTAAGGACACGCTTTCTAGCCGAAACCAGACACACTTTCTTTGCCAGTGAAATCTGTAATTGTTAACTGATACACTTGTAGGAAGCCCTTACAGTTTCTAAAGACAAAAGAAATTTTTATTTTGGTACTTCTGTAGTAATTGTTATCACCAGATAAAATAAGCAGAAACTGTAGAAAGAGTGGTGTATGTAGCACCAGCTTGCTGCTTTTTAAATTTGCAGTGAAGACTTGATTTAGTTGCCTAAATCTAGCCTCCAGCTGCCTTTCCAGATGGGCATGAGTCTCCCATAGATCCTGTTATATCTGCCAGACTCCTGACAATGTCTCACATAATCTTGGAGCATGACAAATAGCATTAGATGATTATATTTAAGCAACAGATTGAGCCCTGTATGTTTAAATACCAAAAGTATATGTCATTAAGCTTTACTGAGGGACTTCAAGGAGCATTGTGGAAAAGTAAAGTATTTCTGAGCTGGGATCACAACAAATTCAGTAGTTTAGTTCACTGTGAGTCAGGATTTAACTACAGGCCATCAAAGGAGACATCAGTATGAGTTCCATAGATGAAATTTTTTTCCTTAGACTCAGATCAAATTCAGTATTCATTTGGAATAAGGCTTTTGGGTATCCAAAATAAGGCTTTCTAATGATTCTACATTAAAAAAAATCAACCAAACAAAAAAAAAAAAAAAACCCAAAAAAAAAAAAAAAAAAGAAAAACCCCCAAAAAACAAAACCAACAAAAAAAAAAAAAAAAAAAAAAAACCCAAAACAAAAGAAAAAACAGCAAAACCCCCTAAAAACCAAACCCACCAAACAAGAAAAACAGAATGAAAATACAAAAAAGAAAAAAAAGGTAATATATCTCCAAAAGAACAGAACAGTGATAATACTTCTGGTTTCTTTGCTATTTAGAAGTTTGGCTAATTCTACTCTGTCTCAAAGCACCCTATGGTTTTTAAATGGATAAGATATTTACATCTACCTACTAATCTAAAGGGCTGACAGTGTTCATCTGTGCTGTTAAACCACTGCTGTGTTCTGTCTCATAGTTGGCTGCACTTCAGTAGTAAATGGAATTAGTCTATTATTATAGAGTTGTGAAGTGCTTTGAGGTCTGTCAGGATGTATAATATTTTATGACTGCTTGCCAAATAGGTAAATATCTCAACTGGTTTACACTCTTAAAAAAAGGAAAAAAAAAACCCAAACTATATATTGTCATTTTCATTATCATCATTACCACTTTTTAGCTTTACAGGAAACAGAAATCCTGAGGAAGAAGTGTTACACTGAGAATTATCCAGTCATCTTTTTTTTAAAAGATACACAATAGGTATTTCAATAGCACGGAAATATATTCACCTGAAATTTTTTTTAGGTTTCAGCTCCTAATTTTGTTACTTCTTTTACTATTTAGGCAGATGAGGAATTAATGCTGTGCTGCATGACTTTGCATAGGAACTTCAGGAAATTTGGGTGTCTTTTTCACTCTTTTGTAGGAAGGAAATTAAACACTTTTCACAAAACTAAAAAGAAGAAAAAATAGTCTTTCTACCTGACATGTTTTAGTGACCTCAGTAGTGATATCATCCAAGAATAATTTAGGTTGGAAGGGGCCTCTGGAGGTTGTTTTGTCTGGCTGCACACTTGAAGCAGAACGAGCTTAGTTAGATGAATTTGGTCTCGAAGCTTGTTCAGTTAAATTCTGAACATCTCCAAAGATGTAAATTCCTCAGCTTCTCTGGGCACGTGTTTCAGTATTTGATCACTGTCACTGTGAAAAGGGTTTTTTCCTTATATCTAATTAGAATTTCCCTTCAAGCATCTTGTGTCTGTTTCCTCTCATCCTGGCACTGTACCTCCAAGATAATTCTGGAGTTGTCTTTACCTTCTCACTGAGTACTTCATTGTGGCAATAAGATCCCACATCAGATTTCTTTCTTTGAGAGATTGAACAAAACCAGTTATCTCAGCATCTTCTGGCACATTGGGTTCTCCAGTACCCCAGACATCCTGTTGAATTTACAGGAATGGTTACCCATTCTGGTATGGCACTATCTTTCTTATACTCGAATCTCAAAATTAAAGTACAGTATTGAAGATGTAGTCCCAAAGATACAGAATGGAGGGCAATAACCCCTTGTGTTAACTTGCTGACCACAAGCTCTGTTACTGGACATAGCCCAGTATGGCTTAGGTCATCTTTATCACAAGGATATATTGCTGTTATGCTTCTTTCTCTCCAGGAAGTCCCTAGCCTGTCCTGTTGCACAGGTTGTTTTATTCTAAATGCAAGGAGTTTGCATTTTCATTTATTAGCTTCATTTATGCTGTGCATGAATGCCTGCAGCATGGGACTCTCACAGGAGGAATGAGAAGTCAATGTGCAGTCACAGAGCTATGATCTCATTGGAATCACAAAGTGGTAAAGGAGAGGTTACATAATTAGCAGGCTGCTTTGGATGTGTACGTGCTGCTGAAAGGATCAGGATGGTAAGGAAGAGGAGATGTGCTTTGTCCCATGAGGAGCCTGTGGCTGTATCTCACGAAAGAGGAGGAGCTGTGTTGGAATTTAAGAGCAAGGACCAGGTCAGCAAGTGTGGCATTTTGGTGGGCATTTGCTATAGACAACCTGGTCAAGAAGAAAAAGTAGATCAAGTCTCTTTCTGGAGAACTAGAGAAAGTGTCACTATCACAAGCATTAATCTTTAGTGGGCACTTGAACATCTTCTGCAAAGACACCCTTACGGTCCAGGTCTCTTGTGAGCATCAGGGGTAGCTCTTGATACAGACACTAAGGAAGCTGACCAGGGAAGATGATTCAGCAGACCTGCTAGGGCCAAATAAGGAAGAAATGGTCAGACTTGTAAAGTCTGATGGGAGCAGTAACCGTGGAATTCTGGGTGTTAAGTTATGGTTATTCACCATGCTTGAATTGTGTGGCAGTCAGACACGCTGAGAAAACAGATGCTAAAATGCTGTAGGTTGGTACTGAGACCTTGCATTGGGAGTTTGATGATGCTGTAGGTGAGTGCTGGAGATTGGTGTAGTGTGTGTTCTGCTAGAACCTTGATTGCCACTATTTCTTTACTAAACTTTTGTCATGGGTTTTTTTTGTTGTTGTTGTTTTTACTAAAAGATATAAAAATGCAGGATAAATGAGGACAGAGGTATTTTGGGAAGGCTAGACCTAAATAACTAACATTGAAATGTTCCCACAAATTGCTTTGGAAACCTATTATTTATACAGAGGGGAGAAGGACCAGCCCCCCCTTCCCCACCCAAACCATTAAGGGAATATCCCTGGCCAAAAAAATTCTGCACTTGCTTCAAGGTGGATGATCGAGAAACACGTATTACATTTTTTTAATTCTTTATGAACAAAAAAAGGACAGAATTGTCAGGATTTAAAATTTCTTTTCAAGACAAACCAATGGCAGAGAGACAGCATAACAAATAGAAGCAAATTATAGAGATTGATTAAAAAATAGCATGTAAAAGATTTATTTTTGGACAGTAGCAGTGAGGGTATTTTTATTTCTTGTACTCTTGATTTATACTAAATATCTGACAGCTTTGAAATAAACTTGCTTTTTTGCCCAGTGATCTGAAAAAACAACTGGCTAGGCAAAAGTGGGCTGATAAAATATTGTAACATCATCTTTACAATGCCAGAATACTGGAAAAGAATTATAGATTGTTTTCCATTGTAAAATGAAGGGCAAAGATGAAATGGATTAATGTTGCTTCTAATGATGAACATTATCGTCAGCTTTATGTGGTTTGCAATTATTATGGTATTTGGCTTTCAAACAATAACTTAATTCATGTGAAGAATCTACTATGAACTAATTTAAAATATTTCTTTTGATGTTCATGCCCTAGCAGAGGGAATTTCTATGAACTGACAAAGTAAGACTTGCATTAGGGTGCACAGGATTTTAAGTACCTTCTGTCATGTAATTGTAGGAAAAACTCCCTCTTATTTCAGGGCTTGTGGTTTCCTCTGGGAATGCACTGATGAGAAATTGTTTGGAGAACAGTGAAATTAAACAGAAAACAAAACAATAAATATGCTCAGGGGTAACAAAAGTTTGGCTTCTGATACTGAAAGTGCCTAGTCCTTTACTCCATTGCTGGCATTTATGAAACAAACATAAAAATTACCAAATAAAAACAAAAGTACTGTTTGAACTGGTAGAGAAAATCCATAGAAGGGCACTGGGAATTCATTAATTTTCAGTCATTTTCCAAAATGTATGTGATTTATTATGTGGAAAAAAGTAAACAGGCTTCTCTACAGCCCAGAAATTATGATTCATGGTAGTGGCAAGGCTAAGTTGTAACACAGTCTAAAAGGAGAAGACAGCACCAGGTGTGTTTGAATAAATAGATTCCAGGTGGTATTATCTCCGAATATTGGATGCCACATGGAAGATAAATTTTTCATGAACTGCATCCCAGTATACAAGATAATATAAGAAATGAAACATTTGCACCAAGGTTAAGAATACTTAAAAATAAGTGAAATGTCAAGTATATTTCTAGCTGTTCTTTCAGTTAGCAAAAGCCATTTCAAAATCTCTTGACAAACATAAAGGAAAACATGTGTGTGTGAATTTTGAATAGGTCCCCTCTTCCCCGATTCCAATTTAAAATCCTGAGAACTGCTGGTTGTGAAAAGATTTTAATAGAACATACAGTATGGGTCACAGTTTAGCTGGAATCCTGAGATTAATGCAAAAAACCCCAAGGACACTGCTAGCTCCAAAGCCCACAAGTGTCATCATTGGTTTGTCATAACATATGCACATTTTTGATTACAAAATGCACATAGAGCATTCAATAGGCATTTTTATTGATTTTGTTCCTCCCCTGATCTGGAAATGACTAGGTACACAGTGTCTTTTTAGAGTGACAATCTGCATCAAATGAATAGTTTTGAATGTCTGAAAATTCTTTTTTTTCCCTGTAAATTTGGATTTAGATTCTGTTTGAAGCTGGCAATAACCCTACTGAGTGAAAACTCAAGTGGGATCGTATTCCATTCTCTCAATCTTCTTGCTAAGCCATATGGACTTTGGGTTCCCTATAGCTCTGAAGAGTGTCTTTCTGTCACCACTCTGGCTTTACTTGTAGAAATCTATTTTGCACTTATTTCAGTAAATCCTACAACAATATGTTGAGATCCCTTTTTTTTGCACTTCTTCAGTGCAAAGCATGGCAAGAAACGTGGACTGGTCATTCCAGCAGTCTCTCTTCATTCCTAGTGGTAGCAACAGTTGCAATGCACCAGAGAGAAAATGGAGCACAGGATTTCTCCTCCTCCTTTAAGTAAATAACAGCATGTAAATGTTGCTTTGGTGACACAAAAGTGACCACAGTGTTATCTGTTGTGCGGGCATCACTGCAGGAAAATGTTTAAGAAAGGAAGAGGCAGCTGAGGGTGTGGGAGCATCTGGCTGGAGACATGCTCTTGGAAGGAGTCACCATGTTGGGCAGGCAGAGCCCTGAAGGGCTGTGGCTGCACAAAGGATGCTAAGAAAGAGAGCTGCAGGAAAACATGAAGGAGCAATGAACATCTGAGAGAAAGGGTGAGAAGCAAAGTGTGGGAGAGTAAAGCAGGAAGAAAAACAAAGCATTTGAGGGAAGCAGTCATGTACTTGACCCTGACATCCAGGTGTTTGCCTGATTGCGTTCTTTATCTGCCCCATGCCTCACTTGGTGATCAAAACTAAGTGTTAATTAGCAGTAAATTAAACCAAGTAGAAATTCCCCAATTTGAGACTGTTGTTTGTTGCATATACACATAAGGCTGAAAAAGAAGATTGTATACATAGCACTAAAATAAACAAACAGTGACTGAAGACCTGAATAGCTTAATTTCTAAAACTAAGCCTGATGTTGGGCACCAATTGTTTTCTTAGAACATCTGTATTTTAGCTTTCCGGGCTGGGACAGCAAATATTTGCAACCAACCACATTAGTGGTAAACTGTTAAATTGTTTCTACTACCTACCTCATACAGGGATAAATACTCTCTCGAATAATTGGCTGTCGTGTGAGGGATAGCCAGGAGGTAGTGATTGCATTACCCCCTTGGGATTTAATATAGTCCTAAGCATTTGCTTCGTTTGAAAATAATTAGAAATTGCAAAAACATTTTCAAAAGCACATGTAAATGTTTTTGCTACATTTTCACTGTCTGTATGCATTTAAATAAAACACACTTCCCCCATATACACCCACATACAGAAACTATAGGAACACCCTTATGAATTCTCACTCTCTGCACTGCAAATGTCCCTTCATCCTTTACTTTTATATTTACTGCTAGGACCGCTGGTTTTAATAGTGCCATTCAAATGCATAGTTATGTTCCCATGTACTTCGAGGCTTGTTGCCCTAGGGTTTTCTTTCTTTGTGGAGTTTAGTTGTCATAGATCACTTAAGTAAATCAATTTTTTGTAGCATTTTGAGGAGAGTAATCTGTTGCTGTGTCTTCAAATGTCAAAGCAAAGACATGCCCTACCCCACCACACCCTGAGCTGCTGGAAACCAGTTTGAAGATTCACATTCTTCCTTCAATGTGATTTAAGATCTGTGAGATCAGCCACCAGAAATGATAAAACTTGGTGATGACATTTTCTTTATCTTGGTGAGCATATTCTGTAAACTGCCCTGTGAATGAAATTATGGAATCCAAATATCATTGTATTCATCTCAAAAAAAACCAAAAAACCACCAAAGAAACCCCATGAACATTATGGAATGGTTTGGGTTGGAAGGGACCTTAAAGATCATTTAGTAAGGATGATCTTTAGAAGGTGAAGAGGAGCACATATGTAGAGTCGAACAGTTTAGAGTCACCAAGCTAAAATACTATTATGCCTTCCCTGGGTGTATTCTAGGGTAGTGTTAATTTTCCAAACAGGTAGTTTGACAGATTAAAAATACTGAAAAATGCAAGTATTTCCTCTCCCTTAAGCTTTTTTCAATGGCTTTTAAACAAAAATTATAAGAAATATCCCTTATTTCAAACTCAAACCCTATGCTTTCTATGAAAAATGCATACCTATTGCCTCTAAATTTCATTTCCTCTATTTAATTGCACACAAACTATCCCTTTATGTCAGGTTTTCGTCATGCTTTTACTATAATACATAGAATATAAGTTTTAAGCAGTGAAAATCTTACTGCCTCCTGTGCTGTCACTACCGTTTTTACTACCAGCTTCTCTGACATTTCAGTAACAATCTTCTGTGTAATGCTAGGAGTGACAGAAACTCTAGTGAGCAAAGCTCAACAGAAATCCTTGGGTTGTGTGGAGGGAGTGGAAAGTTAAAAGGTGCCAGCAGTAAAAAACCTGTGATTCTGGTATTTCTTTCACTGATCGCCATCTCCACTGTTTTTTGCAGTCTCCTCTAATCAGTGCTGTTCTTCTGTTGTTCAGCCTCGAAATCTAAGCCACCAGAGAAGATGGTACGTTGTGTATAAACTCAAAGTATGCAGTGTATATTGGAATGGTGTAAAATATAGGTCATGAGATTTCAGGCTGAAGTAAAGGAAATGCTGTAGAAGGAGAAATCTGGCCAGCCTGTCAAGAGGCATGCTAAATGTGAATGCATTATAGAATATGACTTAGAGATGCAAGCTACATTTTAAACTTAGCAGATAGTGCAAAGAAAATCTAGAAATAGACTATCTGTTGTTGATAAAGATGTTTTCTCTATCTTATGTGTTTGATATAACTGTTTTTAAAAAAAGATTTCTATCATATATCCTGAAATATATATAAAAGAACATTGTAAAAATCGTATCTAAATTGTTTGGCTTTTTTTTCCAGTAGATGTTCAGGTGTATCATAACTTGGTGATTGGTTTGCCTTCTTAATACTAAATTACTATCATTCCCAATGGAGCTCTTCTAGTTTATTATCTGAAAGTTATTTCTCTAATAAACTTATAAATACAGCTTTACAGAGAGTTAAATTCTTATTTTAGCCACAGGTTAACCACTGTGGAAAACACAGCAATAATATTAGTGTTTTCTTACTGCTTCCTCTTGAGTTAAATGGTATATATAGCAAAAATTTATCAAGCTAAATTGACACTGCTTAGCTGCACCTCATAGGCCTTGTACTGCTAGTTACTAGGGAGGACTTTCCTTAGAGATAATTTTGTAGAGAAAAGGAATCTGAGATCTGTTTGAACATTGACCCTAAAACTCATGTGTGAGTGCGTATCTGCTTCTTTATTTTGCTAAAGGTTTAGTTTTTCCTTTAGGGAAAAAAACCCCAACCGCATAGTAGCATATCAGGTAAAACAGAAATTTTAATCAGTGATTCTTTGGACATTGCATATATTGCAGATGTGATTCTGGAGGGGTTCAGCAATCCAGCTGAAATGGGCAGCAGGTGTTTGGAATTTGGCTGCTGTGTCATTTCCTGCTGTTTAATCTGTTCGTTTTAGTGTCAAAAGGAATTACAAGATAGACCAATCACCTGAGTGACATTAATGAAATCTGTTCTTTTTGTTGCTCTACCTGACGATTTAGCAGGTGAATTGTGGCAAATATTATTGCACCAATTAGAGTAAGCGTTAGGGTCATTGCAGGGTCAGGTCTTCCTTCTTTGACTGAATGTGTTACACTGCTTTCAGAACCCTCCAAATGGCCTAACACCTCCCCTCACTTATCTGTTGCAATAAAGCATATTTGACAGAAAATGCAATCTCTGCTTCTTTCTCGAAGGACACACTAGAGGTGCAATGGAGTACAGGCCTATTGTCCTGCTGAATTACCCTGTTTAGGATGAAGGTGATAATGTCTCTAAGTGGCTTCAATAATCTACTTCTCCTCACTTACCCTGGGAAAACTATTTGTGATTATTCTGCTCTGGAAGAGAGCAGAAACAGCTAGAGCTTGAAATAGCTCCAAAGGGTTGGAGTTAGTTGCATAAATCCTGTAGAGACAAAATATCTGCTGATCTCTTTAGCTTTGCTGAATCCGCGAAACTACACAGCAACTTAAGTACATCCTGACTTTAGGACTTTGTTTACATTTGAAATAATTGTAGAAGATGGGACTGTGAGAGAAAGATGTTGATGAGAAAATTTAAGGTAAGGGTTTTACTTGGTCTAATTGCTTAATTTCAGATAATTTTTGGTAGTATAATAGCATGTGGCATATAGTAATAGAGTAATTTGTAAAAAAAAATCTTATCTCCAGTTACCCAATAAATGAAAGATTAGTAAAAAGATAAACAAAGATATTGAACATCCAGCATAAATACATAACAAAGCTTTTTTTGACTCTGCTATAAATCTAACTCACTTTACTGCTTCATCACATCTGGCCTTGGTCAAATAATTGAGCTTTCTACTTCCTCTATTTTTCCATATGTCTTACTGCTTAAGGATGTCAATTTTTATACACTTCATATCACTGCCAGTGAAAATTTCTGAGGCTACCTGTTGTTTCACTTACACAAGCATGTGAGAAATGATGCATTTACAGTTTGTGTAGTCACACACAATTCAACAGAAAATAAAAAGCTGGCAAGTCAGCACAGATTTAATATATTTATGAAGATAATAACTTCATATACTTGATATTCTCAATTGCCAAACTATGTTCAGAAGCCCAGATAGGACATATCCTGCCTCAGAATTTAGATATGGGAGAGGTTTGTGGAGAAATTGATGTGGTTCCACTTCTTGGAGAAAGAAGAAATTTCAGAGAGATAACAGGTTTTAAGCCATGAATTTGAAGCAAAAATACAGAAATTTTGATGAGTACATGGCCAGAAAATTTTTATTTTTGGTCTCCTTGAGTATTTGGAAAAGATAATTTTCACTAAAATGTCCTTTCTGTCTGAGATATATAAAGTGTTACAGCATAGATGCCATGCATCTGTTTTTAAACTGTTGAGAATCCTCTAGTTTTTAGCTGCTATCTTCAACCCCTTTATGTTTACTAAATGATATATTAAAATAAAATATAGATTGCTATAATTCCTAATTGTCACTTACCTTTAGAAAAAATACTTATGTTCAATCCCCATATGTTTTTTATGATGCTGAGATTGCTATTTTCAGTTACATTACAGGTCTTTGTGTTTATAATAAAATCTAATCTAATGAAGTTTTCTAATATTGTTGGCAATACCTTTTTAGATATTTCTTATTTTTTCATGTCTTTGTAATAATTTCTGCTCTCCCTTTCATCAGCGTGTGCCATCCTTAGCAGTAGAATTTTGACTCCTCTGTCTGCTGTAGTATCTTGTCTTTCTTGTATTTATCAAAAATGAAAATCGTCAAGAAATGCTGGTGGTTTCCACTGTCTCTTTTAAAGGGGTGTTATGTGCTCTGCGGAGTCTAGCTCAGAGATATAAAAGAAATCTTCAGTTTTGTTGCTATTCTTAAAAAGTTTTCTTCTTAAGAAGTATGACAGCAGGAAGGTTTTTTGCAACTAATGTTTTGAAATGTATTAAGATGTTATCAGTTATGGTGCCACAATATACATATATGTTATCCACCAAAAAATTAGTAAATAATACTATTCAGAGTTAAAAATGAAAGACCTGGGTAAAACATGCATGGTTAAAAAAAAATAATGCATGGAAATGTAGTACAATGTGCTTAACTTGGTCTATGAAACTTGTCTATTTTCAAGTGTATTTAGTATCAAAGACAAAACAGTGGATAATAGTAGTGGATAAAAGGAGCTGCTTCTTGCTGTGTGCTAAAAATAGGTGTTATTGTATCTTCATTCAAATACAGTGAAAGAAAAGCAACTTCTACTCTCCTGAGAATACCTTGATAGGACAGCCCATCAGCAAGAACCTGACTGTACCTGACAGAGACACGAGACATTTTCATGGTGGCTAAGGAGGCCCTCTTTTCCATAGCTGGCTTTCAGTTAGGAGTGACAGTGTGTTTGGTGTGGATGCTGAAAAACATGGCCTGACATGCTGCATTTGTCACTTTTGTTCTAATATTTCTCTATGGTAATATGAGTGTTAAGGAAGGAGGATTTTCTAAGTATAATAAAAATAGTCTATGGTTAGACATTTTCATGGATAGAAGATAACATTTTCTGTGATAGAGGCTGATTAGTTTCCTACTGAATATATCCCATAAATAGCACATGAATCTGCTTAGAAAATACAAATAGTCATAAGAGAATGATAGAAACAGAGTACCTTTTGTGCCCTCTAGCTGAAACTGTTTGCTTTGTAGTAATGTTTAAAGTTGCTCAACACTGTTAACAATGATACAGTACCAGGCCTATGGCCTGTTATCAGAACTAATCATAGCACAAAGAGAGCTTTGCATGAAGGTCTTGCAAGCTGAACTATTTTCTATTCTTCTGTCTTTTGGTGAATGTGCTAAACTAGGGAAAAAAAATGCTACCTCCTTCATGGTCTCAATGGCTAACCTGATAGAAATTAAAGATGAGAATCATTGTACTGGGTTTCTGTGGCAAGGATTTGAGATTGGAGAGTACAATGGTAGCTGCTGTAAGAAGCTGCTGGAACCTTCCCATATGACCTTTAGAGCCACTGACCAAAGCTGAGCCCATCAGCAATAGTGGTAGTACCCCTGTGATACCTTACTCAAAAAAAAGGGGGAGAAATCCCTGTTGCAGAACTTCAGTTAGAGTGAGAATATGTGAGAGGAACAGCCCTGAAGGCACCAAGGTCAGGTGGTGCTCCAGAGCAGAGATTGCCCTGCAGCCCATGGAGGTCCATGGTGGGACAAATATCTACTTTCAGCACATGGAGTAGGTGGATGTCCAAAGGAGGCTGTGACCCCGTGGGAAGCCCACACTTGTGCAGTGTCCTGGCAGAACCTGTGGACTCGTGAAAGACCCACACTGGAGCAGGTTCCTGCAGGACTTGATTCCACAGGAACACCTCCTGTGGGAGGTACCCCATGCTGAAGCAGGGGAAGAGTGTGAGGAGTCCTCCTCATGAGGAGGAAGGATCAGGGGAGATGTGATGAACTGACTGTTATCCCCATTCTCTCTTCCTCTGTGCCATTGTCATGGGAGGATGTAGAGAAAATTGTGGGAGTGAGACTGAGCCCAAGAACAAGGAGCGAGTGAGAGGAAGGTGTTTGAAGGTTTAGTTTTTATTTCTCGTTATCCTGCATTGATTTCATTGGTAATAAATTGAATTAATTCTCAGAGTTGAGACTCTCTTGCCTGTGATGGTAACTGTGAGTGATCCCCCCTGTCCTTAGCTTGACTCATGAGTCTGTTGTTATATTTACTGTCTCCTGTCCATGAGGAGGGGGGAGTGATATAATAGCCTGCTGGGCACCTGTCATGCAGTCAGGGTCACCCCACCACTGTCATTTAGAGTTTACAAATAGGTAAAGAAGATGAGACCACCTTGATGCTGATGTATTCCTATTATGGTACACAGGTGTGAATTCTCAAGGTTGCTTTAAAGCATTACTGGTTTGTAGCTATTTCACTCATGCATCCTAACTCATCACACTAAAGGAAACCTTGGTGATGAAGGATGGCTCCTCACAACGAATCATAGCTAGGAGGCTAGACCAAGTGCCAAAAGGTGAGTTTACACAAGTTGCTACTCAAACAGCAACTGAAATATTTCAGTGACCTGTAGCTGACAACCTAATGTTCAAGAAAGACATTGAGTGAAAAGATGGATAATTGCAAGGAAAACATTTGACATTTTCATTTTGTGAGAATTCTAACTGCAGTTATGTGGAAAGATTGCTGTTTCTTGCTTTGCAAGGGACCAGTTGTAGGAGGAAGTGCAGGAGGCAGCTGAGTAAAATAATGCCTATTTTGACCTGTGATACTGACAACACCAAACATTTTATGGAGAAAAATGACTGTACTAGCTGTGTAGCACAGCAATTGCTAGCTTTGCTGAAGGTTGATTTTGGATTCGGATTCGATTTCAATTTTTACAGCCAATGTGATTATTATCTTCTGGATATGTTTGGAGGTCTGAACTTCCCTAAAATAACCCAATATACAAATAGGAATTCACATAACTCTTTACCTCCCTGTTCGAAAACTGATTGAATCATTCAGAGTCTGAACTAGTATCTTTGTTTAACATGGTAAATGGTGCTATCCCTTGAGGGATTGAGTGTGAACTTTCCTATTGTGTGTTTTGCTGTACAGAGGCCAGTGTTATGTTGCTCTTGGAGTGGGAGAACCCTTTGAAATGGTGCAGGTTTTGCTCTGTGTTACATTCTGTCCATTGTAAAGCATTATTCTGAGATAGAGGCATGCGAGCATCCAGCTGTTTCATGGGACACAAACTTTTGCAGGGATAGTTCAGTGCTTTGGACAGGCTTCCCCCTGACTACTTTTGAATGGTAGTGTTACTGCTCTTCATTACTAGGGATGTATCACTGGTTTCATTACTTGTAGAAGAAGCTATGTTTCTTTCCTCTTGTAGTGCTTCAATACCCACCCCAAAAGTGTAGTGTCAAATACCCAGCAGAGTTATTACTGAATATAAATCAATAGCAATAGTGCGCTAATGCAAGTGCTTCTCTTTCCTGAGAAATGGAAAACAGCAAGGTTAGCAGGGAAGGATTAAGGCAGCTACACCTTGTACAGATCTCATACACAAGCTCTGCATTTAATGCTTCTGCCCTTTTGTTGTTATAATTGGACTAAGTAAATCTAAAGATGAAATAAAGCTGAAATGCAGTAAGAAATCCTGAATTTCTTACACATTTTTTGGAGATTGAAGAAGTGAAAATCTTACTTAAAAGCCCTAATTTTTTTTTCAAGGGAGTAGGTTGTTAAAAGAAATGTGTACTTTTCAGACTAAATAGTATAATTTCATCAAAAATGAGGGACCTTTTATAAGAGAGTACAGTAACAGAGAAGGAGAGAGAGGAAAAAATCTGCACTGATGATAGTTCCAAACTTCGCTTTCTATCTGAGACTTCTGAAAATTATATGTAGTCAAAAAAAATAGCATTTAAATAAGATTTAAACCTCAGAAAATGCTCTCTGATGTACAAAAACATACAAAAGGATACCAGAAGGTCCTCCAGCCCATCTTTGGACATCTCTCTCGTCCTCCTCTAGAAGACAACACCTGCACTTCCTGAAACATAATCTAACTGAATTTTGGAGCATTAGTGATCCAGAGTGTGGTATGTGTTCTAGTGCTTGCTTGTAGAAATTACCCTACAGTGTGTTGTCTTTAATTACATAATGTTTCTTGTTGAGGTACCCAGAATGCTTAATGGAGAATAGTTTAATCTCTTTGCAATGGTCTTTTACATCCCTCAGTCATGTCTTCTCTAAGCTGAATAACAGCTATTTGTTTCATTTGGCGTCACAGAGTACAGATTCTAGATCAGTGTTCGCTGTCTAGAAGTGGGACTTCCCATTACAGAGATAATTTTGAGTTGAAACCTTTTCCAGGGCAGAGTAGACTAAAAATACAATTTCCTTTGTCTCACAGACAATTTCCAGTCTGTACCTTAAGGTTTCATAATTACTTTTTTCATTAAGCCTGCTTATTCTGACTTGAGGTCAGTTTCTGACCTGCTGTACTTCATTTTCCACTGATCTTTACAGGTCAGTAGGTTCAGTTGCAATTATTTAACCATAGGAAATATTTTTTTTTTATCTGTTGATACATCTGGATAAGATTAGGCTTTATGCTCAGAAATGTGATGAAAGTCTCAACATTTCTTCTGCATGTGAGATTTTAAGCTTACTATCCATTAAGTATTTCAGTTACCAGGAACTGTTTTACTTAATGGCACATTGACTGCTGCTGCCAGTGCTGGCTTTGTGCTGAGACTTTCGAGGTAGTCTGCTAAGGCACACTGTCTTAGAGCACTTCATTTGAAACACCTTCACTCACTGACTTACGTATGTTTTTCCTTGAAGGTGCCGAGAGTATCAACCTGCCCATGGCTTTTCATAACATGTCTTTTTTGGTTGTCTTGATCTCACCATTGTCTTTTGTGTAGTGTGTCAGTAAATGGATATGAAGTTCAAACTCTTTCTTTGAAACCCATTGACTTTCAGTCTCCTCAAATAACACGAAGAATAAAACTAAGGCCTGTCTGGAATTAAACTTATTAGCCTTCTCTACAAGAGACATTTGTTTTTGTTTTACTGTGTCAGCAAGCTGTGGAAAACACAAAATGTAATCACTATATATATACTCATTTGGATTTCACTAGCTTATGCTTGTGAACTCTCATACACATAATTCAGGTCCCCTGCATATCAGCTATAAACAACAACAGAGATTCTCAGTTTTAGTATAAGGTTGCTCATTCATTTTGCTTTGTCTGTGTTTGTGAATGGATTATTCTCCCAACGTGGTGTTTTAAGGATTTATCAGACCTGTGTTGAATTTGGTAAACAAAATCAAGTTTGGCAACTTATTTCTTTTACAGTTTTCAAACTTGGAACATGAGTTTTGCAACATTTTACATTTTCTTAATGTTATTCATTGGTAGTTATTTTCTGGAATAGAAACACTACAAAATGAGGTAGTTGGGTTTGCCTCCATTTAAGTAAAATTCATATTCATTTAGAGGTTTGGGTTTTTTTTCATGTTAGTTGTTTTGTCAGTTCAAACAGATCCTTACACACAGATTAATACCTAAAACCACCACTGAATCATGTGTATAATTTTATTTTTCTTTATACATGCATTGACGTAAATAAGAGGCGTTAGGTGTTTACAACTTGTGAAAGTCCAGATGGCTTTGATGCTAAGGACCTTGAGTATATATGTAGCTAAATAAACAAATGCATGTTGGTTTTCAATGCTTCACAACAAATGTTCCTGCTGACTAGAGGAAAAGACCAAGGTGCCAACCAGAACTTCTAGAGTACCTGCTACCTCTGTTTGTTTACTGTTTTGAGTGTTTACCAGTCCATCTACAAAAAAAAAAAAAGATTTATCATAGTACTAGGATTGACATATTTTCCTTTTTCACTTTTCAAGTTCCTGCAGAATTGTATTCAATTTTTAAAAATGGCAAGAGAACAGAAATAGCTTGCTGTTCTGTTAGAGAAACTTTAATTATAGTGCTTGCAGGTGGGAAGAGAGGCAGTAGGTCATGTCTTTATTAAAACATATCTAATTAAGTAGTGTGGATAAGGCTTTCCCTTTTTACAGTGTGTCTCATTTTTGATAAAATTCTGACAGCTGATTGGGCTGGAGTTAAACAGTAAGTTTCAGGTCAACCAGTGCACTCAGATGTTGCTTCCCCATTGAAGCCACACTCAGCCAAGGCAACAGGAGTCAGTTTTAATGAGGCTGGAGCTGCCTCTGAAGGAGATAGATCATAAATTAGTCATACAAGAAAAAGGAGACATAAAGGGACGTACAGGGGATATAAAGCAGTTTTGGAAAATAAAGAAAGGTGATTTCCTACTGATGTCACTCACAAGTCCTTCAAAGTGAAAGTAGCAGATGGCAGGGGCATTGTCACTAAGTTGGGATGACATTTCTTTAGAAACTGATATTGTCAAGGATATTCCTCTGATGAAGAATCAGAGATGGGCTTTTCTGAATTTTGGTTGACATCTCCTATTTATCCTCATGCAAGGCAGACCACTTTGAACAGTGTCAAGGTTTGTCTCATCCCATAACTGTGACATCCATTTTGTGTTTACAACTGCATGAGCAAATGATGATGTCAAAGTTGTGAATTTTGATGGAAAATCTGAAGCCTGGTTTAATGGTAATTAAAATTAAACCTTGAAAGAAAATCTATTCAGAGAAGCTGGCTTATCAGTGAAGGGGTTGATATTTCTGTGATTTCTTTCCTTCTTCGTACTGGAGTGTGTTGCCCAGTGTTGGTGAATTTATCCTCATAATGATTTATGATTTAGTAAAATACTGTTACATCCGTTTACCCAGAAATACCTAAGACAAAACTTGAGTAGACAGGACTTAACAGCTGTATATTTCTTTTATTATTTATGATAATTTACTATTTATTACATTTTAACTACTAGTTTCTTAGACCTTTTGAGAACCCAATTGTGTATTTAGAGTACATATATTGAGCAGCTGTGTTATATTGATGTTGCTCTGTAATGTTCAGCCACACAAACCCAGCAAAATTCTTGCAGAGACAAATTCCAGTTTTCACATGGAGAGGATTTGAGGAAACCGAGGCCCCGTACAATGAAGTCACTTGCCTAAGTTTGCATGAGTAGTCTGAAGTAGAGATATGGAGGAGTTTTATGACTGAACCACAAGCACAAGACCATCCTTCTTCCTTGTAACTAATGGCTCTGGGTAGAAATATATGTTTTGTTGGTGGTTTTAAATAAGAAAATGGAATTGTCACAAATACACTGCTTTTTTTCAGAAAGCTCAGAAAATATAAATCTTGGTATTCTTTTTCTGTATGAGCTATCATTATAAAAGTTATGCCAGTTGTAGTCTTTTAGCTAATTTATTTGTTTGATGCATCATAAATCAAATAACTCATGAGTTTTATTCATTACAGGCAGAAATACTTGTGTTATTCTCAACTTTTGCAGTACAGCTAATTCTTGCAATTCTGCAAACCTTAACTACTGTGAGTGGTTCCAGCTAAGTCAATTAGTTTAATGAAGCTTACTTAGAGTAATAGGAATTAAGTCACTGCTGAAAAATAAGCTGGTATAAACTATGTTCTTTGTGATAATTTACGCAAAAAACCACTGTTGATTCTAGAGATACAGTGGCAAAATATTTCAGTAATTAAACATGTCAGAACATATATTAAACTGTTTCAAGAACTCCTTCCTGGCAAAAGATAACATTTTATTCTTTAGATGTTATTTGAGTATGCAGAACATTACAGTCTGTGCTCAACTGCATTAGCACAATTGAACATTTTCACAAGTTAAAGCATTTAAAACCCTGAATCAGATCCTAAAACCCTCCGTTCCCTTATTTTATGAATCTCTAAGTACTTGGATAGTAGAAGTTTTGTGGTTGTTCTGGTTGCTTGGCTGTTTGGTTTTGTAGGGGGGATTCTTTGTGGGGGTTTGGTGTTTTTTGTTTTCTTTCACCTTTTTATATATGCAGAATTAAAATCTGGTTACTGAGAAAAGCATGAAAATTAAGATTTTGCAAAAAAGATTCATTCTTGGAGTAGTGCTTTAAAGATAAACCCAGCATAACAAAATATGCTAAAACAGTAGGGCTTGTCAGCATTACTAATGATGTAAAGCTCTTTTCAAACAATCTGCCTTCTCCAAAATGATTGGTGAATTTGGTCTTTATATCTAATTAATTGTCATTTTAATGAAAGACAAATTATATATTAGATAACGTTTGTGAGTCTTCCAGTGCCAGTGTGAATTCTAAGGAAGCTGTCTCAAAGCAGTTTTCTAATAAAATTTGTACAGAGTGAAAGCACAATCAGGAATGGCATGAACCAGTTTCTTAGAGCTCCAAGGCTGCAGACCTCCCTAAGAAAACGGAATATTTCCTGTCTGTACTGCTGTTCTGTTTTTCTTAAAATATATCAGAATGTCTTGACTTTTCTTCTGGCTACCAACACAGATGTCCACAGAGATAAACCCCCTCCTTTTTTAAGAGAAATATACACCCCTCAAGAAAGCCCAGGATATATGATCATATTTATTTGCCCTGATTGTGATGTCTTACTCTTTCTGTTGATCGTGTTTCAGAGATGATAACCTCAGTGTTAGGATCAGTGAGATATGAAACTGTATATTTCTGAGTTTTCCTCTGACTAGCAAAGAGCCTAGAGGATGATCGTTTCCTCCCTACTCTGAAAAGTTTTCTTTACAACTGAACAGTGACTTTTAATTGTTTGCCAGGAAACCAATAGGTTTGCTGGAAGAAAGTAAACTTCCACAAACTTTTCAGAGCTTTTCCCCTATGTTTTCTTTCAATGCCTGATTATTTTATACAGTTTTGTAAAGGTACTAATTTAACATTGAAATCCAAATAACAAAGGAAGAGCATAGAAACATGCAAAGTAAAGTACTTGCTACTCCTTACTACTTCTCTTCTGTGGAGGACCATATTATGAATATTCCTCAACTACTTCACAGTCCTAGTCACAAAAACCCCCCACTGCACATAACTTGGTTAACTCAGCAAAATATACTTTTGAAGTTTCCTATTGACTTAATCTTATTTTTGCTTAATGGTCAAATGTATAAATCTATAAGTATTCCAAACAGAAAAATAAAACTTTTGTATTTGACATATTGAACATCTACTAATAAAGAAGACTTATGTGCTCAAATGAAAAGAACTAGAATACATGCATTGGCCTCGTTTGAAAGCAAGTTTATACGCTATAACAATGCTTATCTTTCATTTTTTGGTGATTGAATTCAATGTTTTAGGGGCTCTGAGTAGCTAAAAACTACTTTAAAAAATCACATTGTAAGGGCTGACATTTCAATAGCAACCAATATCCTTATGACACCAGAAAAATACAGATGTTTAGACAGTATGCCAGATTCTGAGTAGATGTAGTGGTTTTTTGTAAGCCAGACTAGGCAAGTCTCTGAAGACAGCTGATCTGCTCTCTGAAGCAGTTACTGAAATAGAGCTGCACTAAGTTATGTTCCCTCAGGACTTTGCTACACAAAATTTGTTCTACTCAAGTAAAGCTGCCTTTACAACTCTCACCATTTGAAGCTGCAGATAATGCAATACTTAAATTGCAAACGAGCTTCTCTGCGTTCTGCAAGGTTCTTATTCTTAACATCAGTGAAGTGTGAAGATACGCTCGCAACTTTCGTATCATATTTCTCCAGTAACTTATTAAAACTGACTCTTATGTATTAGAGATGATTGTTAAAGCGAACAACTCCATTGAGATGAATGGAGAAAACATCTTTTCTCTGAAGCATCTTTGCCATTTTTTTCAGGGTGTTATTTGAAGCACAATGTTACACCAAGTTTGCATATAAAAAAGTTGTTTCCAAAATTATGAGGACCAGCAATATTTTCTTGACTTCTTACTATGCTTAAGTTACAGATTCAGTACGTCAAAGAATCATAAAATTTGGTTGGAATCAACCAAAAAATCTTTCTACTTTTTCAGTTCTTTTTCTCAAGGAATTACTTTCAAAAGGTAGCAAGTGCAACAAACATTTAACTTGTTAATCTGTCAGTTTATTAGTCAAAATTAGAAATGGACTTACTTTTCTTCCAAATACTTACAGCACTTGTAAGCTTGTGAGACCCTAAAGGGGAAAGCTTAACAGAATATAAACCTGCTTTGTTTGCCGCCAAGCAGCAAACTACTTGTTTGTTTATTTTGATTAGTTATTATCACATTTTATTGTATATGATCAAGTAGCGATCTCCTGCTCTTGAAAAATAAAGTACTGGTTTATTCAGTTCAATTGAAATGACCCTCACCCCCAAAGTCTCTTTTATGCAATAGTATTTTATAGTATGATATTCAACTGTTGGCACAGATTGACTGCACCCAGTTGAGGATTGCTTTACATTTGCTCACATTTTGACTCAGTGTTGAGCTTTGCAGATAATTTATTCACATAATTTAATTCTTTGTTCAGTAGCCAAACTGAAATTAAACATACATAAAATGGGTTTGGGTTTTTCCAACAAGAAAATATTCTTTTTTCATGTCAGGTTTAATGGATGCCTGAGAAATGCTTAATTTCAGAGGTTGTTTTTTTTTTTTGTTTTCTTTCTTTTTTTTCCTTCGAAAGCAGGGGAGTTTTTGAAATAAATTCCTAAATTGCATGAAAACTTGAAATAGAGAATGAAGCAATGGTTGTGCTGATGACGCATCTTATATCCTCCCAGAAAATGGTATTTAGAAAGCTCTCTAACAGGTGAAATAGAATGATTTAACCTTCTGTCTCTTCTCATGTTTTTGTATGGGTATTCCTCTTCTGCAAACAGCATCCTTTGCCTTGCATGATATGGTACCTATTCAAGTTGATGGATAGTTAAGTTACTCTGAAACTTAATCACTGTAAATATGTTTTACACAACATTAATATTTTTGAATAATAAACTCAATTTATTAACTGTTATTAAATATAGTTTAAAATAGTTTCAATTCAAAGATAAGAAATTAATTTTATTGTAATATGTTGTATATGAGTAGCTATTTTTGTATTATTTGTAACAATAATTTAAACACAAAATACTTCTAAGCAAGATTATCCTTTAAATGAAACTTCTAGCTATCACTAACCAAAGATTTATATTAATATCTTTACCTAGAGCCAGTTTCTACTCATTATATTCATATATCCAGTATATTTATTTAAAAAGAACTACTACAGAGGATGAAGTGAAAGCATGACTCTTGGTTAAATATTAAGGTCTCATGATTTTGCTTATGCTTTAATTGTACACTGTGTAACGAGAGAAACACATACACTTTATGTTTACATTTTATATTTTAAAAATTAAGGAGACTTCTAAACAGCTTCCTGAAACTGAAACAAATCAATTTTCAGGATATATGCATTAAAGAAAGTAGACAAAGCCTAATATCTTGGTTTAGTTAAAAGCATTTTGGCTATAGTAATAGAAAATACACTCTTAAGGACAATCTAGACCAAGGTAGGAACAGGAATTCTTTTTAAAAGAACTCTTTTCTCTCTCCGATCTATACCTAAGGAATAAGATTGTATAGAACTGAGGTAATTGAGAAGACCTGCGAGAAAGTAAGATGAACATATGAAACCAGCACCCTTCTTTTACCTAACGTGCACTGTCCTTCCTTGAATGCTAAGGTCAGACCTAACTATATCTTTGTAAAGCAGGCTTGGGAGCTGTGACTGAGCCAGTGCTTGCCTTCTCTGTGTTTGTCAGCACAAAAGTTACAGTGTCATGAAGAGCAATTTCTTTTCCAGTGCTGGAATTATCACCAGAAAGGGAAGGTAAAGAAAGTGTAAACTTCTTGGTTTACTGCTGATGTAGAAATTCTTCATTTAATAAGGAACAAGAAAAGATAAACAATTGCCAAAATGGTGATCTTGTATGTGTGTATTAGTTCTATTATTCCTCTGTGCAGCAAAAAATGTCTTTGTAGTGCACATTTCTTGAATGATGAAAAGAGTATTTGTCACTTTGGTGTCATTTCTTGTTTTAGGAAGTCTTCCCCCACAAACAAACTTTTATAAAATATTTGTAATGAGCTGTGAATTCCAGTGAATTCAGATAGGATTGCATGGATGAATTTTAGTGTAAGCTGGGAGGACAAATAATTGCAGCTGTAGAAATCAGATTCATGATGGTTAAATACACTCCACGAAGGCCCGCTTATGCACGTGGAACAGATCATCTCCCAAAAAGGAATGCAGTGCAGTTAACTATAGCTATACTATAAAATCTGTTTGTGTACCAGTGGCATTTAGAAATTTGTAAAATCTTGGTAGAAAGCAGGCTTGTTAACTGTTGGCATGTTTTCTAAAAATCTCTTCTGTGCTTGCAAGCACCTGGTGTCAACTGCTTCACAGGATGAGGTCTAAATGAAGTGAAATGCACAGTATCCTGGCCATTAACAGCAAGAAAGTTAAATACAAGTTGAAAACAAGTAGTCTAAGTTTAATTTCATTTTAGACCATCTGCTAGGAAAATGTGGTTATCTGTGTAGGAGAAAAGCCTAGGGCACAAAAGTGGGTTCCTTAGTGGGCAGAAACTGTAATGTTCCATAAACTTAGGCTCCTGTAATGAGTCTGTAGGAATTTTAGTTTCTGGTCTATGTCTTTGAAGGTGTTTCATAGGTTTGCCCTGACTGTAGAATCAGAAGTTCTGGTACATGAGTCTCATATTTTGGGGGAAGGATCCAAGTCTCCAATCCATGCTGAACTTAATGTTGTGTAAGTCCAAGACTAGCCAAGTATCTGAGGGTTTTGAAAGAATATTTTCAATTTACTATAGTATGTTGGAATTTGCTGACTACTGTTTACTAACTGGCAGAGGATATATGTCTGGAAAATCTGTTTGTGATGTTAAGGGCAGAAAGTGTGAGGAGATTCAGAAGAACATTTGGGCACTGGAAATCATTAGAGAGAATCATCAGGGGTATATTTACTAAGCAGTGAATGCATATGAGTTGCTGAATTGTACCATTTTGCATAGACAGGTAATCTCTTAAAACTAGGTCTTATGCTCTGGAATGTGCGTTAAAATATCTTTGGCATACAAAGGAAAAGATGCTTGAACATCCTTAGTATACAAAGGCATAAATTACTCAGTTAATACTTTTTTTTTAAACTCTGTTGGATTAGAACTGAAGTATCAAGGCCTGAGATTTTTGCCAGCTTTGTCATTTGATTCATCTTCGGTTTTCTGATAAAGTGAGAGCTCAGACATTTCCTGTGTTTGGGGCTTTAAACTAATACTTGATAGAGAGAAAAGTTAATTTGGGAGAATTTGAGGCATCTTGCTTGCTTTGTTGTACCTTTGTAATTTTTCACATAAGTGAATTCAATTTTCAGGTTTGAAGAAAACACAGAAATCTTTGAGACGGGATTTTTTATTTTACTCTTTGTATGGTTTCTGGTAAATCAGAGGGCAATGTGCATATTTTTTGTAAAATAATTCTTTGTATAATGCATTTCACCGCATTGGCTCAGTTGTTTATATAATGTGCATTACTAATGATTGTTTTTAATCTAGGATTCCTTTTGTTTGGGGTTTAGATATGTTTAAAGAAAGTGCTGAAAATGAAAGACAGAAAAAATAATTTATCAAATGAATCATATGAGAAAATTCCGTGCAAATATTCAGCAGTCCTCATTTAACTCCTAATTGGAATATTTTCATGAAAGATTGTCTACCTCAATTATTCTAGTTTACCAGAGAACAAATAAAAAGAAAACTTATGTGGCTGATTGTATTTGATCTGCTGTCATTAAAATATCTATACTCAAATATAGTTTCTCATCTAAAAATACAGATTACAATGAAGTGAGAGAGAGCATGAAGAAAGTAAACATAATGAGAGGATAGTTTGGTATGGTCTAAAGATCTAAAATTGGCTAGAGTTTTTACAGAGGTAGTTTTCATGCTAGAGAAATAGAAATAATGCAGTCATCCTGAGTCCTAAATATCATTGAAAATTGGTTACAACTAGAAATTAAAAAGTATACTATTGAATAAGAGTTATATTACAACTGAGAAATGTTATTTGACAAAACCAGGTACTTCAATAATACTTTCTTGTGGTTTTTTTTCCCCTTACAGAATCACAGTCTTTAGAAAAATAACTGTTACCTTTTTTGAGGGGAACATTTAATGGTATGTTTCTTTGGGAGAATTACTTTTATAAAAGAATTTTTTGAGATCTGCTGAAGTATCTCTCTTCTGTGGATTATAAAGTGAACCTGAATATTCATGTTTCAGTTAAGTGTCTAAATAAGGTAAAAGATAGGAACACAGTGAAATATTTAAAAGTCTGAAGGTGTAAGTCAGTGAGCTTCATAGGAACCTAGAATGGTTTGGGTTTGAATGGACTTTTAAAGAACATCTAGTCCAACCTTGCTGTGATGAGCAATACCTTCAATTTGATCATGTTTCTCAGAACCCAGTCCAACCTGACCTTGAACAGTTCCAGGGATGGGAATTTTTATGGCTGTTCAGGGTCAGGAATCCAGAAATTCTGTCTGAACTAGAACTTTTGTTTGTGGTCAGCACCAGGTTAAAGGTAATTTTTTAGGTTTCAGGTTGCATCTATCTTAGCAACATAAAAGTTGTGTATTGGAAGTACAGGGACTTCAGAATTTGCAGATCAACTAAGTTATCTGCAGATGAAGTATGTTGCATATTTTGACTGGAATTTCTGTATCCAAGTACTTTCAGCTATGGAAACCCAGTACAAGAGAATTTAGGAAGCAAAACCCAACTGTTCTGCTTAACTGTTTGGATGTTTGGCCATGACAAACTAAAAGGTGGTGCTGCAGGCATATTGTGATGATACAGAAAGAGCCACAACATTGCAAAACACTTTTGGGTTTGTATTGTTAGTTTAACTTTAAAGGAAAAAGATTCATGCATCGCTATACCATAAAATATATTTACAAATCAAGTAAACAGAATTTAATATTATAAAGGTTGTGAAGAGCCTCAGCTGTAGTGACCATGAGATTGCGGACTTCACTATAGGGCGAGGAGGAAGCAGGGCAACAAGAGGATTGGGTTAGAGGACACCTAGGCAAATTTGTCATCCACAAGTCCATGGGCCCCAAGGGTATGCATCCATTAGTGCTGAGAGAACCGTAATGAGGACAGTTATGGTCATCTTTGAAAGGCCATGGTGATCAAAGAGGTGTCTGAGGACTGGAAGAAAGCAAATGAGCAGATGTTGCCTCAGTCTTCAAAAATGGCAAGAAGGAAGACCCAGGGAACTGGTGGCCAGTCAGTCTGACTTCAATCCCTGGACCAAATGATGGAGCAGCTCATTCTGGAGGCCATCACTAACCACATGGAGGACATGAAGGTGATCAGGAGTAGTCAGCATGGATTCATTAAAGGTAAATCATGCTTGACCAATCTGATTGCCTTCTACAATGAAACAACTACCTGGATGGGTGAGGGGAGACCAGTGGATATTGTTGGTCTCAACTTCAGCAAGGCTGTTGACACCGTCTCCCACAACATACTCATAGGCAAACTCAGGAACTGTGGACTGGATGGGTGGACAGTGAGGTGGACTGAGAACTGGCTGAGTGGCAGATCCCAGAAGGACATATCAACAGCACAGGGTATGGTGGGAGCCCTGTCACTGGTGGTGTCCCCCAGGGTTCAATACTGGGCCCACTGTTGTTTAACTATTTCATCACTGACTTGGAGAAAGGTGCAGAGTTACCTGCCAACACAAAGCTGGGAGCAGTGACCAATAGATATCCCAGAGGGCTGTACAGCCCTTCAGAAGGACGATAACAGGCTGGAGAGATGGGCAGAGAAGAACCATCTGAAATTCAACAAAGGCAAGTGCAGAATCCTGCATCTGGTAGGGAATAACCCCAGACACCAGCACAGGCTGGGGGCTGAGCTCTTGGAAAGCAGCTCTGCTGAGAAGGACCTGGGGGTTCTGGTGGAAAACAAGCTGTCCATGGGCCAGCAGTGGGTAAGAAGGCCAGTGGGATACTGGGCTGCATTAGGAAGAGCATTGCCAGCAGGTCATGGGAGGTGATTCTACCCCTCTACTCAGCCCTGGTGAGTGAGGCACATCTGGAGTGCTGTGTCCCGTTCTGGGCTCCTCAGGACAAGAGAGACATGGAGCTCCTGGAACGGGTCCAGTGGAGGGGAACAAAGATGATTAAGGGACTGGAACATCTGTCTTACAAGGACAGGCTGAGAGAACTGGGCCCATTCAGCCTCAAGAAGAAAAGACTGAGAGGGGACCTCATCAACATCTACCAGTATCTGAAGGTAAGGTGTCAAGAGGATGGAATAAGGCTGTTCTCAGTGATGCCAAGCAATAGGACAAGAGACAACAGGCAGATGTACAGAAAGTTCCAAGTGAACATGAAGAAGAACGCCTTTACTGTGCGGGTGACTGAGCACTGGAACAGATTGCCCAGAGATGGTATGGAGTCCCCCTCACTGAAGATATTCTAGAACCGCCTGGACACAATCCTGTGCCATGTGCTCTAGGATAACCCTCCCTGAGCAGGGAGGTTGGACCAGATGACCCACTGTGGTCACTTCCAACCTTACACATTTTGAGATTCTGTGATTATATCAGTATCATTCTACTATTATTAATGCTAGTGAATGGCCATAATCCATTTAAGATATCCATATTTTTATCTCCAGCAATGTTAATTTCTCAGATTAAGGTTTAGTGTCATTGACTTCAGTCTTGAAGAACTATGATCCTGATCCAGCGAAGTCTGTAAGGACATATTTAATTTATACGAAAAACCTTCTTATATTAGTTTTTAATTGAAATTTAGGTATATATGTGAGGCCTTTACTGGATTGGGATAAATATATATATATTGTTTTGCTGAGCTGAGTGCACTGGGGCAAAGGTGTCAAACAAATATCAGTGTTACTGCTGTTTGGTAGGGTCCTGTGTAAATATAATTCAGTATGACATTTGGCTCAGATTATTGTCATAGTTTTGGTATTTGGGGCTTGCAGTTCTGGAATTCCTCTGCCACTTTTAGTTGTATTGTTTTGAATAGTTTCTCCTTACCAAGGAGGAAAATAGCTGATTTCCTTGCAACTTAACTTGTTAGATGAGAGAATGGCAGCTTGTTTGGCGTTTTTTATCAGGTATGAATAAAAGTGCCCATGCACTTTAGCCCCCTGCCCACACAGACACTTTAGTAGAAGTAATTGTTCAGGGCCACTCTGGCTTAACCAGAGGATTTGACAAAATGCTACTGTGGTAAGGTGAGACGTGGCTAAAAGCAAATCTGCCAAAAATATAATTAAGGTAAATGGAAACCTATATTAATGAAACTCATTAAGAAGTTGATGCAGGAAAAAAACGTGGTTTGAGAATAATTATTTGAAAGCAAAATCATCAAGGCTTAGTCCATGAAGTAAAAAACAGTTATGCATTCAATGACAGTTTGAAATTAAAAGAAAGTAAAAGATTGCAAATCAATAACAATAAAAAGTGCACTAAGCTAATGGATTGCTTGTTTCAAATTGAAAGTGACAGTCTTGAATTCTAGAGTAAATCTTTAGTGATGGCCTTTTTCATTACCACACAGCAGCCCTTGCCATTTCAGCTTCCATAGCTGTACTCAGTCGGCTATGTGCTGCTTTGATCTATGACTCTATTTGCCATGCCTTTCAGGGATAGGGAAGTGGGAACTCATTACAGAAAAACACCCAAGTGATTTGGAAGATAGATTTTCATGTCACCAGCTGATCCCTGAGGCTCAACATCCATCCTTTGAACTGAAAGTTAAGTAAAACCTGAGAAGATGTTTTCCATGTTGCTCTTTCAAAAGGTACCTTGCTGACTAACTGATTTAATGGGCATATCTGTTCACAGGCACTTCTGTGTTTTCCAGTACAGTAAGTGCTTTTCCTTGTAGCGAAGAAATAGCTCGGTGGTGTTTTTTAGTCCTGTCTCTTGCTTTTAGCTGTATGCTAGTCCCATTGTACTCTGGACTGCTGATGCTTGACATGTAGGTGTTGAAATAATCAGAACTGATTGGAATAATCAGGATGAAATAGCTCAATATTAGACCATAGGAAAAGGTTCTGTAGGCAAAGGTGCTTTAGTGTCCCCTGTTTCCCTAATTTCCTTTATGCTACAATGATAGTTTTCTGTAAGACATTTCTGATAGTTTTTCCTCTTAACTACTTCTAAAATATTTTATTTAGGAAAAAAAAATCTGAAGTATCCTATGTTTACTAGTATATTCATGCATGTGCTTCAAGACAGCAGCTGGGTTGTATGAATAATTAGTTTTGTTTCTCAGGATAAATAAAGGATGACACAACCAAAAACTACACAAGGCTTCCTTTTTAACTTTACTGAAAGTATTCTTAAACATTCTATCATTTTTGCAGTGAACACGTGAAGAAAATATGGTTGTGAGAAGACACAACCAAGTTTGTATTAGTAAAACATTAGCCTTTAAAATAAATATTTCTCTGAGCACTTTTTCAAAGTGGCTATAAAATAATAATAACCCATTCCATACTCCAAACAGAATAAATCTTCTGCTTAATATGTGGTAGACAGCTGCTCTGCTGTCATGTAAAATATTGGAGGAGGTTAGATTGGATTATCTGATGATTGGTGGAAATACTGGGCGTCACTTTGATATTGTCGAAATAGTTTGCATTCAGATAACTAGGATGGTTTGGACATTTAATTATGTCTAAAATATATTATATGCCTAATTCCTTTATCCTCGAATTTAGGGTCTAGTCCTTTGCCTCTGTAGTTTTGAGTTTTAGATAATTCATGCACCTATTTTCCGAGGAAAAAAAATGGTTAAAATGATCCCAGGCTGAGAGAATTGGGACTGTTTAGCCTGGAGAACACAAGCTTCAGGAGGGAAATTTATTAGTGCCTATTTGTACCTTAAAGGAGACTGTAAAAAAGACAGAGACATTGTGTTTTCAGCATTGCCCAGTAAGAGGACCAGAGTCAATGGGCACAAACTGGAACACAGAAAGTTCCCTTAGAACACCAGAAACACCAATGGGATAGGTTGAAGTACTGGAATAAGTTGAAGCAGTGGAAAAGGAGGTCATGGAGTTTCCCTCTTAGGAGATTTTCAGGAGCCATCTGGAGCTCGTCCATCTTATGTTTTAAGATGTTAGCATAGCTTTGGTGTTGTTTGGTGATGCAGTTGAACTTCCACCAATGAAAGCAGCAGTATTACTATTGATTTCAATGACAGAATATGTGCTTTTTTAGGAGTTTTAATTTGTATTACTGTCATGCACACAGGATTAAAGAATAATTAAAATTGGAACTTCAATTTGAAAGTTGTGTTTCTGGTTTAGCTGATGGCTTGTCCTGCGACCTGGAGCAAGCTGTTTTAATTATTTGTGCCTTCATTTTCCAATTTGTAGAACCCAGACAATAAAATGTACCCACCTTGCAGGGATGTTGTTTCAATTAGTGCTTGTGAAGTGCTCTGAGCTTCACAGATAAAAGACAGCATAGCAGTAGGAACTATTGTTATTTTTACATCATTATAATATATGTTAGCTTAGCTCAGTGACATTAATCTTTGTTTATCAAGAGACTTATAACTCACTCCTGGCTACCTCTCTCTTGCATTATAATTTCCTCTATCTACTGAAGATATATGTCACATTGGTATATCACTGTACTGAATCTTATATCTGTATGCACTGTGTTTCATGAGAGATATTTTTTAATGCTGGTGGAAATAATTCTTGCTTATTGATTGTAGTGATTTTACTCTTGCGTGTTGTTATACTTTTAACTGTTTTTAAAATGTATTGTAATTAATTAATGCATTGTTTTTAAGTGGGACTTAAACGTTGTATCATGTGGCATTATAGCACTTTGTTGAAGTGTACTGGTATGAAAATCATAATGCGCACTTGCTTTGGTAACTGCATTATTGCATATCAAACCTTAGGACAAGTACAATGCATCACCTTGAAGAATGAAACTTATTTACTGCACACAATGTCTAATATATTACTTTTATTGTATCTGAATTAGAGAACTTATACTAGCAGGGTTTGTTGCATAACATTTGCTTGCAGGGCTGAATCCCTCAACTATTGATCAAACACATCGCATAAAGCCAAAAGAGTTTTGGAGAGAAGAAGCTATGCAAACTGGTATTAACAATAGGTGACATGGTGTCAACTAACTGATGTTCTTGCCTTATGTATCAGAGATAATTTTTAGTGTCTGGTCACTTGAATGATGGTGAAGGGCCTGGAGGGGAAGACATATGAGGAAGTTGAGGTGACTTGGCAAGTTCAGTCTGGAGAAAAGGAAACTAAGGGGAGACTTCGTTGTGGCCTGAAATTTCCTCACAAGGGAAATCGGAGGGGCAGACACTGATCTGTTCTCTCTGGTGACCAGGATGAGGGAGGAAATGTCAAGGTAAACTGTGTCAAGGGAGGTTTAGGTTAGATATTAGGAGAAGATTTTTCACCCAGAGGGTAGTTGGGCACTGGAACAGCTCCTCAGGAGAGTGGCCACAACACCAAGCCTGACAGAGTTTAAGAAATGTTTGGATAACGCTTGCAGGCACATGGTGTGACTTTTGGGGTGTGTACTGTGCAGGGCCAGGAGTTGACCTGATGATCCTTGTGGGTCCCTTTTGACTCAGGTTATTCTGTGGATCTTTCCATCATGTGTAAATAATTTTCTATAAATATTATCAACTAATTTTAATTATGTTAATTAAATAATATCAACTGTATCATTGATTGTTTAAAATTGTTTTATTTAAATGATATTATTTTTGTGCATTGTTATTTAGATAGCATAAATAATAAGTGAATATGTAAAGAATATATTTGATTGTAAAATCTAATACTTTTTAATTGTTTTGCTGTATGTAATTATCATATGGTGCATAATGGTTAACCAAAGTTATTACTAGATCATAAAGAAAAGTGGATTGCTGCAGAAACTGACATGGACTTCAGTTAAGGTACTTAAACTGCTTTAAACTGTATTTTTGACCACTCTGTCTTCTCATCTCTTGGGCCATAGGAGAGATTATTCAGTTAATCTCAGAAGCAGTGTAATGTTGTTTGTGTGGGTTTGAGTTAAAACACTCTATGCTTGCATGCAGCAGTTTGCACTGACAGTGCAGGAGCGTTACCTACATGTTACTTCTGTTGTGAGGTGAAAAGCCATAGCAAAGATGACATTAGGGTGGAAAACAGAAAGACACGCAGTCATAGGGGCTTTTTGCCATTCTTTGACGAAAGCCGGATTTCAACTTCTTCTGATTTAAGTTAAAAAGTGGGTTCTTACTTAAGTACCGTGACATATTTAGGTAATTGTATCTGTAAGTTTAGGTACCTATAAAACTATCTGCGCTGTGAAGATTGAATCCCGAGGTGAGTATTTGCAGACTGATCTGACTAGATCAGTGACTTTTTCTGATATAGATGAATTATCATGCTATTTCAATTCTAAGGGTATGCTTTTTCATCAAAATCCGTATCATTTTACAGATGTGTTATACTGGTAATAGTGACTAATAGGAGATTAAATAAGCATCACTTCTGCCACAAACAAATATTATGCCATATGTTTTTCATTAGTACTTCAGTTTCTTCTTTTGCATTTATTGGTTTTACGTATTGAAACCAAAGAAGCACTAAATAAAAGGAGTCTCTAATTGCATTAATGTTGCCAGTTTTATTTTGAATGGATGTTTTGCAACCATTTTAACCTCAAGCAAAGAAGCTGTTGCCCCACTCAGCCTAACTTAATTGATGTCACAGCTGAACAGAAGTGATTCATCCCCAGGAAACCTAATGTTTTCATGAACTTAGGTACATAATGAGATAAAGAGTACATTCATGTCATGCAGAGTATTTAATCTGGAAGTTAAAGTGTCTACTCACAAAATAAGACTTTTAACAACTGACAGTTTTGATCTTGAACATGCTTCTTTCCTACTTATACAAACATTGAAACATTTTAATGGTCTTTACTTACATTTTTCAAGCCAGACTTTAGAAGACAGTTCTTAGTCTCTGTGTAAAAAAAAAAAAACAGATTGTAAATGCTCTGAAGTAGAAGAAAGCTTGATTAAGTTCTTTCAGAATATTTAAACTTGACAGAAATATTATTCTCAGTAGAAGCTCTGCCTTGGATTGAAATGGAGTCAGGGTTCAGTCTCTCAAGTCTAAATACTCTGCACTTTATCCAAACTGGGGAACTGAAGTCCGCTGTGAAAAAAAGTATTTTTTAAGTCAGACATTGAATTTGTGGTTTGGTTTTTTCTTCAAGCATGGAAAACTCTCTTTAGTAACCAAGTTTCTGCATTGGCTTTTCTGGTAAAGCTTTAAAAAAATCCCTCTCTAATCATCAATTTGTGTCCTCTTATTAAAATAATTGACCTTCGTAAAAGTGTCTTGGTTGTTCCTTTCCTTCTTTCCCTATTTCCTTTTTTTTCCTTCCTATGCCAATCATATGTCAAGCTGGTGACTATCATGTCAAATACAATATATGAGTAGTTTGGCACAGTTTACATCCTGCAGTCATTTATCAGTGTTTGCTTCCAAGTGAGTTTTTTTAATTGGGACACCAATAAGAATATTACTCATTGCTGAGTTGCATGTATCATGTGTGGCTTGCTTTTTTTTTTTGTTTTCCCTTTTACCCGCCTGCCTATATTAAAAAAATAAGGGGAAAAGAAAGGATTTTTTTAGCAAGGTATTTGGCTGATTTTAAAGTGAATTATATAAAAGACAACTTGTCAAGATTAGCAGGTTTCTGAAAGTACTTTGCAGTGAGTCGCATTTACTAAAACAGTGCTAATGAAAGTCACAAAGTCCCTTTCATTCAATAATAATGAAATTATGTATTTTAGTTACACATTGTCCATTAAGGAAAAGTCACTTTGCTGCTGCTAAACATTATTTTGATGCACAGTGTTTTATTATGTCTTCCCAGGGATGTTTTTTGTTGAGATGTTATTAAGCAACAGATGCCGTGCACTTTTCATAAGAGACAATAACCTTTGTGCAGAATTAGACTGCTAGCTTCCCAAAGCTGTAAGATATTGAACTCGTGCTCAAGTGGGACTGTATTTGAGCTCTACTAAAAAAGGCTAGAAAAGTCACTCCACTCAAACTGAAAAAGAGATCTGGGAAGTATGAAGGGAAGAAAAATAGAGAACATAAATGGAGGAAAGCATACAATGTGTGCAAACTTATTTCATAGAAAGGACAGGGAAAGATCCAAATGAAAAACTGAAACTTGTAAGATCTTTACGTCTGTTAATGTTAGTGAATTACCATCTGATGGTATAAACGGATGAGTCAGAAGCAGGATAATGAAACAATTTCAAAATAATGAGTAAAATTTTTAGTATAGCTAACTTCTGGTTTATCCTGTGTTTGGCACACTAATTTATACAGAGAGCTGGTGGTTATTAAAATGGCAATCAAAATTATGAATCATATATGCTTAATGAGGCATTTGATGTGAGATGCAAGTTTGCATTGAAATGAAACTCCACATTGCGGAGTGAAGGGAGTAACCCACCCTCACTGCATTTCTGAGAATATGAGTTAATGAAAGAAATGGCACAATTCTGACCATATGTAGTATGGTCCTGCTTATTGCAGTTGAATTCATTGATACCTTGGAATAAAAACAAGAAAAGCTGTATAAGATCTCATCTTCTTGAAGTGTTTATGTGGCCAGTAGAAAGTACTGCAACTCTCAAGTTAAAAGCATTAAATTAAAATTAATCCTAGTTTAATTAAGTGATTGTGTTATTGGGAAAGCATTACATTGCTTTTGCTCAGAAAAACATAGTCATGTTGTTATTCAAAAAAATGCATTTGTTCACATTCATGAATAATTTTCTACTCTTTTTTAGCAGAATATTTGATCCTGAAAAGGGCCAATCTGCCAAAAAGTCCAAACTATTTTATTGAATTTTCATAATCTAAGTTCATGTCAAAATTAAGATATTTTTGATGGTAGAATGTCCTTTTTATACAGTATGTACCTCTAAATCACTTGAGATAAAAAACCAAATAAATCCCTATGGAGTACAGAATTTTTCTTATGAAGCATTTTTGTCCAGTATTACATGAGATGGGGCAAGTCAGAGGCTATCTCTTCCTTTGACTGATGCAATATTTTGTTTTTCCCATTAAAGAGAGGCTGTCCATTAGAGTACAGTCTGGGCTACGCATTATATATAGATACAGTAACATAATTATTGTTCCTAGAGCAAAATTAGAGGAAATAGTTTGATCCTGGCAGAAAGGAAGCAGATTTCCAGTTTCCAAATTATGAATAACGAATGGTTTATATAGGCTGCAAAAAAGAAACACTGATTTCATTAAAAATTTCTGTAGGGAATTTTCAGATCATCCTGAAGTGTGTTGGTCTGTGAAGGTACTAAGTACTTTATAATACATGTTTTACTTTTGATTTTGGTGACATTGTATCATATTATCAGGGATGCTGCTGATTCTTCTGTTGTTACATTTAATAAAACCTCCAGCACAAAAAACATCCATTCCTTGAATAGCAGATTCATTTAGAAGTGAGTAGTTGTGGTCAATGGTCATTAACAGCAGGCAGTGGCAATTCATTAGTGCTTGTTTGTCTTTGCTTGGTTGGGTTTTTATTGTTGTTGTTTGGGGTTTTTTGCTTGTTTGGATGGTGGTTTAGCTCCAGCTGGCAACTAAGCCCTACGCAAGACGATGTGGGAGAGATCCAGAAGAGTAAAAGCATAAACTTGTGGGTTGAGATAAAGACAGTTTAATAGGTAAAGCAAAAGCTGTTCTAACAAGCAAAGCAAAACAAGGAATTAATTCACTGTTTACCATGGGCAGGCAGGTGTTCAGCTGTACCCAGGAAAGCAGGGCCCCATTGTGTGCAGTGGTTACTGGGGAAAACAAGCAACATCATTCCAAATGTCCTCCCACTACCTTTCTTTTTCCCCAGATTTATATGCTGAGCATGGCACCAATGATCTGGACTATCCCTGTGGTCAGTTGGAGTCAGCTCTCCCAGTTGTGTCCCCTCCCAGCTTCTTATGCAGCCCCAGCCTCCTTGCTGGGGAGAAGCAGAAAAGGCCTTGAAACCGTGTGAGCCTTGCTCAGTAATAACAAAATCATCTCTGTATTACCAACCCTCTGTTCAGCACAAATCCAAAACACAGCCCCATACCAACCACCAGGAAGAAAATTACCTCTGCCCCAGCCAAAACCAGCACAGGTTTTTTTTGTGTGTTGGCTTTAAATGGTGACCAAGAGCTTCATAGATCAATTGGGTGGATTTCTGTCATTTGTAGAATTGATCAAACTCCTGTGAAGATTCCTATGCAGTGTTAATTTAGGTTATAATTTGACTTTGGGGAAAGAAAAAAATAAAGGAGATTGTTTATACTTAGCTAGAATCTCTGTAAAATACGGTTAGACATTTTCATATATTTTAATTTAAAATATTATTTAAATGAGTGTTCAAACTCAGGAATCATTGTCTGATTCTTATTTCTGTTCTATGTATTGTGAAAGTACTAACATTTCATCACTTGGAGATACCAGATCATGTTTCCTTAATGTTCTCTGCTCCCTACCATCCCTCATCCCACCATTCTGCACAGAACTGTTTTCACAACTTCGCTGACAACAGTGTGGCTGATTTCAGGAGGGGAAGCTTAGTACGACAGACTTTACTCTCCAGTACTGATATTTGCTATGCAAAGTTCACAGAATCAGAAAATTACTGTTAAGAGTGGCTGAGATATTTCTCTGTAGATAGAAAGGAGAGCAATTGTATTAAATGTCATATTTTCTGTTATCACTTTTCTGAATACGACAGCACTATAAAATGCTGCCAACATTTGTATGGTACCATAAATGTATCTAACAACTGGCCTTCATCTTCTCTTATAACAAGACATGAATTAAGTATGTTTACAGTTGGCAGCAATCCATTTCAGTGCTGGGATACAGCACTGGAATTATGTGCTTCTCCCCAGCCCTTTCTCTCCTGCCCTTTAAAGAGCATGATGACATTCTCACAATTTAAAAGGCATTATATGGAAGAAAATTATAAGCCTTTGTCTTCTGACAGTAGAAGGGATTTACTGACCATTTAAATATGTGCTTTGTCCAAATAAGTGATTCATATTTGAGTTTTCATAATGTCTTTTGTTAGTTTCAGGTAAAAGGAAGAACAACATGCAAAGTATAGAGACTCAAACTTTAAAAAATATTTTTAAATTATATGTTTTAGAATAAAAGCAAACATCCATATTTGTTCTTCCTTTCCAAGTGTTTCTCTAGTAATTCAACCCAAAAAGAAAATAAACAATGTCGTAGTAGAAAAATGTCTTAGATTTTTGCATTGTTATATTTGTAAGTTTAGTGTTGCACCACTGAGCTTGTATTGGCTCAAATAATGAAAATCAGTTTCATTAGGTATTTATTCTACAACAACTTAATCTGCAAAAATTATCTTACAATTTTCATCAAATCTAGTGCAGTTACTGTAAAAAATTGAGATGGAATTATGATGGAATTGCAATGGAATTACGAATGATTAAAATGTTTGCCATGTGAGGAATGCCATGGAGAGACTGGTATGATTTGTGACAAGGGAACAGGTAAAGGTCCATTGAAGATAGTGTCTCACTCTCTGGACTAGTCTGGATGTTTGTTCTACACAAAGAGAGGGCAAGCAGGATATGCTCCATTTAAAAGTAAAAAGCAGTAATTTGTTGGCTGAGATGTGAAGGAAGTAACTAGAACTAGCAATGAGCTCAGGCTAACCACTAAAATGCTTCATCACCCTCAATGAGGCACTTGGGGATGGGGAAGGGACAGCTGCTGCTGCTCTTTGGAATGGGGTGGTCTGTGATGTTCCTCTATTGCCATGTTCTAGCTCTGTTTTCCCCCTTAGATATTTATACACTTTATCACATCTGTTTTTTCTCTTGAATCCTGAGCTGCCTCATAGTTCTTTTCTTCTCTATTTTACCTCTGCAGTTTTACCTTTTGCATCTGTCTTGACTATAGGCTATGTAGTTTGTCACAGCTCCTTCCTGTAAGTTACTGGGTTTCTTAAAAGTTCTAGCCAATGTTATGCACTAGTCAAAACCAGTATGGAGTCATAGAAAAATGAACCCCTCCAGAAAGAAATAGAAATCTATTCTTTAACTTTACGGGCTGATCTGCAGCTCAAACCTAAAGTGGTCTTGATTCCTTTAAGTCAATATTAGTGCTACTGTTGAAATAAGGAGGCTTACAATTTCCTCTTAAGTCTCTAGATGTTAATTCCTGAGACTTTTAAGCAATTACTCTGCTTAACTGCATTTTAAATTAATTATAGTGGTTTTATTTTGACACATACTGAATATGTAATGCTGCTTGTTCAAAGATGATGTGCGTATCCTTGTTTTTTTTAGATGTACATTTTGTAACTCATTTAATCAAGAAAAAAGGTGACATTTTTTCCCAAGAACTTACCTAATTTTTAGAGGCAGGATTCCACAAACATTTTAGATTCTTGAAGAGTCAGAGGAAAATAACATGGACACAAACTTAGGTTATAGAAGAAATTAGTTGATACATTTATAAACAGAGCTTTGCAGTCAGGCTGACCAAGATGAAACATAAGACTTCTGTTTTGTATGTCTTCCTTCTGATTTCCAGAGTACTTTAACAGGTGCAGTGATAAGGTTGCCAAATGGATTGATCTTTTCCTTGTCTTTCATTTTCAACTCTACACATCTCATCCATTGAGTGTTTCTTCAAAATTTCTTATCATACCCTTGCCTCTCAACTTTGAACCAGTACCAGGAATTGAAAGAAGTGGTTGAAGAGAGAGAATTGGGAGATTAATCACTGAGTTTGTAGGGGGATGCAAAACTCTTCAGTCTCTCATCCAGCCATGACCTGCCTGTCACAGTGTAATGCTCTTCCTTCTCATGTGTTGACTCTAATGTGTCTGCATGGAAAAAAAAGAAGCTTCACTTTTGGAATCCGTCCAGAAATATTTTTCCCTAAGCTTGTAACAAACAGCTGCCAGGACTCCATGAGTCCCTAAATGTCCTCCTCATAAACCTTGCATTAATAAAGTGCTTGGTCAACAGTTTCACAGAGGGCTGATCCAAGGATATACAGAGAGGAAACCAGGACTTTAGTGACACTGCTCTACTTCCTGCCAAAAAAAAAAAAAAAGTCTTTGTTTCATGCTTCATTTTCACAGCTGGTTCAACTGAAGAGTTGTGAAAATGGAATATATGCTGTAGGTATCTCCAGTATCACCTGTCTTTCTTCTTAATATATTGAGAGGTTTGTTTGCACATCCAGAGCTTCGCTGCTCTGTTGTAAACTCATGGCTGGACAAGCCCCCTCCCTAGACTTATGCATCAGATGAATGTTTCTGAGAAGTTTGTAAAGTCATCCTACCGACTTTTCAAACCAGATAAAAGCCATACCAGCATCCATGGTATCTGAACTTTCCTCCATGCAAAAATGGTTAACAGAATGCAGGAAGAACAGGGAAACAAACAGGAAGTGGAAGGACTATAAAGAAAATGCTGTGGACTCAATTGCCTGACCTCAACAAGATCAGATTTCATGTCTGTTTTGGAACAAAGTAAATTGTGTATTGGTAGCTTTTGCAAAAAACTGAACCCCTTTGGATGATGAAACTTTAAAGAGAACTAAAATTTACTTACTAGTGACATATGTGATTCAGTAGATGGTGCTCTTCCCTCTACATATCATTTATGAATCAAACATTGAGGCTGTGATAGAACAATGCCTCATACACCTTGACCCCAGACATCTGTGGTTATTTGGTTATTCAATAGACCATGTCACAACAATAATGACAATAAAGATTAACAGCATGTTTCAGATGAAGTTTGCTTTTGCCTGTGTATGCATATCTTTCCCTGCCTCTTGCTCCTTCCCCTGAAGTGTACGCATGGACTGGGGCCTGAATATTCTCTAAGTCCTGTGCCCCAAAGCAGTTCTGAGCATCTCTGACTCAAGTAACTAGTCTGACGTGTTTCTGCCTCATTTGCCTAGCAGGTGTCTTAATCCTAATTAGTAATATTTCTTATATTTTCCATTTTCTTCACTGGAGGATCAGCCCTTCTGTTGCTAACAAATATCCCTGCCCTTGCCCCATTGCCCTCCCCCCCACCCCCTCAGAAGATGATTGTGCAAAGCTCTCATGGGAAATGGGTGCAATCCTATTGACACCGTTTTGAGTGCTGTCACAAAGCAACCAGTCAGCTGCGCTTGGCATCTGGAGTCTGAAAGGAATGATCTTGCGGTGCCAAACAGGTACCACTGATTTGTCAGGTCTTCTTTGACCTTACTAAGATATGTATCAACACATAATATTGACTTTTCTGAGTCAAGGTACAACTTTAAGTACAAACACATGGCAGTATTTGGTGAGTTAATAACGTTCTCATGTTTTTCTCACTTCTGCTTCAGAGGCCCAGCCACTAGAAGCGATCAAGATCTCACAGGCTTCTCTGTCAGTGTAGTGCAAACTTGTACACATGAAACCATATTTCTGTAGGCGTGTGAACAAGAGCTTATATGGACATAATTGTTACAGGAAGACTGAATGTTTTTTTCTGTGAGGCATGTGAGTCTAGCTTAAAGTCTTATATAAACAATGTACAATGAATTTAGGCTGCTAAAGTGCTTTGACCTTAAATGAATCCTGTTTATGTACAGTGGTCATCATAAAAATGTCAACTCTTGTCAGAAAATCATTATAGATTCAATTTTTGTTTTGTAGGAACATTCTTCTGGATTGTTGGCCTTCATTTATCTGCTGACAGTTTTTGATTTTTGATAATTATTGCATGTTTCTTCTTTTTGTCATAAGTTCTTTTGTTTTGAATATAGTTAAGACATTATCATGTTTCCATTAATGATTTTTTTATTTGAGACTGAATGTCTAAAAACATGGTAAAAGGTAAGTAGATCTTTAAGACTGTTCTAGCTTTTCTTTTGTATGATATGTGATGCTATTAATGCCCTACAGGAAAATAATCCAAGAACTTCATTGTAATAGTGTGCTTCAGAAAGAAAGCATGACAGCTGTGTATTATTTCTAATTGAAATTACTGAGCTTCTTATCACCATGCAAGTGAGTCTTTGAAACAAAAACTATTCAATTTAGATTATTTGGATTATAATTAAATCATTTCACATTTACACAGGAGTAATTGCCATCTTAATAAGACCTTTTCACAGAGCAGTAATGCCATATATCTTTGCATCTATGTAGGTGTATACTTTTGAAATACTTATATTAATCAAAATTTAATCTTAAAATTGATATTTTGAAAAATTGATATTTGAAAATACAGCAGCCTTTTTTCTATGGAAATTTTCATAGTAATGTAATTCCTGTTCTTGAGATAAAGGAAAGATATTTTTCTTCAAATTATTTTTGTCCACAATTTTAAGAGAGTGATACCAGATCATTTGCTTAACTGAATGGTATGTTGCAAAAGAGAGGAAGCTTCAATCTGTATGGTTAAAATTCAGAAAACTTGTGAGTCTTTGTTACATTAGGTGATTGAAGTTGGGCTTGAACTTGCTTTCACTGCATTATTTTCTTATGCTTCTCTTGATGTCACTGAAATCCTCAGTAAAGTTTTGATCCACAGTGTCCTATTCACTTAACAGTGAGCAAGAAATTGCCCACATGTTAAATAATCAATCTAGGTGATTCATTAGTTGAACTAACTGATAAAATATATATTCTGGTACTTAAGTCTTCTTTCACATAGTTACAAAATTTATAGAAACAGTTTCTTCTTACTGAAATATGCTTTCAAAAAATCTTAGGTTTTTCTCCAAGTTTGGAGTATTATGTATTTAATAGCAATTACTTGACTGAATTTGTTTTGTGATCTTATTTAAGAAAGAAAGGATTTCTTTTTATTTACAAGAGGACTGCTAATTTAGGATCCCGGAATCTGAGGTGCATCACTTCAGTACACTTTGTCTTTCTGCTTTCCATAGATTCAAGTTGCCCTTAATTTCTTTGAAAGTCAGTTTGAAATGCAGGTGCTTATCAGCCTTTCAAAAGAGGCCATATATGACTCAAAACTGTAGGCATTATCATGTAAATTTAAGAAATCTTTTACCTTTAACAATAGTCTCTTCCAAGTGGGTGGTGATGAGAACGAGCTAGAGAACGAGCTAGTAGTACAGCTACTGACACTGTTTTTGCACTGTGGATAAGGAGAAAATTTAAGTCTCCAGGGCTGTCAATCCAGCATGAAATTCAGATATTTTTAAAATTATTATTTTAGCTCTGTGAGTCATTCTGTGATACATAAGGATACATGCAATAAATAGATATTAGGTTAGATCTAGCCAAAGTATTTCAGTGTGACACTGGAGATGCTCTTGTTATGCTTTTTTGTCTTTGTGTCATTTTGTAGCAATATTTCTAGATATGTAAAATCAGTGATTCAAGTTTAGGTAATTAGACTTTAAATTCTGCTCATTATCTTCATATTAAAAAAAAATCACAATGAAAATATAGGAAGAGTGTGTGGTTGTCATTTCAGACACGGATTCATGTCTGTCTGAGTCAGTTCCACTCATCATATCTGATCTCTGAAAACAAGTCCTGCAACAGAACTGATAATGCATAATGCTGTATGAAAACAGAAGAACTTGTGAAGATCTAAAATTCTCCATAATTCTAGTAGCAGTTTGTTTGCTGCACAAACAAGAATTTTGATTATCATTGATTTGGCCTTAATGAACACAGATGTATTTAGTCATGCAGTTATTCAGCATTTAGATATCTAGCCATAATATTTGACTCAGTGATATTGTCAGCATTGGTGCTGAGAATTTAAAATGCTAAACATTTGATGAGTGTACTCAGTAGTATGTGGAAAATTTTGTTATCAGTTGTTTGTTGTTTGGTTTTTTTTCCCAGCAGATTATGTTAAAGAGCAATAAGGGAGAATAAACTATATTAAATACTTCTCTCTTACTGTTTAGCACATTGTGTATATTTCTTGAAATCAGAAAATGGTACCTCACAAACCTTCTTCACGTGCAAATCTTGAAATTTTTTAGAAGTCCTCCAGTTCTTTTTTAAGTTTCAAATTTTTTTGTCCATTGCATATCAGCATACAGCAGTATGTGATACCTACAGATTAATTAAAATCTGAGCATATACAATATAACATAGATTTTAGATTTAGATTCCTCTACAAATTTAGGAGATTATTTTAGAATAAGAATTGTAACATCCATTTACCATACTAATCAGTTTATTATTTATCTTCCTTTACTATGTTGATCATAATTTAAACTTCCTCTTGATAATGTATTTCTATTTAAAAAAAAAAAATTCATAACATACATACACCAACTTGTTAGTAATTAAATGTTAGAAACCATATAGAGTTAGCATGACCTGTTCCACTGTATGTGTCAGGCATCAATATGACAAAACTAATGTTCCAAACTGTTACTATCATATTACTGAGCTGACTTGGTAGGCAAAGTTTTGAATGCAAAATTAGTTTGACTTTCACTTCACTCTGGAGAGAAATCTTGTTAAGGGCAGGTACATGGTCATTTCAGAAAGTCTGAGACCAAGAGGAGAGAACTTCTGATTTAAGGTTAACACAGTAAAAGCCCATCAAAAGAATGAGCATATTTCTGCTAGTGAAGAGGTCTAAGAGTTACCTGTCAAGGAAAGGTATCTGATATTAATATCGTGTCAGGAATGTATACTTCAGAAACCTAGTAGAAGTATCTAATGGAAATGAATATTTCAACCAGTACTAGGGAAATGGAGCAAAGGAATGGTTTAGCTGTTACACAGGTGTTTATAATGTACTCTTTCTTCATGATGGTCTCTATACTCTCTAATTTCCTGCAACCGCATTTCAGAAAAATGGGTGAGAAACTTGCATGGTAAAAAAGCTGCCACGCTTTCTTTTCCCCAGTTTTGCTATCTTTAGGAAGAAAAGCAAACATGCAATTATATTTTCTCATTTGAATTTCAAGAATTGTAATTTAAAAGTTGTTTTAGTTTTCCCCAAAAAGGGTTATAAATTATAAACAACAGATCTGATCCTGGTTATTTTTTTACCTTTAATTTCTCTACTGGCAAAGAGAGATTTTTCTTATTGCTGTTGGCTTTTTGTTGTCAGATAACTAGAGATGGTGATCTTATAATGCAACTGTTTCCAGGGTCTGTTGTTTCAGTATTTGTTGGAGCAGTGACAAAACTTTAATTCAGCTACTCTTGACACAGCAGGACTTTTCGACACCTCAGCCTGTTTCATTCCTTGGAGGTCTACAGACTCTGCCGTCCTATCATTCTAGTTCACATTATTATTTTCCTGTAGTCTTCCATGACGTGAAGAGTCTTGAGACACTTTATCACCTCTCTTCTTTTGCCCACAGCAATAAATATAAAGATTCATAAAGTGAATATACTGTATTTTTGGGTAATCTGCTTCAGACAACTCTTTCCAATGTGGGATTTAACCTAGATACAGGCCCTATACAGGTAAAGAAATCAAGGCTTAAGAAATAGAGGGGTTTGACAGTGTTGCTATACTTTGGTGTTAAATCTCATTAATGCTTAAAAGTGAGTTATTTCTCATTTAGTTGAATATACGTGTTTTCATTTAACCTGGGGTATTTTTCCCAAAACAAAGTTTTTATATTCTTATTTCAATTATAGAAATCAAAAGTTCTCTTTCCTTTCGGTGTTGGATTCAGGCGGGAACAGGTATTTACTTTTGCAAAATCAGTAAGATGAAGTCCTGACATGGAATATGAAATACTTCCATGGGAGGAATGGAAATAGGACCCTTATTTCTATTTGTATGTTGTCTCTGAGAAATTACTAATATGGCCTTCACAATTTTATCTGAGGAGAAATATTTAGCTGGATAAATCAGTAAGCACCGTCTTTGAATGTTGACACTGTAGCTTGTCTATATCTAGTGCTCACCAAGTTTTGACTGCAGATCTGAATAGGTTTCCGAACCCCACTCTGTTTTTCCCCTTCACCTATTTGTTGTTCTGCTAATCTGCTATCTGTTGTTATGCTAATAGTGGTGTCCTTTTTACTTTGTGTTGGAATTGCTCATATATTTCGGCTGCACCACTATTTTGAAACATTTATAAGAAAAACAGAGGAGAAAACAAAGCCTCAAAAAAAGATTCTAGTAAGAATTTATTTCTATGTTCCAGTTTCACTGTTTGTCATGTAATCAGTAAAAGAAAATGTCTGGAATATTGCAACACCTACTCAATGTGCATGCATATCATTGTATCCACCCATAACAAATCCGTCAGTAAAGCCGGGGTGATGAGGAATGATTAATGGTAGGAGCTACTGAAGTAAACAGTCATACAAGTAGGAATAATTGTGGAACTCAATTTTTGCATGGATTTCTGGCTGGTTTTGAGACCTGTTATATTTTATATATGCCTAAAGTACCACCATTGTTTTTCTTCTGAAAGGTAAGTGTCATAAAGATTTTTGATTTCCAAAGCAAATACTTTTTTAAGGGTAATCATTTTAAGGGTATTTTAAGGGTAATCATGTGGGCATCAGTATATGCTAAGTGGCTTATGTCACTGACTGATTTTCAAACTGAAGAAATGTGTATTTTTTGAAATTACTTATGGAGAACAAGTATGTGGACGTGGTCAAGATAATTCCTGACCAGAGACTAAAACGAACTAAAACTGATTTTGTTGTTGTAATACACCTTACTGACACTGGGTCTCTTTTCTGCAAGACCTCCACATCATGTATTTCCTTTCTTAAAATCAATTCAGCCTGTCTTAAGAAACAAAGTTCCCTGAATGTAGTGGACTGTAGATGAGAAAGGACAATTGTCCCCACTTCTCAAAGTGTAAGACTATTACAGAAAATGCACCATCTTAATGTTCAGAAGTGTTCTTCTGTTTTTATTAAGAAATGCATTAGGGTATGCACATTTGATTTTATGACACTGCCCTTTACATTAAGGTTCCCTGTGTCTTTCTAATTTTAACAAGCCAATATATTTATAGACTGTAATCATACCTTCTCTTAACCTTCATTTTTCTAGAGTGAATGAGCTAAGCATTTTCCAGTTCCTCTTATAAGATTGGATTCTGTTCTTTTGATGATGATCCTGTTATCTTCTACAGCTTGAGTTAGTATTCCTTGCACATGCATTGTGATCTACTGAAGTCCAGATTAGGTTTTGTACAGTTACATTAAAAGTGGAACAATACCTGATTCATTATGGTCATGTTCTCTTGGTTGTCCAGTAACTTCTAGTAGCATTAAACTTTTCACCTTAGTCCTTCCATATACAGTTTATAAGATTGCACTATTTAATGTAAATCCTTTTTACTCAGTGAAAGACCTTGGATGTACCAGTAAATGTCATCCAATTTATTTTCTCCATTTTCAGATGCTTGTTTAAAGATAGTTAAAATGATCAGATTTTATAAACATGAAAAAAACCCATGTATTTTCTTGTTAGAAATATTTCTCAGGTTGGGGATGGATAATGTGCCTTCAGTCAAACTACATTGCATTGAATTACATTGTACATGTACCTGAAGCTTGGATTACTTTTATCTTATGATTTTTCTCTGAAAATTCCCAGATCTGCAGTTCTTGGAAGCGTTGCTCCCACTGCTTTTGAGTAACTTTAATATTTATTCATCTATAATCAAGTATAATCCTATATATGTATGTATATATGTGTGCATATATATATAATCATATACATGGGTATATATGTGTATGTGTGTATATACATATATGTACACATATATGTATATATATATGTCTTTGATAATAAATTGTATAAAAATCTTTTATTTTCCTTCTTTTCCTCTTTATTTTCCTGAGACTTTGGCTTTTGCTGTGTTCAAATCAGAAATCATAACAGTTATCACAAAAGAAAGTTATTGTTTTTCAGCTGAATCTACTTAAATTCCTAAAAAGTCTGAATGAAGAAGATAGAATAATCTTATTTCTTGGCATCAAATGTTAATGCTGGATATCCAGGCTGCACAGCCCAGCCACTTCAATGCCAAATATCCCTGACACCTGCATGCCTGATTAATGGACTCTATGCAAGGAAACAATGTATAGTTAAAATTTTTAACCCTCTATGGGACTATCTTGCTTTCCACTGTTGTAAAAACATCTCCACACTTATTTTTTCAATACTGCAATGATTTAAAGATCATGTCACTGCATTTTTGATTGTTTTTTATGGATTTTAAAAAATAATAAAATTGGCTGCTTTTATTTCCTTTCAGAGTTGCTATGTTTTAATACAATTCATAAAATTTCTAATGTCGTACCAAGGTTAACTTTAAAGTTAATTCTAGTTTACTTAAACAAAAAAAAAATGTTTGTCTCCTTTTCTGTCTAGTCTCTGGATGGATATGTAATACTTCCTTGATTTGCATCTTTGCATCCATCTCAGATAGTGATTTATTCTTCTTTTGTTTTCCTTCTTATGCAATGTATGCATTTAGAAAAGTCATGTGCAACTGGTGTATCATCGGTTATATAATATTCATGGGACCTTACAATATTTGCAAGTATAAATTGGGACCATTAGTCCACTGTGGATTTGCTGACTTCTCCTGAATTTAATTAAGAGGTGAAGAGGGGTGAATAATATTAATTATTAAAATAAGATATTTTAACATTTTATAAAGTAGAAATATTTTTCTGATGAGTGGAATATTTTCGTATTATCTGTGGACGGAAAGGCCGAGAAACTTCTGTGATCAGAAGTGACATATGATCCTTGATCTGTGGCCATCTGGACATGTATGTGACTAATGGGGGATGATCATATAAAGCAGTAAACAGAGAAGATATGGAGATTTTTTTTTTTATCATGTCTGTCTTTATCTCTCTATCCACTTAGTTGCAGAGGTTGAAGCTCACTGAGATTGTCAACGACGCCATTATTCCACTCATTGGTCAATGTGCGTTCATTTTCTGCTGATTGCTGCGGGGATCGATGCCGTGTGTGCTGATCTTTTTCTCAGGTTCATTTTCCCAAGGGCAGTTATGTGCAATCCTCATAGCATGGTTTAACCCCAGCCAGCAGCCAAGCACCACGGCACTGCTCACACACTCCCTCACCCTCCAGGCTGCAGTGGGATGGGAAGAGAATCGCAACAGCGACAGTACTCGTGGGTTGGCATAAAGACAGTTTAATAGATAAAGCAAAAACCACACATGCAGCTAAACCAAAGCAAGGAATTCATTCACCACTTCCTGGGGTTCTGTCATGCATAAAGCTTACTTGGGAAGACAAACATTGTCACTCTGATCCTGTACCCCACCCAGCCCCTTCTCTGCTTCTACCCTAATAAGCTGAGCATGATGTCATATGGTGTGGAATGTCCCTTTGATCAGTTGGGGACAGCTGTCCTGGCTGTGTCCCCTCACAGCTTCTTGTGTACACCCGGCTCCTCACTGGTGAGGTGGGATGAGGAGCAGAAAAGCCCTTGACTCTATGTAAGCACTGCTCAGCAGTAACAAAAACATCCCTGTGTTATCAAAACTTTTCAGCACAAATCCAAACCCAGCCCCATAGAGGTACTATGAAAAAAATTCTATCCCAGCAAAACCTGCACACTTCAGTTCATCTGTGTCACAATAATAGGTCATAACTTATGATTAATACCTTGCAAGCTGTTGAAATAATAATTCACACATGGGGAAAATCATGGACAAAAAAGTGATAAAAACTTTCATGTCTCCTTTATTAAACTATTGTAGTAGATGTTATGGTTTGTGTGCTAATTTTTGTTTTATTTTTATTGGTCTGGTAACTTTTTTTTTTTACATTTATTAAAGGAGGTCACATATGTGTTTTCACACACTTAAAGGGGAGGTTCTGTTTACAGATGGATCTGGGCGGAGATGGAAGAAAGAGTAAATCAGTGGGTTCTCAGGAAAAAAGTCAAACTTCTTTCTTCCATTTGCCTTAGTATGTAGCCTACAGGCATGCCTTATTGCTGACATAAATAAATAGTACTAAAAAATTAAAATCTTGAGTCTTTCACCAAAAGCTTTGCTATTATTTTATGATGTGAAAAATGTCTTTTAATTGAAATTAATCTCTAGAGGGTGAAATGACCTAAGGCAGTATTTGCAAGAAGTGCCTTGATGTAGCATATAGTGAAATAAGTCAAACTATACTGAACATAAACAGAACCACATGGCAACTCTCTGTATAATGCTTCCTGTGAAAGGATCATGAAAAAGATAAGATATATTGGCTCTATCCAGTTAGAGACCTCTGTTTGGATCAAAGGTTTTTGAGAAAATTGATATTTAGACTGATGTTTGCTTGATCTATGCTATTTCTAGTACATATGGATTAATTTCACTAGAAAATATCAAGAACTAAAGCTGTAAGCCTGCAAAGGACAATAAGAAATGTATATTTCTGTAAAAGTTTAGGTTACAGGTTTTCAGGTATTTTTCTGTTTGCTTGCTTGCTTGTGTCATTTTTCGTTTCAGTCATATTTAAGTAGTAATGATGGCATAGTTTATTTTGACTTTCTCAGGGATAAGAACCTGTCTTACATTCATAAACTGTGGAATGTGTATCAGTGTGTCTAATTCTGAGCACACAGTAAGGAAGGGATAATGAGACACTTTTTACAATATCACCCTACTGTGAGGCTAGAATTCTGTTTCCAAGATATTTGTAAAATATAATACCAATTCCATAAACTTAGGCTAAACTGATTGTAAGATGTTGCTTATTTATATAGCAGTTGTCTATATCCATATATTTATGAGAATAGGCTAGTTCTTTTTTTGACATTAATTAGGTATGACTAAGGTTTTGGATATCTGTGAATTCTAGGTGTATACAAATAAATTCTGTGATTTAAATTTTTTAATTGCTGATGAATAAACATGAAGCTTTTTTTTTAAAGCAACATAAATATAAAATGTTACTTGTCTAGCCACCTTTACTTTTCTGATTAAAGCTTAATACTGTCCTGTCTTGATAAATTAAATCTTTGGAATTCGCCAATCATGGCATGTAAAATAGTTTCAGTATCTGCCTACATAAATACTAATTATGATATGGCTATTCCCTGTGTTCAGAAGTTGCTTTTCCTCTTTGTGGTAAGGAAATTCTATATTGACTTTCCTAACTGAATAGCATCTGTCACACGGTATATGAAGATGACTTAAGTCCAGATATAATTTGTGCTGAAACCCTGTAATGACTCATAGCTTCAGTTCTTTCAGTGTAAGCCCCAGTGTAGACATTCACGTTCCAGAATGTGTCATATCTTGATTTAGTTTAAGCCAGCTAAAAATAATTTAAATCAATATAATGCAGTGTTAAAGTTAGGAATGTTTACACGAAGGCTTAAAATATCGGTAGTATTTACACTGAAATTTCATGCAAGCTGTATACATAAGACATCATTTTAAAGCTTTACAACCAGTAAAAACTTCCACTGCACTGTCCCATTTCCCAGTCTATCTCAAACCTATCGCACCGCAAGCTGTTTCTGTTACATTTAGGAGTTGAAGGGACACATTTGAACACGATGTGAGAAGACTTTCCTCTCAGGGAACCTTTTGTACCTGGGAGAGGGCACTCTGAATCAGCTAGTGGTGCTCCTTCCTGGGTTTTTTTGGACCATGCAGCTTCCTTTGCAAGGATGAGGAGGAGGCTCTCCTCCTGTTATCTTTTGGAAGCAAATTCATCCTGGGCTGTGATTGAATATCCCCCCAGTTAAGTATAACTATTTTCACTCTGTTTTGCAGCACATGTAATCTTCCATACTTGCGTGAGATAGGTATAAAACTTTTGTATTCTGATTTGCTTGCCATGGACCTTGTATAGTATTAATTCTGCACAGGTGTTACTGACTCCATCCTAGCCAGACACTAGGGAATGGGTTGAAAAAGGTGGTTCGTGGCAGTGAAAGTTTTCTGTTGTGTTGCTCGCACATTTTATTTTGTTAGGAATGGAGAAGTAGAGAAGACTTTACAGAGGAGGGAAATGAAATTATTATTGGGAATAGAGAAATACCCCATCAAAAGAAATCAGGCAGTTTAAAGCAATGACAGATTAAGAAAACATCTTTATAAATAGCGCCTAAAGTGTGGCTTATTCCCCATGCAGTGGTAAAGAAATGGTTTATCAACCCCTCTTAATTAATCCATTTTACACGGCTGGAAACTATATCTCCAAAAGCTGTATGGTGGTTCATGCATGCAAGGAATTTTTCTGTGTGATGCATGAATGTTGTTTACTAAAGAAAACAATAATCTTAATCTAAAACATTATGGTTGAGTTCTGAGTCAATTTACTTCACTGAGTGTCCTAGAAGTCTCTCTCAGAGAGAGAGACTTAGGGTATAGAAAACATTTTAATTTATTTTTCCTAGGCGATAAGTAAGAGAAATAGATGTGCACATCCTATGTCACGTTCTGACTATGCCAACAAGTTGTATGACTTACTGGCTCAGTAGGAACAGCTGAGTCACTTCCATAAAATCCCAAGTGTAAATCCAACCAAGAATCCTACAATGTAGTATGTTGACTTAATCTATTTGGGAGTCAGATTCTTTTCAGCACGGAACCATCATAAAACAAGGAAATTGCCCTGAACGAGGTACTGAAAATTTACGTCCTTTAGGAAATCCTGGATAACTATATGAGCCTGCAGAGTGCATTTTTTTCATAGCATTATGCAATGGGAAAGAGAATACAAATAATTCAGTCTTAGTCACCACTCATCAGGGAACAGTAATACCATGGATTTTTTTCTTATTTCCATGTTTTTAATGTGAAATAATTTGACCTCGTAATTTCTGTGAGGGACAAGAAGGACTGTGAAAGTAAGGCTTTATTTAAATACAGTATGGTGACAGATGAGAGAATTTGTCCTTCCACAACCATGTAACCTTTGCTGTGGAAACAGAGAAATCACATCAGACTGAGAAATAGTATTTTTAAAAGAGAAAATGGAACGTAGTGGTATGTACACTGTCAAACTACCAGAAAGCAAAACCTAATCAGAATTTGAAATTAAAGGGTTGAAAATGAATTTAAAGTTTTGAGACACTTGTGGGAAACACAAGAAAAGGTAGAAAGATTCCTAAGGGTGAGAAATAAAAGCAAGTTTCAGAAATAAAGTGGAAGGGTTTAGGATTAGCTTTGGCCATGAAAAACTTGAAGAAGGTACACTTATACATTAAGCAAGGACATTAAAACAATGGTTAGAGTTTCTAGGTTTGGCTGAGATAGCTTTTAGAGTTGCAAAAATAAGTTTAACAAGATAGATAAGGTTAAGCTTAATAATGGAATACTGTGCATTGTTATATAAGGTACAAACAAGCAGGTATTGTGTATAACAGGTGTACGTGCGCTAATGAGGATTGGTTAACACAGTTGTCTGTAACTTTTAAAAGTACGCTATTGGCTGAAAAGCTTTTAAGAATGCTCTGTATTCCGGAAATCTCTGGAATGCCTTCGACAATGCGAGCTTGTAACATCTCCTGTGTCTCAACTCTGTATGTGAGACTGATAAAAATAATAAAAAAGCTCCTGGAGCGTCTGTCCTGGCTCCCGTCCTGTTTGGACCTGCCGACAACACTAATGGGTTGCTGAAATACTGTAGACTGTTTTAACAACAAAATGCTGTGCTGCTATTGGATGAAAATCAGTCTTTTTTTCAGAGGCCATTGTACTGTAGGAACATGATCAGGAAATAGGATTCTGTGATGTTACAGGCAGGATGAGAAACAAACTAATGCTCACTTTAGCAAATCCTCAAAACATTATAGATGTCTTTGAAACCTTGGGTTAGATGGTCTTCACAGATCCCTTCCAACCTCAGAGATTCTCAGTGATTCCCAAACACAGAAAGAAAATCATTCTGTAATTAATCATAATATACAATTGTATTTATACTCCAGGCAGTTCCTCAATGGCACTTATAATATAATACTTGTTTAACAATAGAAGGATTATTGATTAGTGCTGTTATTACTTTTATTATGAAAACTTCTGTATGAGGTTGTTATCATTGTTATATGCATTTTATAAATAGTTCTGTCTATTGTTTACACATACAAATATAAAGTATACAATTACTACTGTCATTTTACAGACTGGAAACATAGGCCAAAACATAAAATCCTTATGCTCAGTGCTTTTCTAAGTGTAATGCCCATTACCACCCTTAGTGACCTATTTTAAACATATAGGAATTAGAAACCGAACCTCTGCAGTCGGAGTCCCTTTTTGTCACCAGTACCTGTTCCAACATCCATTTCCCTGAATTGTGTTTGAAAGCAGAAGAGGAACTGAGTGATGATAGTCACCAGCACACACAGTGCACATGTGGGTATGAACTCTGAGAGGTTGTACCTCAGCTGACTACTGGTAAAATTGGGTTAATATTAGGTGCAAGTAGATTCCGTGATATATTAAAGAAGACTAAAGAGATTAAGAAATCTTGTTTTATTGAAGAAATACCTTAACAGTTTGCTATGAGGTGGTTGTTACTTCTGTAATTACAGAATAATATTCACTGTCTCTGAACAAAGAAGAAAAGTCTGTGATCTGCTTTGCAGACTGGAATGTCATCTGGTCCATTCATCTAATGTTGCCAAAGGTGGTTCATGTCATCCTTGGAAAGCATAACCTTCTGATGGGAGGCAAAATATTTGATGTTAATTTAAAATGTAGTAATTTGTAATTTGTAATAGTAATTTGTAGAACAATATGTACCTCCTGTTTTTTGACAGAGTGGTTCTCATAGTTTTAATTGCATAGTTAGGCCAAATGCTGATCTTCATGCAGCACAGGAGAAAAATCACTTTCTACAGGGAAGTTTTCAAATGATCCTGGTGATTAAGTTTCAGAACAGCTGTAATCTTTTTAGTTTTCCCTTATATAATAGTAAATTAAGATGTGGTATAATCTGTGACTGTGAATGTGTCTGATGGGTTTTTTTCTCTTGTGTCTATTTTTGTCCCCTGATTATTCTCATTTATTATGGAAGATGAATAATATATCAGTGGTGTAGGTGTATGTATAATTTTTTTTTCCACCACTTTAGAGAATAACACTTTTTAACTTTTATATTCTATTCGCTATATATTGTATTAATATATTTTTTGTATAAGATTCAGTATGCTTCTATTTCTATTTTTATATTTCATAAATTTGAGGAAGAATATATTTTTAGTCACTGTGCCCAAACAGAAATTCTTTGAGATTATAAGAAACTATTAAAACCCTCCAGTTAAATTTCAAATAATGATTTTGCTTTTCTAGATACTGAAGGTAATATTTCTTATATACATAGAAAGCAGTCAGCAGAGACAAGAAGCTGAAAATAGAGTAATTTAATTGCAGTTAATTAATAAACCCACTGGATCACAATAAGCTAATAAAGGCAAGTGATAATGTGTCTTTGGGACAGAAAATCACTCTTAGGAGAAAACAAGATGGAAGTGTTCAAAACATTCCTTTTATTTCCACACCGCCTACTAGCTAGATACATCCTTTTTAGTAATTCAGAGGTATTACATGTGCAGCTGATATGATACATAAGAGAAACTGCAAATATTACAGTATCCCAAATTAAGCTTAGAATTAGTTGTAAAGGAATGTTACTGTATCTCTGCACCTTCACACACTGCCTCTGAACACAGAATTCCAGAGTCTTCTGGAATTCAAGTGATTTCATATTTCCTGTGGAAGTATTTGATGTTTGGCATGAACTTGTCCAATATTGTATGTCTGAGATCTGTTGATTAATTAGGGATCACCCTATTTACTACCAGATGTTTTTTACTTCAAAGGAGAAATTACATTTCCAAGTATTTGAATAGCTGCATTGTGCAAAATTAACATGATACACACCTGCCTTAGAATTTCGTTTTCCTCAGCAGAGTAACATAAAGTAGCTCCAGACTAATAAAATGTATAAGTAACCCTAAATGACTGTCACACGTATATAAAACTGCAATGAAATCAGAATGATGAAAAGCTTGTCCTAGGGGATAAAAAAAAAAAAATACTGTTCAGGTCTGCAGGTAGTAGGGAAGATTTATGTATGTCGTGGTGATGGTGCCCGGCATTTAATCCTGTCAGAAGTGGCTCTACTGTCAGAGACAGTTTGTGCACAAAGAATATCCAAGTTCCCAGGTGCTCCCTACCATTGTATATTTGGCCTTGTTGAATGTTCAGCTCCTGCCAAATGCTATAAAATGCTATAAACATTGGAAAAACCCAACCCAGAATAAAATTACTAGCTGCAGTTCAATAAATGCAGTTCAGAAAAGGATACTGATTTTTCTTTGTCATTGAGTTCTGGTGTGAATTGGCAAATATTTTGTCTGGTAAATGGGATGACTGTAGCATTGACTATCCACTTTGTGGTCCCTCAAGAACAAGTTCCACATTATTATTAAAATTATTTTTTATTAATAGAAGCAGAAAAGAATATAACCTTTAGTCAAAACCAGATGAATTCTCTTTCATTTTCTTTGTTTATAGATTGTATGTTTTCAGTGGTCTGCCTAAGAAATTTCAACTTCTTGCACTTTAGAGCTGTTTCTGTTTCATAATTAATTACATCATTTTTATATTCGTTCTAAAGCACATGATAATCTCATGCTCTGTCAGTATGAGACACCACCATGAAACGTTTTCTTTTTTCCCCTCAATGCACACAGGTTGCCAGAAAAAAGGAATGTGCAATGGAGATTGTTAATATGGACATATCCTGAGACACAGCGTACCTTTTGAGAAAAAAAATACAATACACTTTGACATGAAGGACAATTAACAGTGCCATGAATTACTGAGGACAGGTAAACTGAAATTTACATTCTTTCTATTCTTTCATTCATTCACATTGTGTGTCTGCTAAGGCCTGCTATTACCTTCTTTCCAAATTTTGTTCTTGCCTGTTTATTTATAACCTTTCCTATATTCACACAAGATTTTACAAGAAAAAAAGTGTATAAATGGGTGATCCGTGATCAATGTTTACAACAGATCTCAAAATGACTTTTAGGTTTGTAACTCAAACTTGAGGCTCTCCGGTGGTAGCAGACACAAATTATAGGGAATGAATTTATTATGACTCATCTGTGTCAGTCTTGTAGTCGTTTGTTTGGGCTTAGTGCATAAAGCAAAGCTAAGTATTAATCATTAATAGTCAGAAAAGTCTGCGTGCAGTCCAAGGGATTTGTGGTGCAATGAGCATGGAGCCTTTTATGAGAATATCAATGTGTGTTGATGGGAGAACAGACCTGTATTTTGTATTTGTACAGATGAATTCTGAATTATGAGAGAAATTTAGGGGGCAGAAGATCTTTCAGTCTGGTTTTTCACTTTGTTGCCTTTTTGTACAGTCATGATTGTGAAAAGGGAATTCTGATGGCTATAAGCACTGGAATGGGAATTTTACATTTTCATTTTTCATACAGTTAAATAGATTTTGAAACCTTTTGGAGGTTAAGAATCAGGTTTGATTTTTCTTTCTTTCTTGTATTAGCACTTTTTGAGACTTTATCCTACAAGCAAGTATGCTATTAAGTGAGAATTATTTTGTATTTTGAGTTCTATAACCATCCAGATCTTAAAAAAGCTTTCAATATTTAAAAAAAATCCAAACCTAACAAAATTAGAGATAATGATATTAGAAGAAAATCAAGATTTTTTTCAATTCTCTTTCTTTCCCCCAAAAGACAGACAATCTGTAGAAATCAAAGAAGAACACTGTTTTCTTTGAAAGAATAATTTGTTTTCTTTTTGTATTTTAAAATGTATAGAAAATAATTTTACTGACGATCAGTTTTTAGAATGCCTTATAGTAGAATGTTACTATCTTTTCTAATAACACTAATAGAAATTAATGGGCAATGATGACTGTCATGTTTTGGAGACTGCTGAGAGGTTTTTTGAGAAAGTTTTTGCTGTGTTGATGCAATACAATTGGAGAACTTGTAATGCTGCTGATGAGCTAAATTAGAATATATTTGCATTGGTTTGTATTCATTTAGAGGCAAATTTAAAAAAAGATAGAAACTCTAAATTTTCAAAATAAATGTGAAAGTGGGATGGATGTAGACCTGTCTGAATAGATATTTAGTCCTTCCTTCTCTTCCCTGCAGAAAAGAAAAAAGTTAAAACTAATGTAGGTAGCACCGTAGATATTTGTTCTATTATTGCCATTTGTCTGTGAGAATTCCTATCTCTAATCTGTTTAGCACCTGCAGAGTGGAATTCTGCTTATTTATTTATATATGTCTTAGAGCTTCAGATGTTTGTTGTTTGGTGGGTATTTTTGGTTTGTTGGTTGGTTTTGGTTTTTTGTTTTGAGGTTGGTTGGGGTTTTTTTAGGTTGGTTTTTTTTTTGCATACTATTTGCTGAATAGTCATATTAGGAACTTCTTTGGTTAATATATAAAATTACTCAAATCATATGTCTGGATAGGTAGTACCACTGCCAGTCTCATAGAAATATTTTTTAAAATATATTTTGGGATTGCTTTTTCGTACTGCAGAAGAGAACTGTTGTGTATGGATTAAAATTAAAATTCCACAAACCTCTGCTTGAAATGTATAGGTTTTTATAATGCTTGAGGAAGCAGAAATGGCATATATGGTGTTTATATTATCTAATTATCCATACTATTACCTTCTGAATAAACTTAGAATTTCCCAGGCTTGTGTATTGGGTTTGCATGGTGAGGTTTTGGTAGTCGGAGGGCTACAGGGGGATCTTCTGTGGGAAGCTGCCAGAAGCTCCGGCTGTGTCTGATGGAGCTGATGCTGTTGGGCTCCAGGATGGACCACCACTGAGCCATCACTGTGGTGGTAGTGCCTCTGAGATAATATTTTTGAGAAAGGGATAAAAAACCCCACCTGCACAACAGGCAGCAACAGTGACAAGAGAGGAAACAGCTCAGTAGACACCAAGGTTAGTGAAGAATGAGAAGGAGGAGGTGTTCTGGGCACCCGAGCAGAGATTTCCCTGCAGCCCGTGGTGGAGGCAGCTGTGCCCCTGTGGCCTGTAGTGGAGCAGATCCACCTGTCCAGCTGAGGAGGGATAGAAAGGCTTCAGAGACAGCTGGTATCCAACCCACCACAGCTTGTCATGATAATGCAGGGATGTATTACAGCAGTAATCTTTTTTTTTTTCCCCTCTCCATCTAAAATGGTAGGTTTGTAGACTTTTCAGGATCAACAAAACCTGTTATGTAATATTGAACATAAATTGCATAAGCCTATAGCATTTAAAATACTGTGCACGAAATACACGTGTTATGATACTGCTATTTTTTTATGAGTGGCTTAACTTTAAATAATGTCAGTGTACAAATATATTTTTCCTGTGATGGACACAGAAATTGGAATTTATGACAGATTTTAATGCAAAAAATTTCAGGTACATTATATGTGCTTTAGAAACAATTCTTTTATCAAAGTCTTAACAGCAAAAAGTAACTTTATCTTCTTCAGCTGGTGTAACTTGAGGAATTGCAAGGTTGAAAAATTTTCCTATCTTGCAAACAGCAATGGGCTTATGTAAAACTAATCTCCTTTCTGAATGACTTGGCCCATCTAACATTTATTTACAATGGAGCAAATATTTTCAAATATGTCTCAGAAAGCCCTTAGGCTGAGCAGTAACTTCCATCACTTAAGGAGATAAATAGAGGTGCCTTAGTAATTTTGCTATTATGGGTCAAATTCCACATTGCATCTCAAAAGTCTAGACAACTAACCTTTTTTGAGGGAAGAGAAGGCAAACATTCAAAATAATGGCTGTTATAAACCATCAATAGATGACGCATCAATAGCATTTATTTTCAAAATTTCGTACTCACGTTGGGTAATGAATTGGACCTGCTGAACCTTTGTCCTCTCACAGTTTGTCATCTGCGTCAGCAAAATTTCTTTGGAGTTTTTCCCAAGGAAAAGGATGAGAATCAATATTATGCTTGAAGGTTCTGCAGGCTTTATGTACAAAACAGCAATTCAAAATAATGTCTCAATGCTCTGCAACTTTGTGACTTTGTAATCCAGATTGTATAGGCCTCAAAATCCTCTGCTATAAAATAATGAAAAATATTGTCAATATATAGGCTATAATGTGATCCAGAAGGATCAGATTGACCATGAATGTACTATGCTTAAAGACTGATTCTTGAAAAATCTGTGCAATGGTAGCCTTGCAATCATAAATCCATATATCCTCAACTTCTGGGGAAATAGTCCTTCCTGCATAAGTTTTTCTAACTGGCTAAATTTCAAAGCAACAGCTATTTTAGTGACAGCTTCTATTCTTAGGTGATAAATGTTAAAAACTTCAGTTTCAGTGGTTACTGCTACTCTTTAGCTTCTCATACTTAGAAGTGGGAAGAAATTAATTGCTGTGTGACCAAAGCAGGAGGGCAAAAAGTAGCAAAGGATAGAAGTCCAAATGTCAAAAGCAAAAAGCCAAAGCAAATATATTTTAAAATATTTGAAACACTTTTGTGTCACCTTATGTGACATTCAAGAGGAATGTTATTCCAGTTGTTATTCCAGAATGTGAAGAACTAGCTGAAAGTGCTCGGTTAGTCCTCAAGGAACTGACCTGCCATCAGCAGGTAAAGGTATTTTGGAACATAATATAAATTCTTGCAGCCAGTAGACACCTGCTTCTTACTGTTCATCCGCAGAAAGGTGAATCTGCTTTCTACTTGGGGCCTGGCTCACTGCTTCTGCTGGCACATTTCACTGCTGTGATTGTGGGATTATATTCTCTTGAAGTCTCACTTTCTTGGTAACACTCGAGAACAGTAAAACTTCATCCTGGTCCACAAGACATCTTATATGTGTGGTTAAATTTTTCCCATGGGTTTTCCTCCTTTTCAGATATATCGTTTGCCACTGAATCCACGTCTCTCAATATAGCTTGAAAATCTCTAGAAAACTTGGACTGTATTTGATTTGTAATGAAATGTGAAAGCGGAGGAATTCTGAAATGTTCCAGGGTATTTGAATTTTTAACTTCATATAATTTTAAATTAAAAATGGGGCTATAACAGTTGCATTTAAAAGATGACAGAAATGCCTCTAAATATGTAAAAGTATATTAGATTAAAGGATATCTTAAAAATACTAAAATTATTTATTTTGGAAGAAAATAATTAGACTGATGAAAATAATATAAGCATCAGTATTTTTCATCCATCTTATATTCTTTATATTGTATTTTTAATGTACTCAAAGATAACATTTTCACAAGTGAAAATTTGAGCACAATTCCAGTTGAAATACACAAGAATCACGTTTCTATTTCCCACAGTGTCTAAAATATTTAGCATGAATCTGTAGGTATTGTGTCTTCCCTAAGGCATGGGAAGTTTGGGGCCAGCTCTACTTCTGATTCAAAGTGTGGACTGTACTGCATGGACTATACTGTGCACTACATTGCCTACATTGTGACAATAACTTTGGCACTCAAATGATCATTCCTCTTCACTCTTCCTGTTGCCATCCCAGGTAGTTTTTACATGAAGCTACATCATTATGTTGCTGATCAAACATTGCTCTTAGAATCTCCTACAGTCTAAATTCCCTGTGGAAGGATATGACACTGCTATTATGGAAGACTCCTCTCAAGTTTCCATTTACCAGGAAACAAATAACATTGCTTAGGAAAATGATCAATATTGCTAAAAGTGAATGTACTTAAATAAGTTAAGAACATTTACAGTTCTTAAAATACCCCATTTTTTAATTTACAACTCCCTCACCACAGTTAAAAAGGATAAAACAAAAGAAACCAATAAAAAGTTAGCCGTGTGGTTCAACCTAGATATGATAACAGGCACCAGCTGGAATGTAAAATAATTAAGTAGCAGAATAATCTCATGACTATTGTTTCTCTTACTGGTCTGCATATAGATGTTTCGCAATTTGAGATCCAGGATATCAAACCACTTGAATGGATAACTTATTTCTTTTTCATAGATATATCTCTTTTATTTCTTCTCTCTTTTTTTCCCCCACAAACCTTCATATTTCTAATGCTGAAAAATTATGGAATACCAAAACTTAGAGATTCAGGAGAGAAAATTTCCCACATCATGGGAATGAAGATTACTAAAATAAATATAAAGAGTATGAGTCTCTGTCGTGGCTTTTGAGACAGTATTATAGACTGTGAAGGTGAATTAATGAGCAAAGTGGAGGGTATAAGCGAAGATCTAAGCTTCATGATTAAGTGCATTATCATAGGAACATCACACAAAATGGTTTATAATCAAATGATTAGTTGCAAGGCTAAAAAGGTCTATAAAAATATTTTCTACTGTCTTGATTCACATATCTGGCTTCATATGTGTGACTTAATGAAAATTAAGTGCTCTTAAATTACTAGTACCACCAGGTCTCTGTATTTTATATAAGTTATTGTGTGTTTAACTGCATGTTAGAAGTCCACATTCAATTGAAACAGTAGGAATTAATACAGAAAGAAATGGGCATAATTTTCAGCGAACACTACGAAAACGTGTAAAATTGTTTGAGTTGTATATGAGAACCCCCTGAGCAAGGCTGACATATGGCTGGTGATATCCTGTAGGGAAATGTAGAGTGCAAGGAGGTAATAATAATCCCTCTTAGAAAATAAAGGTCACAAGTGATAGCAAGTGCCAAGAAAGCATCAGGAATTTTTCTTAGAGCCTACTAGGTCAATAAAACCTCAGTAGGCTCATGTATTTCTTTAACTGTAAAAAAACCAATTCAATTTGGATCAGGGAATATAAGGGCTTGTGAGTGAAGTAGAGAAAATACCTCTTCCTACCCTGAGCCAATGGCTGTTTCTTCTAGGAGGATATATTAGTTTTAGGAGGTTATGCACTGGAGCCATTGACCTGATTTCCAGCTCTGTTGATTTCCTGAAATTCCAAAGTCAGCAAAAGCTAAGGCAGTAAGCATTTCAGGAAATCAGTTCCTATATTTTTATATATGGATAGTGTTATGGATAAGTAATACATATTTCTGTATATTTCATGTACTATATAAAAGTATATTTCAAACTAACATATATTTAAGAAAGTTCTGTATTAATAAGTGATTGAACGAAGTAACCAGAAGCTTACTTTTTTCCTTCTAGATTATTCTGTTCATGTCAGATAAAGAATTATGAAAAATAATTATATTTTTTATTTATTTTTATTAATGGTAGTGGTGATTACTCCAGCTTCTGGATGATAGATATTCAGACGGCAAAAGTTATCTCTGTCAACAAGTTAGCTCCAACTGCAACTGGCATGTACTTAACTTTTAGGACTATGTTCAGAAAGAGAGAATAGAAATTATGTCATGTTATTGATGGAACTGGATAAGTGTTAAGGCATATAAGCAGAAGAAAGTATAGCAGGAGTTAGCGTGACTATTAACTATTTTGTACGTGGAGGAATTCAGATTTTCAATTATGTCTTTGCCAATCTAACACTTACTGACCCACTAACTTATTTCTCTGTTGTAATTGACTTCAGAAATATATATTAATTGATGTGTAACCCATTCAACTATATAGAGAAATATGAGAATGTTTGTGGTATGCAGAGATTTCCAGAAAAAGATAGTTTGAAGATGGAATGTAATGGTAATGCTGGCAAAATATTTGACTTGCCATACGAACCTTTATTTGGAATTCACTTACTGTATTGTGTTTCTCTATCAAACATTTGCTTGTTTGTGCTTGAAAAAAATTAGCCCCACCTTACCAAATATAATAGACTGCATTTGAAAATACAATGTTTTTTGTTAGCATGAAGTTGCTTCTTGGGGTTTTTTTGTCCCATACAGATTTTCCTCCCAGACCAGCCTTTATGTTTTCAATGAATTTGTCACAAATGTCTTTATAGCTGACTTCTTCAAAAGGTCTCTTTACAGCTTTTCTTTTCGTGGTACCTGGAATGGTTTTCTTTTATGTGCAAACTGCTGGTGTACAGAGATCAATTGTTCTCTAGATTGGTAGCTTCCTGTACTTTGTCTGCCATATTGCTGTGTTCTTGTTCCTCAGCATTTACTGTCCAGTTCATCTGTATTTGTAAAAGGTTAGCATGATGCAGCTCTTATCTGCACCTGCACTATGGGAACAACTTCTTACCCTGGCTGTCAACAGAATTAGTATATTGTTCATCGTTCACTGATGATAGAGATTGTTGTATTTCTGATTTTTCTATAAACTGCATTGATTTCAGAGATTTGATGACTTATGATAGATAAGTTTGTCAGTGCTTTCACTCAAAACTCCATCTGTCTATATGGTTTAACTAAATAACTAATTTTAATTCACTAAACTACAGTTTAACTATCCAGTATAACTCACCCATCCATCAGGCTTTATGATGAATTTTTGCACTATGGGACTCATACATGAAAATTGAGGGGGTTTTTTTAGACATATGGGTAACAGCAACAAGTTGAATTAAAAAATAACAAATTACTGATTGAAATTCAGTGAAATCTATATGCCTGTAAAAATAGTGAACTTTAACTTTATAGAAATATTTTATTTTCTACTACTCTATTTGTCCTGTTTCCAGATGTAAGGTTTTAATCTGCTACACTTTTTATGGCTAAACAATCTGTACCAGATTACTTGAGAAATCCTTAGAATATAGTCTTGCATTTCATCCTAATATCAAAATACAGTGCTTTATTATACTTTAGTAGTATTATTAATCTGGGTTCTCCTATTTCGTGACAAATGAGAGCTTGCTCAGTATGGTTAGGATTCTATGTTAGCAAAACATCTATGTTTCATTAGCAATTGCATTAATAGCAAATTCTCAGATTCCAGTAGCCTTACAGATTTGGAGCATAAGAACTTTGCTTTTGTAAAAATGTTTGTAAAAATAAATAGGGAAGCTAAAACTGTAATATTTGCTGTAGTGCTTTTTCTGGATTACTGCCAGTATGAATTGGAAAATCACTCATGAGATTATTTGAGCAATTATACAGAGCTATAGGTCTAGTAAAGTGCATACCTTATATAACAAAACAATAAAAATCTAAAATAGCAGAGTGGAGAGAAGAGTGAAGGAAAGTAATTTCACTGTGGTTTTGTCAAATGCAGCACTGTATTCACTCACATTTGATCATATGGCATCCAGTTCCTTGCTCTCTGTCATCTGTCCTTCATAACAGATGTATGAGATGTATAAAGGTAGTATGTGGACTTAGTTCAAGCCAGTATTCTTTAATTATTATCTTTTTAGTGCTCTGAGGAATTGCCCTCTCATTGAATTAGACTACTTTCAGTCCTTTAGCCTCCAGTGATACAAGGAAATAAAGGCTGACTGCGAAACTGAGTCTAATTACTGGGAGGCTGTGTGCAGCTTTTTAGCATTAGAACTCCTTTCAGAGTTACAAGCAGGTGGGATCATGGGGAAGAAATGAATGCTTTTGTTCAGCTTTTGCGTTTGCATGCTCTTTTATGTTAGATATGTAAACGTTTTGTAGATGTAAATTAAGGATTGACTTTATGGAACCTTAGCTTAATAAACAACCTCTGCTTCCTAAATGATTTTACAAAGTAAGGTTTAGGTTCATTACACTTCCCTAAAACTGCAAGCTTTGCCTTTTTCTTTCTTTTTTTCTTTTTTTAATCACTAATGCAGGTTAGATCTCCTATCCAGGGCAAGTTTAGTTCAGTGTCGCTGGATTTTTATGCAGTTCATTAACAGTTGAAAGGTTCCTATATTTAGGATAATAGGGAATCAGGGTGTTCTAAAGGACAAGACAAAGCATGAGAGGAAGATAACAAAACTGCAAGTTTTGTCTTGGTGTGGACTGTGGTACTGGCTTTGAGATGTCATGCTAACCAAGTGGATCCAAATGCAAGGAGGAGGGAGACAAGGGTAGTTGCATCTTGTCTGGGGCTGATCAGTTTCTCTGTTTCATTTGCCCAAAGTATCTTCAGTCCTATTCCCATTTCTGTCATTCCAGGGAGACCTTAGAAGGTTTCTTCCTCCTAGCTTCATGCTGAAGATGTAAAGTATTTTAGACTCAATGTTCCTTTCTACAGATAAAGAAAAATGAATAATGAGTTTAGAAACCCCTAGATTCTGCACACAAGAAAACATAATATCTCCTGTCTATCCAATGCTACTCTGCAGAAAGATGGAAAGGTGATAAACTTAGAGAAGGAAATTTGTTTTCATACGGATTATTTATTATACGTTTGCATCACATTAAAATTTTCATGTTGTTACTGGGTCTTTTGAAGAGTGTGGAGAGCAAAACTGTGATACTTATTTCTACTTTTAGTCTCCTTTGCCTTCAGATACGAGAAGGGGCTTTCATACAGCCACTGTGCTGCTCGTTTATGTCGTGGTGAATGTTGTGGTTACATAAAATGCAGGTTTTTATTTTATTTTATAAAAAGGATCACAAAATTTCTGATCCTGGTACCACCAGTGCCAAAATCTTCCTCTGTCTGAGAGCTGCAAGATGTATACTGCATACCTCAGAAAACTGACATTAGCAGAGGAGTTAACAGGTGGTGGAGGACCATAACAGCTTCTTAGGGGTTTTCCTCTGAGGGAGAAACACCATTCAATTAGCATAACCATATAGGAAGAAATAAAATGTTAAGGTGGTAGGTAACTACTAATATTTTTCCAAAACTTTCTGGAAAATAGCACAGCTTTCCTGAAGTCAATAGAGTAGGACAGATTTAAGCCATCAGAACATTTATTACTTGTATTTTAAAAACTAAAATTATATGTCCTTAAGGATGTTGGCTTGACCATGGTTTCGTTGTACAGATGGGATTGACATCAAATTTCCGAAGACACTTTCCCTTCATCAAATGCTTGGCAAGTCTGTTTTGATCTTACCGTGCCCCTTTAATCATTATTTTTTGCTGCTGTTGCTAAGAATGGTGCCCATTTTAGTTTGACTGGTGATTTTTCTGAACATCAGTCTGCTATGCACTGTGCTGAGATCCACCAAACTTATTTCAAATTGCAAGTGAGAACATCCCACCCTTTACTCCTCCACATACTGCTCTTAATATAGGGATTGTATTCACATCAAAGCTGTCAGAATGTTTCTGTGATCTCATTAGCTATACTTATTTCTACCTACAGAATAAATGAATCATCAACTGAAACAGCACTAAAGACCAACTGCTAAAACTCACATGTCTATAAGTATATCCATGCTGAAAAGAGACGTCTTCTCAAGTCTGTAGATTCAAGTTGTTAAAATTGCTAGCTCTGCAGACCTAAAAAAGGGTTAAGTCATTTCTTGAGATGAATTTGGGTCTAAAGTATTTAACATGAAAATAAAATTTTTAAATTCATTAACAAGTAGTTTTATAATTTCATATAGCATGTAAGTAAATACCCGGTCTGTTTATATAACACTGAAGGAAACAAACCAAAATTATATTTTAATGTTTGTAGGGTTTTTTTGCTTTATTTATGTAGTTAAAATACAGAGTAAATTCATTTTACAACTGTGTGAGGTAAATTAGATAGGTGGTACCAAACAGAAATTAGCTGAGTTAATTCAGCCAATTTAAATCCTTATGTTTATAAGCATTCATTGTAGGGGAGTGAAATCCTGTTACATGAGAAAATGAAGAGAAATTGGACATAGATAGAGGCTAGGTGTTAAATAAATGAGGTGGGTATATTGGAGGTGGATGATAGCAGGTGTAAGATCTGCATAGTGAAAAATTAAAATTATTCTGATGTCCAGCTACTGATTACTAATACTGTTTGAAGATCATTTTAGCAGTTCAAGTGGGAAGTGAGGTGACTGGACCCCTTTAGCCATTCCTAGAGGGGCTGGCCAATATGAGTGTGTCAGCAAGCTGAGGCAGGTACCTCTCTGAAAGTTAAGGACTCTCCCTCTTCATGGATGAGAGAGAGAAGTCTAACAGAGAAAAGACAGAGAATTTGGACTTGGTTGGTTAGACATGGAATTATTTTAATTCTATATCTTCTTTCTTTACAGTTGAGGGGGAAAGAGTTTACAGACTTGACAAAGTGAGATTTTTGCTTTTGACAAGTAATGTAAAGTAAGGGAAAACGGAAAACACTACATCTTCTCTTTCTCCTTCATTGAAACATAGATATGCAGTCTAAGAGCATTCTTTGTACAGAGGAGCTCCATGTGTCACTGCCACGCAGAGCTCCTCTGTGCCCCTGCAGAACCAATCTAGTGGAATAAGTGAATGTCTGAGCAATGAAAACAAATCTCACGCTAATGCACAAGCACACTCATATCCTGAATTGCAGGAGAAACAGCTTTTCCTGGCATAGCTTTGCAGGAGTTTGTGCCTGCATCTGTCTCACTTCAATACAATACGTTTGAACTAGGATTAAGAATTCCTACCTACACAACTGAAACTTCATCTTTCCAGAATTCAATGCCGTATTTTCTTGACTTATAAAGTTCATACAAATAGAGAAATGAGTTTTGCAAGAGGTCACGTGTACAGCATAGTGTCCTTTGTGATACTGCGGGGAATTTCTCAAACCCTCAGTCTCAGATCCAAGTACATAGCATCAAAAATTGCATGTCCTTAATAGTCTCTTGCAATCACTCAATCATGTCAGCTCACTGTCAGATGCTGAAAAACCTCTGTAGATATTGAGTGGACGATCTTAATTGTTTCCACGTCATGCTATGTTGTTCTGAGGCAAATTTTCATAGGCCAAGAAGTAAAACTACTAAGTACCAATAAGGTGTGTAACTCCAAAAGGAAAAATTGCTGTGTATATTCAAACTGTGTGAGACAGGGAAGCATTCTTCTCACATAAACTGGCTGAACATTATGAAGATTTACACGAACAGTGACCTTCAAAAATCTGGTATTTTAGTACCATGAGCTCAGGTAATAAATTTTGTGATACAGTATAGCTGATTTAGCTGATACTATTTTCCTGCCAGTCTGCATATGTGTGTCTAGATCAAGGAACTGAGGATTTCAGTGCAAAGGCTTTGAATGTCCTGCAGTCAGCTTGTGTCCAGTCAGGCTGACTGCATTTGGAAATGAGGGAGTAAGAAGGAGTTGGCAGTGGCAGCTTGCCAAAGGCAAATGAAGAAGGCAGCAGCACGAGCTTCAGGAGAGGATGGAGAATAGTCTGTGGGAGGGAGCAGTCCTGTGATAGTCTAATATGTCTATTTTAATCTATTGTTTAATTTATCTCATTTATCTATCTTATCTCTGTAGTTTTTATTTATCTTACTTCTAACTGTTTTGCTGTAAGCAGAGAGGCTGTTGTATCTAGAAACACAGCATGACAAACAACCTCAGCCAATATAAATCAGTGTACTTCCTTTGAAGGCTGAGAATCTGGCCATTAATATCATGTAAAGTTACTGGATTTTGATTTCCAGGAGAGTTGACTGAGCACACACATCTCAGGGTAAAGTAAATGGAAGAGACAGGCTCAGTATCTCTGAAAATCAGGCCTGTGATTTCTAATAGGTCATAGGAATTTACAAAAGAGGGATTAAATTCTGCTATATTTTACAGCCTGTGGGCCCACCACCTTAGCCATAGTTACAGAGTTGTGTGTGGTAAACAGATATAATTCAGCTTATGGAGAATCCTGGTTTTGTTTTTTGTGTTGGCTTTTTGTGGTTTTGGTTTTTTTTTTCCTCTTTTCTAGTTCTAGTTTAATTATGAAAACATATTTGCTTCCAGATATATTTTCTGTGTTATGATCCACCATGTTGTTTACAGATTCTGGTATTTTAATTAATACACTTCATAAAGAAATAGTGCAATAGGGCAGATGGGACAGGCTAGGTAATATCTATGAAATGTTTGGGGAAACTGAGTACAAGCTTTGCTGCAGGGATCTGCTGAAGCTTTAAATACAAATTCTTTTCCAGCAGGGAGTAGGCAAAGGCCAGAAAACTACTTTGGAATTTACCCCCTTTCTAGTTCAGGCAAGCAACATAAACAATATCAGGTCCAATTGAATTTAGCCTGTGCTATGATCTGTCCATCCTTGAGGCACATGCTGCCCATGAAGGTGAGAGAATAAGAGTTTTTTTCTCCAAGGAATTTTCACACACTTTGGGAGTCCTGATTACTCACTCTGCGGATAATGATTATAAAAAAAGTGCCATGCTAAAACCAGATTTTAAGTTGCCTTACTGTGTACATTTGTATGGATAGAAAAAAAGGAAGCATGGGCCATAAGTCAAAAACCTGAAGTAATGTAAACTTCTGTTACACTTGACATTTGAGCTTTTCCAGTGAGCTCTTTGTGTAAAAGTCCATTCCTGGGCATTACTGTCACTTCTGCTTTCTCTATGGAACATTAACTCTGTTTTCATTGCTCACATCTAGCAATGACCAGATGAAGCATGGCATATCCAAGCTGATAACCTATGATTTGCTTTCTTTATGTACAGACATATACACACATTTCAGTACTGGCTTCTTTTGTTAACATGCTGGTTCTTCCGTGTAAGAAAAAAAAAAAAAAAGAAACCAAACCAAACAACAAAAATCTTTCCATTTTTAATTTTTTTTTTCTTTGCTGATGAAATATTTAAAGATGTGCTTGTCAAATGATACCGCTGACCCTTCAGGCTGGATCCTAACAGACCATAAGGTAGCTCAAGCATACTCGCTATCTTCTATGCAAGTTGAGTCATATCTCAGGACTGAATTTTGTTTAGGGTGAGAAGAATTACAGGAGGGATATACCTCTGCTGTGTATGGCATTCTGTTTTGTGGAGTTGCTAGTGAAAGCCTTGCCTTGGAAACTAAGACTGATAAACAAGCTACTCCTCTGATCTTCCATTTCTGGAGATAAAACTAGTCTGAGATACCCACTGAGCCTCCAGCCAGGAGAGGGTTCCTAAGTGCTGCAGCCCACTGCAAAACTGGTCGTGTGGCAACTTGAAAGGAAAGTGAATAGCTCAGCTATGTGCCGTGGGCAGAGGGGCTGTGGTGACAGGGCAGCTGGAGACTGAAACAACAGGGAAGTTGTTGGTCTGGGGTGAAGTGAAACCATTTATTTACAGAAGCCTGCAGGATTTAGTTTTACGTGGCTTTCTATTATTTGTTATTACATCAACTTACTGGTTAATAATGCTTATTAACTTTAGGATCATGTGAGCTAGGGTGCTAGGATAGAAAGTTTGGACCTCTATGCATTTCAAGTGTCATCTAAAGTATTAATAAATATTTTCTATTCATAGGGCTATCACGTATCTTGTAACATAGTTGATAACCTAACTATGATACAGATGAGTGAGACAGTCTAGCAGAGAAAATAAGGAAGAATATGATGGGGGCAGAGGGATAGAAAGAAAATTATGGAGATTGTAAAATGAGAGTGATTACAACCATGTAATTGTATTACATCTTTTGAAGTGCTAATTTTCCCTTATCCTTGCAGGCTCTGCTAGTCTCCATAAGAAGAGAGGGTAAAGCTGAAACAGGTCATACAGAGTCTAACAGAGGCAAGTCAGAGTTGAGCCAATGGCCTCAAGGCTTAATGTTCCATTGGTCATTTTGTTGAAAAACAGTGGATTAAGTAAGGGAAGGTGAAATAATCTTGCATTTGTATTTATGCTGTATTTCTTCTCTCAAGCACTGGGTGTTAAGTAAATTTGAAGAGAAAGACTGCAGGTTTGCTGCAGTTAAACATCTCCTATAGCTGAAGTCACCACCTGAAGTCACTAACTCACTAGGAATATCTTATGGCCATATGTGACAGTCATTAATTTTTAGAATTGCTCAACTCTTCATGCAGATCTGTGACATTTTGAGATTTAGAGGCAGCCAAGTGTGTGAACTTCACTAATTTCCATATAGTGTGTGGAAAATTATCCAGAATGTTTTACATTAAAATTCAAGGTTCATACAGCACACCTTCCGTATAGCACTGCTGCAGATTAAATTCACTTACACATTAGGAAAGGTGCCAATGCAATCATAATAGAAGGCTGAAGTGCTGAAATGATGAAGTAGTTCTTTTGCTGCCTTCCTTGGCACATGTTCAGCACCCCACTTTGATTCAAACATCATACCCTATTTGGTAAGACTCTTGAGAGTAATAATAAATTATGTATTATGAACCTGATTTGTTAGGAGAGGATGTGAAGTGCACAGGAAATCTGGTACAAAATAACCATAGGTTTTTCAGATCATGCATATAACAGTTCTGGAAATTTAGTTTTCATGCCTGTGTACTTCTGAATAAAGAACTTAAAGTGGCTCTTCAGTAAGTGTCACAGGAATATAGTCCTTCTTTGGACATGTGCCAGATAAAAAAGCAACCAGTCCCCCAATCTCATCGGCTGGACTAAAACCACTGAATGTTTTTGCTCACAAAGCAATGTCATCTCTGTCAAAATCATGTAGCACGTCATTTTTCTGTGCACTCAGACTGATTGATTAGATCCCAGTCATTCTAAATTTATTTCTGTTAAATAGTTTGAAGAGCTGATTGCTTTTGAAAGGATTTTTTTTCATAGAAAGAAGGTCATTAATCCCAATAACACTTTTGAAAGGAACTGCTGCTTTTGGCATTTTATTTTTGTTTCAGCATTTTCCATAGATACAGTGTTTGCATTAATTTTTATTGGAAATGTTATGAAAATATTTATTGAATTTTCTAGCTTGAGGCTGAACTAATATTTGGTGAATGATACAGAACATTTTGAAGACTTCCTAATAATTCCCCAGGTACTTAAATGAACAAAAAGACATTGATCACAAACACAGTAAGGTGAAAATAGTATTTTATACTGCTTAAAAATTCTTTACGCATTTTTTCATTGTTTAAATTTCTAATGCATTTAATGCTAGAAAGCATGCTTTCCTCTCCAGTAATTTCAGTTTTAAAATATCATTTGGAGACACTTCTTTAAGGTTGTATAGGGAGGTGTTAAACAGATACTGTGTTTGACCTTCATGTTGTAAGGTCTGTATTTGTTGATGTGATGGGTATTTCAGAATATATATAAGTATATATATGGATGTGCAAGTAGTTCTAGTAAGAAAGAATTATGATTTTTTAGTAAAGGGCAGATAAATAATGGCAATAAACATAAAACTTGAACTATTTTTTCTGCTTCAGAAGTAGAGGTAAAAATATGACTGAATATCTTTTTTAAATACAATAAATTATTTCGTAGACAAAGCTGTACTCAAAAGTGTGAGAGCTGTAATTAGGCACAGATTGATGGTATCATTCAACAGTGAAAACCAGGGAGAGATCTTGTTCTGAATAATTGCTCTAGATTGAAATCCAATAATAAAGTCTGGCGTGAGGACACTTCTGCTAGGAATTTAGGTATAATCTGGGGATTTACCAGTTGGAGGCGGCTGGAGAAGGAGGCAATCTGAACATATTGAGTCAGAGAATGACTGTCTGCTGACACTGTTAAAAAGCAGAGAAATGACAAAGCATGTTCTAGAGGCATTCACTAGGAATTATTAGCAACCTTAAAGGAATACTAGTGTTATTTTTTAAAAAGCAATATGTAGTGTGACATATCAGATACTTATACTAAGAAGAAATAATGTGATTCTGAATATGTTCAGAGTAGGGAGAGCTATATTGCAGTTTAGAGACCACGAGACGACATGGTCTGTGTAAAGTAGTCCAGTTGAAGTTGACAGAAGATGGTTTTCTCTAAACATATTGGAGAGGGAGAATAACTATGTTAAAAGATAATATTAAAACCATATAAATTATTATTAAACAATCATAAATTGAAGAAAGTCTGCAATAAGACATGGTTTCTAAGTAGAGTGGAGTCAGAGAAACTAAATGGTTTTAAGGTGAGGTTTGAAATAAGGGTTATGTAAATACATGTAAAAATTCCTGCCAGAAGAAGTAGGAACATATTGATATCTGATGTTCCATGTTATCTAAGGGATAGAAGTCTTGGCAGCCTCTAATTTGCACTTTTATTTGTCTTAGTTTTAAACTTCAAAGCTTTCCTGGTCATTTATTGAGGTCAATAAAGTTGGTTTGGTTTTTTTTTTCCTTTTCTCTTCTGCAGTTGCAGAATTCAGTTTTTAAATGACTGGAACTAAAACTCAAGGGGAGGTGGTAGGGTGACAAGTTACACTGGAGTTGAATTCTCCTTTTTTGTTGGTGTATCTTTCTAATATATTTAGGTTTAAGTCATTCTCCATATTTAGGATCAGAATGAAATTTAATCCCATCCATTCACGTTAATATGCCTATCAGGTTAGTGTGTTGGTATAGCTGTCTTTTTTTGTTCTGTCCTTTTTGAAATTGTGAGGGTACTTTGAGGATTTCTTTTCTTCTCATTCCCAGGGATGTATAGTTCCATTTTCTAGGGTGATGTGGAAATTGTATGAAAGGAATTCCTTACTATCATTCATCATATGATATGATATCACAATTGTCTTTGATGTCTTCTGTTCTCTTTCTGTGGCTCATTATAGTTGTGGAATTCGATCTCTTGCTGTGTTACACATGGATGGCCAAACAACCTTAGCAAAGAATTACAGAAATCACTGAGAAATAATTTTTGACAAAAACGCCCCCTTTTTTACAGTATAGGGTTGATTTTTTAGTATATGTGGACTTACAAGCTGCTGGACGAATTTTCTACGGTATTAATTCTTCACTGGGAGAAAAGTAATTGGATGAAGACAAAATAGGTTCTTTCCCTTTTGTCTGTACAAAGTAAAATGGCAGTTGTGTGAGCCCATGTAAAGGGCCAGCTTGAAAGGAAGAACTCTGATATGTGAGAAATTTTCTTTCAAGAACCACGGAGAAAGATGAAAAACTGTAAAACTCAGAGAAGCTATTTTACTTTGAGAACATCTGTGGCTCTTCATGGGTGTTCTCAGGACCAACTCATGCTATTTGACAAAGCAGATAGCAATTGTGCCTTGAATCATAGAATAATATCCTGAGTTGGAAGGGACCTACAAGGATCATCAAGTCCAACTTCTGGTCCTATACAGGACAGCCCCAAGAACTGCACTATATGCTTGAGTGCATTGTCCAAATGCTTCTTAAATTCTGATAGATTTGATGCTGACACCACTTCCCTGGGGAACCTATTCCAGGGCCCAACCACCCTCTGGGTGAAGAACCTTTTCCTAATATCCAACTTAAACCTCCCCATGACACAGTTTCATGCCGTTCCCTTGGTTCCTATCAGAACCAGAAAGAGATCAGTGTCTGTCCCTCCTTTTCCCTCACGAGGAAGTCGTAGACTGTGATGAGGTCTTCCATCAGTCTCCTCCAGGCTGAAGGAATGACCTCAAGGGACCTCAGCCATTCCGTGTATGATTTCACCTATAGGCCCTCACAATCTACTAGGGCTTCTTTTGGACACTACACTTTGTAGAGCTCTTCTTTATAATCTGCATATACAAAGAGTAACAGCTGCTTGCATGTGCAAAGTCTTGTGCTTCTGTAATTGCATGGTCTAGATATTCTTGGTTTTCAATATTTGTGTATCAGAAGTGAATTTCCTCTCCTCCGTGAGAATTCTTCCTGCTCAAATGGAATGGGATTCCTTAGGGTTTTGTAGTCTGGCAGGCAGCAGTTGGTTTGACTTAGAAATGTCTCCAAGAGGCTCTGACAGGGTCATGTAAGAAGTGAGAATGGTCTGGGGTAAAAGCTGTTTATGAGATCCTTGCACTGTACCCCAACTGGAAGATGTGCTGGAGTTTTGATAGAGTTTCAGTAACCTGAAATGGACATGAACCTAACATTTAAGTAGTATGCTCACACAAATAAGTAGTCTTGAAACTAAAAATGGTAGTCTTGTAATCAGGAGGGGATGGGTAAATGAATAAAGGACTTGAATGTTAGCTGAGTGTTCCAACCCAAATGAAATCTGTGGTTTACTTAAGCAGAGAAAGCAATTTGTCAAGCTGAGTAGATGTAGTGGGAGTGAGGGGCTTTGGGCATGGATGGTGATCATTTTGGCTGCAATAATTTTGGGTTTTACCATCAATTTATTAATTTCATTGCTCACTTAAAAGGTGGAGAGTATTTATCTCTACCCCATTTAATGCAGAAAAGGAGTTTAGGTTTGCAAAGGACGTCATGAGCGGTAGATGTGTAGGTACTGAAGTGTGAATGGATAACATCAGTGTCGGGCTTGGCAAGATTGGGGACAGTGGGGTAACATCTGCTTTACAGCAGTTTTTTGGCCTTGTATGTGCTTTTCCTTGCTTTTGACTATTTCAGGGACATAAGGCTGCAGAAAATCTAGTCTAGTCAGGATAAGGATTTGCTTTGTGGCGGTTATACTGTATCTTGTGAAATTTCTCATCTTGAGAATCTTGGAGTATTTATTGATTTTCCTTAGTGTCACAGTCATGGGAGTGAATTCAAGTCTCCCATGTGCTAAAAATACCTATTAATTAGGACTGTAGAATGGAATATACAGAATATGCCAAATGAAACCTAAAGTTCAGAGAAGAGCAGAAAAAAACGCTTATCATCACACAACAAACCAAATATGTTGATAGATCCTAAAATTCCTCAAATTTGTATGACTGACATTTGTTATATAGAACTGGTCTAGAATCTTTTATAGGTAAAATAATTTTTTGGTTTTAGTTTGAGCTCTACATGGGATCCTCTTCAAAATTTAGAAGCAATCAAATAATATATTCCATCTTTAGTTTCTATCTTCAAAGTATAATGAGAGAACATTTTTAAATATAGCAAAGATATCTCTGTATTAAAATGGTGTTTGATTGACTCACTATAATCTCTGACTTCAAATATCAGATTATTTTAATTTTCCAGGGATGCAAAACTTTTATATTAATGGCAACAGTTCTGTGCTATGTATTTAACACATAGCATGTGTGTGAATTAATAGAAGTGTAAGAATTATATAAGCAAATATGAGTGTAGCAACCTGTCCTCCCATTCTCATCTATTGTGGTCTTAAATTGCTAATGCTATGTAACAGGCATGATTTCCCAGGTGTTTTTATTTTTGTAGTATCAGTTATTAAATGGGATAAGGTGTTAAAGTAATTGGACAAATAAATAGTGATTTAAGTTATTTATTATTGGTGAATATTTTCATTCATTGTTTTGAAATGAGAATTGTCTAGATTAGATTTAGAATGCAAGGATATTAACTTCTCTCAATTCTTTGAAAAATTCATATGCATTCTCATTCTTTAGAGGTATTTTGGATGAGGTGCAAGACAGGATACATGTAAAAGCAAGTGTTGGCAAAAAAGGAGATAAAATTTTATTTAATACATTAAGTAAACAAGTGGCCATTAGGGGAATGAAAGTTAATTATAAGAATCTCTGTAGGAATTTCATCAGGTGTTCATAACAATTTGGGATTTTAATGTAATCCTGTGTTTATTTTTATCCTTAAACTTAATAACAATTTGCGTGGGTGTGTGAACAGAGGCTTTAAAAACCTTTCATTTTAACAATTTTATATAAATAAGAGCTTTCTCAAAACCAACCCTCTCAATCAGGTTCAGCAAGCTGAGATGGCTGATTTTGGAATGGATGAGTTGACTAAAATTTGCTTTCATGCAAATTGACTGGGCAGAGACAAAGAGATATTTTCCCAGTGTTTCTTTGCCTCAATTTCATTCAAGTGAACAACCACGGAAATTTGCATTATTCTAGATAGTTTTGCGTTAGGTATTATACTTTCTATGTTGTAATTAATATTAATGATGATAACTTTTGAAAGTTAAAAATGGTAATTTAACTCACTAGGTCTCCTGCTTCATTAGTGTCTTCAACAGTGTCATTTAGGAGTAAATGCTTCATCAAACAGTAGTGATTCAATGATAACAGACTGTAATAGTAGAAGCATTAGAACTCTCATGATCCAAAGTCTCTCTCAAGTGTTTCGCATCTCATTCTCTAAATGGGACCAGTCATTATCTTTCTTAGCTCATTTCAAACAAACAAAACAATCCTTTACTTTTACATGCAACCTTTTATTCCTGAGGGTACCTAAGGGCTGTTCTGTACAACATTTATTATTTTGCCTTTAAATATGTATTCAGCTCTAGACTGGAACAAAGTGGAATGCTTAAAGGCTTAAAATTTTCTGCTCTTTCAGGATGACAGTTCTTTAGATTGCCTCTGTTGGGAGAAAGCAAATGGTGCAACCTATTCTAAAAGCCATGTGCAAGTTATGCCAACACTGGAATCTACAGACTCAGCATATAATGGGGAATCTTATAGAAAATAACTTTTTTTGTTATTTTTGTTATAACTGTTGCAGCTTTCAGCTCAGGACCTTCTCATATTTTCTATGTGTTAATAAGCTTGTCTTCAAAACCCTGTTAGCAGTGCATGTTCTTTTTTTTTTCAACTTTACCCGTGTTTGTTTAACAGATGCATCTGAGAGATATGAAACCATTACACTATACATGGCTATATTTAATTCTGAACACTCTCAAATTCTGAGTTGTGTTTGCTTTTGTAAATTTACATATGTGATTGTCCACCACTTGTGATAAATGTTGCAACATGATCCAGCAGTTCTCATTTCGAGCTATTTCATCAACTGATGAGCTCAAATTCTCCAGCTTCTCTGTTAATCGTATAGGGAGCAATCTAAATGAAGGCTTAAAATAGGTACCCACATTCATTTGTTATAAAGGTATAGCAGTACTGTTAAACAAGATCTTCTTCTTAGTTTATTATCAAGGAATATAGAGGGAAAAGCAGCTCCACTCTCTGTGGTTTGGATAAATCTTTTTTATTCCCCCTCCCTCCTTTTCCCCCATGCTACTCATGCAGATTAAAACAGCTCGGAGCTGACTAGACTGTCCTTTTCTGAACTGTTGCAGCTTAATTTAAAATCCTAATTTTACTGGGCATCTTGTGATTTATACTCACATGAGCTACAGCTGCTAGGGGATCCATTCTACCGCAGCGTCTTCTGAGGCAAATCAAAACATTATGTGTCATTTATAACATTTGAGACAGATAAATGCCTGATAATCTTCCTGATATTAGGTGAGCTGCATTTGTGCTTCAGTGACTACATAACAACTTAGAATTTATTCCTCTCTCTTATTCTTTTGCTTTGCCACCTCCGTTCTTCTCTCTAGTTTTTCTGCCCACTATGTAAAATCTCTATCTTTTCTATATTATTAGAAGCAGTTCACATAAAAACCTCACTGCTAGTACTTTTTGGGGTGATTGTTATTTGAGTCCATTTTAACACTAACCAGCTACTCTGAGGAAGATATATAGCTTAGCTGTTACCTTCTGAGGGTCTTAAAACTGGATAAAGTCTAACTGAGTCTTAACGTGTAACCTTTACAATAAGTACAGCTTTCAACAGTCTGAAACTGTCTTGTTGTTTTGGTTTTTTTCCTTCATATAAAGCAAAAGTACAAAAATATACTAATGTTTTTTGTCTGCATCACCCTGTTTCTATATTGAGTTATAGGTTTGGGAATCAATCTGTGAACAGTCTGTGAATTATTGCTGAGATTATATGTCAATCCTCAATTATTATTTTGTCATGTTTTTGCTCCTTATGTCTTGCATTCAGAAGACATTAAACATGTTACATGATCAGGAGTTTGGACGACTGTTTTCTAAATTGAAAAATAGCATGGCTATATGTCAACTCTTTTTATTCAGATTAGGTGCAGAGAATTACTGTTTTAAGGGAGTAAGAGTCTTCCAAAAAATGGAGAGATGAGTTGTTGATATAAGGCTCTAAAAGTCCAATAGAGAAAGTTTTCTGAGGTAGGCCAGAGGAAAGAAATGAAAAAAAAAAGGGAGGGAAGGAGGTTTGTTTAAAGAAGGATTAAATACAGCTAAAAATGAAGAATACAAATTTTAGAAAGAATTTTACAAATTCTCAGCCTGAGAATGTGTGAATGAAGGAAGGATGACTACCATAATACTGTAGATAGCTAAATGGCCCTAGGGAATACAAGAAATGATACATAAGTTAGTATTTCATTTGGTCAAGTAAAAGTTCTATATGTTTTAAAGCTTAAAGATGCTTAGTGTTAGATAATCTTTAAAAAATATGTTTGCCTTTCCTTAAACTAACATTTCTATCTGAAATTTTATACTGTGAACTAGCACCCATGGACCTAGAACTCAGGAAAATCTGGGTGTTTAAACTAGTGGTGTTTCTTGTTGCACCATCCAGTCTTCTGTAACCATTTTCTGTTGGGAACCTCTGTAGATTGAAATTGAAACTGTGTCATGAAATCAGCTTCAGGTCAATGAAGAGATCACAGCCAAAAATTTCAAGAGATCACAGCCAAAAATTTTTGTGCTATTTCTCAGGGACCATATTTCCTTGGTGCATAGATCTGGGTAACCAGTTCTCCACATTTTCCTAGGAGTGTGGGGAACAGACTGTTGTGTAGAATGGGAAGCCATGCAGTTTTCTAGGAGCTCTACCTCATCTACTTCTTGACTAAAGTGGGGGATGAAGCTTGAAAAAGTTTTCCACTTCGACAAAGACTTTCACGAGATTTCAGGTAGTCTATTCTGGTTGATGTCTAAATATTTTTTCTTGATTTATTTCTAATTGAACCTTGAGTATAAGCCTATAGGTTGTTTGCTTATACCGGACATGAGTATGTGCACACACACACACACACACAAATATATAATTTTTATATCTCTATATGTTCTTGCCAGAAAAAACAATTCTTTATTCTTTTTAAGGTGAATTACAGTTTTAGTGTAATGAAAAACTAATGATCATAATTAAAAGGAAAGAAAAAATATATTTCTAAAAAATTTTGTGTCATTTTTTTTGTCAAGAGCAGTAAACATGACATACAGATAGAATTCCAATTTTTAAAATGGTTGCTGCTTATTCAATAGAAATATCTCAATTTCCCTGAGGTTAAGCATCCACCTGACTAAAATATTATGCAAACTTTTATTCTCCTTCTTCTCCTTCTCTGTCTTGTTTTTTTTTCCCTTCATTTTTGCTTTTACCTTTTTTCCTTATTTTTCCCTCCTGCTGTGTTGTGGGTTTTTTTCCCCCATTTCTCTTTTAAGTCTTGATTTTACCTTTTTAGTAGCAATGGCAGGTCTGCACAATGGAAATGGTGTGGACTCTTAATCATAGAATCATCAAATATGCTGAGTTGGAAGGGACAATTCCAATTTTTCAATTTTTTAGAGCCATTGCAGGCACACTGTGAATTAATTCACAGCAAAATTTATAGAACTTTAGACTTTACTCATCTACATGTGAACAGGTCCATCGAGTTGCTATTGGGTGTGAATAAAATAACATCCTATTGTATATCTGTGATATAGTTTTTTTATACAGTTATGCAATTTTAGATCTTGTTCTTCCTGCCTAAAAAGAAATGAAGCCTGAAAATTGTGAAAAATTTATTCTCATCTCAAGGCTGTTCTTTCATCTAACTTATTATACTGCCATCATCTTCAAATCATGCAAAAGCTGCCCTTTTCATCCTGAAGTATGATGAATAGGTATTTAATGAAGGCTTATAAAAAAAATTGTACAAGAATGCAGTATATCAGCAAAACATTAGTGTGCCGATAGTTAGTGCATACACTACCACAGATGCTCTTTATGGACATAATTAGTGTAGTCTTTCAGCATATGGACTGACTTTGTAGGAGAAGTGCAGCCACATTCTTTGCACAATATATTCAGTAACATGCTGGTTATGTGCAGGGGACACATGCCCCAATTTCCAGAGCTGAAGTAGATGTGATCTTTGGTTGTACCTGATCAGCTCTGTTCTGAGATAACGTATGGCACATGTTCAGCATCACAGCTGCTGTGCTGTGCTTAATTTGACAGTGAGAAAGAGCTTCACAGTAATGGTAACTGTTTGCCGGAAAGGTAGCATACATGGAAACTATGGACAATAAGACTTTATATTAACATCCTGGCCTTTACTATACATAGCTCCATCTATGATATCTCATCAGCAATTAGATCTGATTTTCAGTATTACAATTCTATTATATGGTGAGTTTTGGTTGGGACCTCCACCTAACAGCAAGTTTAAATAACATAGTTTTCTGTTTATAAGATATTTCTAGCATGTAAGAAATTACTTTTCCTCTCTGCCAGTGCCTGGAGGAGCTGAGCTGGAATAGTCTTAGCTGTGCATCTTCCTGTCCTTATCTTTCAAGAAATACTTAACATAAAGCTTGTAGCTCCTTATGCATTTAGTACATTCTGTCTTCTAGTATTGTATTATAATGTAAATAAGACAAGGTTGTTTGGGAAGAGAGTATTACAAATTTCAAATTGCTTATTTTCCTCAGCCTTATAAGCATTAATTAATATTCACCCATCTGTCTCCATGCACTTCCTGCTTCTCTCCTTATGCAAATGAGACTATCAGTTTATTTGGAGGCTGGGAGGCCATTAAGGGGCGCTTTGTGCAAATGCATTGCAACGAAAGAATCTTCTTGTTTCTAACAGCTAAGAGGCTGGTTTTGAGAAAGCGTACCTCCAAGTATGGAAACATAAATAAAATCTAATGCCACATAAAATCTAATCATCAGAACTATCTATTTCAACAGCTTATGGGAAGTGTGCCAGGAAAAGAGTGAGATGTATTCCTGCAGGAGTCTGCATTGTGAAATAAGTCAAGGAACTGACTGAAAACCTATCCATGTAGGATGTTGATGAAGTCACCACAGGATCAAGACCAGTTTCTTAAGGCATTTTGCAGCCTAATCACACACTAAATCAATCGCATGAACCTGTTACGTTGGAAAAGATCTCTAAAATCAACAGCCCAACCGCCTTGTTAACTAGACAATGCCATGTCCAGTCATTTCGTGAAAACCTCCAGTGATGATGACTCCACCATCTCCCCGGCCTGTCCATTCCAATGCTTAACCCTTTCTGTGAAGATATTATTCCTGATGTCCAATCTAAGTCTCCCCTGGTGTAACTTGAGGCTATGACCTCTCTCCTGTCATTAGCTGCCTGGCAAAAGAGACCGATCCTTACCAGACTACGAGCTCCTTTCAGGGACTTGTAGTGAGTGATAAGGTCTCCCCTGAGTCTCCTTTTCTCCAGGTTAAACAACCCCAGCTCCCTCAGCTGCTTCTCATGAGACTTGTGCTCCAAACCCTTCCCCAGCTCCATTGCCCTTCTCTGGACACACTCCAGCACCTCAATGTCTTTCTTGTAGTGAGGGGCCCGAAACTGAACACAGGATTTGAGGTGCAGCATCACCAGTGCTGAGTACGGCCTGGTCCTGCTGGCCACAATATTCTTGCTACAAGCCAGGATGCCATGGACATTCTTGTCCACCTGGGCACTACTGGTTCATGTTCAGCTGCTGTTGATCAGCACCCCCAGGTCCTTTTCTGCTGGGCATCTTTCCAGCCACTCTTCTGCAAGCCTGTAACAGTGCCGGGGTTGTTGGGACTGAAGTGAAGGACCCAACACCTCACCTTGTTGAACCTCACACAATTGGTTTTGGCCCATTTATCCAGCCTTTCCACATCCCTCTGCAGAATCTTCTGACCTCCAGCAGATCAGTGTTCCCACTCAACTTAATGTCATCCCTTGAATCATCCTAAGGTTGAATATTTCATGATTCCCCAATCTTAAACCCTTGTTGAAAATTATAAGATCTTCTGTTTTGTAGGTGGACAGGGGAGAGTAAGATAATGGTTGAAAGTTGATCATTGGTGGTCTGCATGTGTTTCTGTGAATCCTAATCCAACCCTTATTTATCATCTGCCCTAAATTTTTTAATATCTTCATCTATTGCAATTCTTAAAATATTCATTATACTGTGAACTAGAAAGATGTTATTAATGCTGTTGCACAAATGGGGAAATAAGACAGGCTGAATGCTAGATCCACGAAGAGAAGTTCCTGACTCTTGGGCTATCTACGTAATCGGGCATCTGAACAGTAGGGTTTATATATTTGCACTATCTGAAAAGCATCCATAGTTATAACAGTATGTAGGAGAGGGGAACTATGAAAGCCCTCCAGTGTGAGAACAGTTTGTATTGCATATGAGTTGCTCCTTTTACAAACTGAAGAGGGCTGTTTGTCTTCTTTGTTTTTCAAGTGCTCGTTTCCAATCATGCCTATTCTGAGAAGTGAATTGTAATGGAATGAACTTTTTAGCTTCTCTCATTTCCTGTTTGAAATATGTCTTGGAGCTTGAGGATTTATCTCTCTCTAAAATTATTCTATTTCACATCTTCTCATTAAGCCTATTAAGTCTAATGCTTATCTGAATTCTATTAATCTCGTTTTCTGTGTTACCCTAGCACAGCTAAAACTATACATTGAAGGTGTTTGTTTTAAACTAAAAAAAAGAAATCTAAAAAAAAATCCTACTTTTGGTTTAAATTGAATATTTCCCTCTTCTTCTTTGAGTGGTAAATATAAGAATCGCTAGGGAAGTTCTCCCAGTGAGGGTTGCCAGTTTTGGAGTATCTCTTTTGCATTGTCCATATAACTGTGTAATCACCACAGATTGTTAGGTTATCTCTAAATCATGAGCAGGTGGTCAAGATCATCCATGTCAGGGCCTTAAGTGTACTAATAGATCTAATGGCCCCGACCAGCCTCATCTGTGGCCTCCATTCACATCTCTGCCGTAAGCCAAAGAGTTGTGTGGTGGCCCAGTCTAGAATCTTCAGCCTCTGTCTGAGCTGTGCTGGCAGTGTTGGTTGCTGGCTGGCTCAGCCGTTTGTGTGCCTAGACACAGATCCTGTCGTCCTGGGTCCTAATCCATGGACTGACATCCTAGCTTGACCTGTCCTGTGCCTCTGAACCTGCTCACTGATCTCTGGGCAATATCTCACCCTGATTACCCTTAATTGCTTCTAACCCACAGATTGTTTTCCTGGTTTGATCTGGGTCCTGCCGAATGGCTATGAATCCTCCTGCTGATTTGCACTCTTGGTTGAACCTGGCCATGATCTCTGCTACCTCTCTGGAGGGGGTCTGCCTTGCTAACCTTTTTGTCTCATTTTGCTTCTGTCTTCTTGTCACTTAGGGAGCAGCTAACCCTTGTTAGATGATCATTCTGGGTTAAGATCTGTGGTGAGGAATGATAGGAGAATTACTATCTGTGAAAGCTGGCTCATCATGCTTTGTGACATGATGGTCAAATGCAGAGTGAGAAAGCAAAGAGTTTAAAATACAGGAATCTTTTGGAACCCTCCTTACAATATTGGGAAGCCATACTTTATGTTTAAGTGGTGTCCTCTCTACCATGCCCAACATAACACATAAGCAGAAAAGAAAAGTTCAGTCCTGAAAGTAGCCACAAAAATTAAGCAAGGCTGTATCAGGATGCTTAGAATTTGATTGAAAACAAAACTGGTCTTGGAAGGCATTCTAATTTTTGAAGCTGGGCTGAAAATTGGCAGCTGACTTGTAAGTAGTTTTTAAAATACCCATAAATAGTGGCCTGTCTTGTGGAAAAAAAAGTTCATGTAATACTTTTTGTGACCACAGCAGACAAATTGCAGTTACTAGAAAAAGGGACAAGTATGGACTAAAGGCAGATCATTGATTGTTGTCATTCTCTTGGCTGTTGTGTTGAATCCGTTCTCTGTGTGTTGAGTCTGACTATCCTAAGGGGTGCTTTACTATGGAGATAATTTTGGCTTACCACACCAGACATGAGACCAGCCAGTACCAAATGCCATTTCCACAAATTGTTGGCCTTGCACAAGTGTATCCAAGCCAGCTAGGCAATTGTTTTATTCAGGTTTGGAGAATGTCACCAGGAATAGTTGCTGGATCTAGTTACTGGAAAGAATCCCATCATCCTGACTTACTATTTATAAGACCTGTATTAGCTAGTGCCAAATCCTGCTCTGGAATGTAGAGAGGAAAATGGAAATCTGGTGGGTAATAAAAAGGCTAAAACTTTGTTTACCTCTCCTGGTAGAATGATTATGAATTTGGGGAAAAGAATTCTTGAAATTGTAGTCACTTGGTGGAAGCACTTGCTGGGATTTTCTTGCTCTTGTCAGAGTGGATCTCCTGGCAAGGCCCTTGGGTATTCTGCAGACAGGACTTGTCTTACTCTCCCTTACTGCTCTTGCTAATGGCTACTGTAGTTGTTGACCTTCACAATAACTGTCAACCACATGTTTTCTGGTTCTGGAAAAACAGACTTTGATTGAAAATATGCATGTGATATATATTTATGGCACCGTATCAATGGTAAGATATTTGTTAAAGATACACACCTTCCTAAACGAGAGAAGACCATAAAATTTGTCATTTTTCCAGTCGCTGTTCTGGCTGGCACACAATTTCTTTATCCACTTGGTCAGAGCTATTTATAGTATTTTATATTCTAAGTTTTTGGCTGGTTTTTTTTTTTTCTTTACAGAAGAGATAAGACTCTTACTGGTGAGATTACTTTTGAGGATCCTTCCTAACTTGGTACAATTAGGATAGTTTTATTTTTTATATGTTCAGTGCTAAGTTTGGAAGGATAAACTGAAGGTTCTCCATCACCAAAAGCTAGGGTTTGATGTGTCCTGAAATTGAAATATCTTAGAAAATTCAGTAATGGTGTTTTTCAGACTGCATGTTGAGTCAGTTCAATATGGTTTGGATTTTAATGGGCCTTTAGAAGGAGAAGGACAATGTTTCTTATTCCTGCCTTTCCTCTTTCAAATAATTTGTCCTAAAATGCTTCTGAAGATCCTCCGATACAGCCAATACCTAAACAAGACAATGTTAAAATGCTCAATGAGGAAATCAGCAAAATATTTTGTTGGAAATTAAAGACTAAGTAGTGTAGATACGACACTATTTCATCAGATACTATTTCATTAGGTAGCTACATATTTAAATAACTAAATACATCTGAAAGCAGCGTGTGAATGTGTGTTTGTTCATCACTCAAGTATTGCTTTGCTCAACAGAATGGTATCATGTCTATGCTATACTTGAGAGAGCAGGTACTGTAAGCATCATATTCCATAACATATTAGCTGCAAGTGTTGAAGGCATGGTTTTGGATAAAAAAATTCCAAAGCTCAAGGATACAATTTTCTCAGTTTATTATACTTCTGTTTCTTACATTTATTTTCTAGTAGCTGAAATGTTCCCTTAGAAAATATCATAAGAAGATAAAAGAGAATACTGAGATTAGAACATGAGTTGTAAAATGATGCAGCACATTTTGGGTCTTGAATCTCTAGTTTCTGAGCTACAGAGCCATTTATCTTCATGGTTTATAGTTCACACATCTATGTCTGTTTACGTTCAAAATGAAGTCTCTCCAAGTCTCAAATAAAAAAAAAAATAGTGGATTTTCACTTAGCACAAAAAACTATTTCAAGGGAGCAGATAAAGAAGAGGATCCTTCACAAAATGTTTTTTGTAACATTAAAATTTCTTTTAGATTGAGTTGCCAGAACAAAGGACAAATCTCTAGACTAGGCTTTTGAAATCTATTCGAAACAGAAGAAAATTTTATGTAGTCGAGTTTATTCATTGCTTAGCTGAAAAGCTTATTGTATACAGAAATGCCACTAAATGAAGTTTCAACTTGTAAATAAGCATTTTTACTCCTGAAGTACTTATATTCCAAGATAGATTAGATATTTTAGCACAGGATTTAGACCCACCTGACAGGTGCACCAAAGGGCACTTTTCTTTCCTGCACAGATGAAGAAGTTTTGTGTTGCTAGTAGAGAGCTAGCAGGCACTTCTTGTTTCACTTTATTTTTGGTCTCTGCCTTTGTGTAACAATACTCTGGAAGTATGTACAAGAAAAGGAGACTGTAATCCATCCTTTCCCATATGAGGTAAACACCCTTCATGCTTTTTGGCCTTCCTTCTGAAGCTGTTTTACTCTATTTCTTCTTTGATGAATAGTTATTTTTAGTGAGTCTAAGAATCATGTGTCAGATCTGAATAGTATCCATGTTAATCTGTTTGTTCTAAAAAGCTTTTAGATAATTTGATGATTAAATCATGGGCATATTCTAGAAAGCTCTTTGAATACATATTGAAGTGAGATACTTGGATCAACCATGAGTTTAACTTTACTTATGACAAAGAGATTATCTATATCCATATGGGTAAGACATGGGTCTCAGGTAGTTTTAATGCCACCAATTCCTTCCTTGCATAGTGTTTTCTCAAACCTTATGAGAAAACACTGAATGAACTACTTCACATGTATGTTATATGGATGTAATACATTGTAATACATTAGAGATCTGGAAGAAGGTATTCGTGGTAACCTAGCGCTTTTTGTTAGCTCTCAGGACTTTTCATTGAAGGGCAAAAATTATTATTATTATTATTGTGTATGTATATTTATTTTAGGATTTACAAACAAGTCTTTTGTGGTTATAGTTGGGAAGTCCAGAGCTGAATGAGATTTTCTTCCAGTGAAGGAACTGAAACTCTTTTCAAGGTAATATAGTTTACCCATACGATATTTACCCTCCAAAGATCAGCTCGAAAGGCTATGAAGACTGATTTCATCAGTCCGACTTAACGTCTGAATCCAAGGGACCTTTTACTTAGCACTTTAAGAAATACCGAAGGCACTTTTATATTTACAGTTTTTGACACTGCAGTAAGCCTCACAGGCCTTTCTTCCTAAATTAAATAAAATCTGTAGTGCAAACTATGCAAATGTGTTTTGTCATTCTCCCCCCAGAGTTGTCTCTTAGCATTTTGTCTCAGTGTGTATGATTAGGTTAGAATAGTGGTTTTCCTACAAGCACCTGTTGTATATCTAAAGTGAAAAGAAAAAAAAAGAAAGATGGCAGGGGAAAAAACTTACATCCCATGGCTTTGTGCCATGTCTCTTTTCTCCTCATGGAATGATATTAGCACTGTCAGCTGTAAATGTGAAATCACTGTAAGATATCCACCATTAAAAGAGTGTTTCTGATGGTCTCATGTGTGAGGTTTCTGTACCATAGTTTTCCATAACATAAGTTTTCTTATTCCAGTTAGATATAAAATTGAGGTTGTCAGCATTGAATTGACTATATCAGTAATCCATGTAGCTCAGACAGAACTTTTTCCAGATGAAATCTAGGGCTGTGGGGCAGAAAGTTCAGAAAATATCTTTCTTTGATTTCATCATGCAGTAGCATAGACATTAATTGTGGAAAGGCTAATGCCAGCTCCCATCAGCAGGGCCTGAGTCTAATTAGCAAAAGAGTGGATGTTACAGTGTGTGAATTTTTGATTACTAGATGAAGTGTAATAAGAAGGAAGAATGGGTTACATCCTTTACTGACAGAAGATGTGTACAGAGTGATTAGTGCCCTTGTCAAGTAACCAGGTAATGCTGTATCTCTGCCACAGGTCTGTGGTTTTCCTTATGAAGAAATAATCTAATTTATGTGCTTTCTGTTCTCCAAGCTTGCAAAAAAAAAAAAAAAAGTTTTGTTTTAACATTATTCTGTCATCTGTGGTGTTGTCATTCCATATCAGGACTTCTATTGCATTTTAAGTTTGTACATAGCTTAACACCTTGTAATTTTGAGCCTATCTAAATCAGCTAGAGCAAATGACGGTAATAATGAAGTGACTGACACTACTGGAGCCTTTTTTCAGGTATCATTTTTATTTAATGAGGCCTCAACAGTCTGACTTCTCAACCAAGAACACTGAGGAGTCCATCAGAATCAGTACAATTAAGGCAAACTATTGATCCATTATCGTAGCACAAGCAATAATCTGTCTTTTAGAGAGTGTATCATACCATAGTCAAATAAGTATTGCAGAAATAGAAAACAGAACAGTATAGCCATATATTAGATTCAGCTCTGAAAATGAGAAATTGTACCTTAGATGATGCACAGACCTTCTGAAAAGTATATGAGTATCAGGGGAGCTTGCTTAACAGACGATATATTATTGAGAATGGAACTGTGTAAATTGAAATGCAGGGAAAGGAAGAAGAGGGTAAACCTTTAACTGTTGAGGCGTAATAAGTGGCTGGAGACACAGTAGGTGTTTTGTCTATTCATCTCCTATAAAGCCCACTTTTTTTTCCTACATTTTCTTTTAATTTCCATAGGTAGTTGTCCAAACAAATCAACCATGAAAGGTGTATATGAGTTCAGTGAACAACCAAAAAGCTTGAGCTAGTAAGTGCACAGCCTCCAGCAATGCTCCTGGTGCCTTTTTCTTTAGTTGTCTTAGTAGCTTTATGTATCTATGATGGATGATGTGATACAGGATACTGACAAAACTGTGGGTGTAAGATGTTCAGACATCTCCAAGACTGTAAAAGAAGCTGTATGTGTTTGTGAGTACACTTGCATTAAAATTAATATTGCCTGGGGAACATTTTAATGGTTTTATAAGGTGGACCTACTACAGTGTATGAGTTTAACTTTACTCACGACAAAGAAATTATCTATATCTGTACGGGTCTCAGGTAGTTTTAATGCCAGCAATTCCTCTCTTGCATAGTGTTTTCTCAAAATCCTGGGGAAAACCTGCGTGTATAAGAAAAAGTATCTGTAAGGTTCTGAAAAAACCTAAACTAAAGTAGAAGAAGAAAAGATAGCAAGAATAAAAATTTGTAGTTTTGTATAGCTATACCTGCTTATACTAGAGCAGTTTCTACACTTTCTTTGAAAACTGAAACACAGCAGAGTATCTCCTTATAAGAAATCAGGATGCTAAGTAAGCACTTGCGATCAAAGAAATAGTCAAATTATTCGTGAGGGTTGATGGTTTGTCCCCTTGCCATTCAAATATTTCATGAGTAACTAAGCTGAATAACTGTTACAGAGTAGGTATCATATTTCCAGTGCAGAAGTATTGAAACCAAACTAACTTTTTTGCCTGGAGAGCTGTTCTGAATCAGTTAGAGTGGAGTGATATGGGTTTCAAGTGCAATGCCTTTTGAAAGAGGATGAGAAGCTGAGAAAATATTTCAGAGGTATATGCTCAGCTGTTAATGGACAATTGCACAGCTTTGCTGAGATTTTCCTGAAAAAAAGGTGGTGTGATTGTTTCCTCAACCTTCCCTGTGCTGTCTTAAGAGCAAAGATGGTTGGAGCTTTCTCTCTACAACCAAGTAACAACCAATATTTTCTCTGAGGTACACAACTAGAAACTGTAGAAACCTTTAATTATATATATATATATATATGCACATGTGTAAAACTTCACGTGTTTGTGTATGTGTATTTCTATATCTATATATATAGATAGAGTCAACCACAGGGGTGTTTGACTGGGGATCTCCAGCATCCTTCGCACTCTTAATACTTCTTCGACAGATAACAATTTGAAAATGAGAGAACATTTGCTGAAGGTAGGTAGGTAGCACATTGGAGTGTAGTACTTTGAAAGATGGAGTAATAGTTGGACAATTCTGGAATTTTTGGCTTTTTTTGTTTTGGTAAACTCAGTTTTTTACTGGGAATCCAACAGTCTCTCCATAGAAAAATAGGCTGCATTTTCATGCAAAGTATTACCAGGCTTCTCCTTAAGCACTGGGAGCTCCTTTTGCTCTCATGACAGTAGTGAGTTCTTCTATTTTACACTGACTAGAGGACCTCACTGGGACAGGCTGTTTCTAGAAATCTGAGTGGTGTTTCTAGAAATCCAACTTTGTGGTGCTGAGTACTCAGTTTACAGGGCTTGAGCAACCCTGAACGTGATGTTGGTACTGCAAATCTGCAATTGGTTGGTTTATCTGCAAATAAATTCCTAAAAGGTCTGTGTTCTTACACTATGCTCTATTTAACTTTCTTGTGTTCTCTAACTTTTAGTAAACAGTAGAAATTTTTATCATAGTATTGGGTAATCAGTATCCAATAGTTTTATGGGTCTGTGGGTTTTTTTTAAAATGTCGCCTTCACTGGTTAGAACAAATAGCATGTAAGAGCAAATTTATTATTTTTTTAAGCAAGGGCAAAAGAAGCAAACTAAAACTTTGTTTTGTCACAGTAATTCAGTCTAAAAGATAGGACTGTGCACTGCAGAACTTGGATAAAACCGAAGTACCACATGAAAATTAATGTTAGCCTTGTTTTCAAAATATGGAGGGGTAATATAAACCTTAAAACTGTATTCGTGACTGTGATGGACTTCATAAAAATTATCAGCAGATTGATCTGAAATACTGGCTATCCTGGGAGACTTGTGTGCAGTGGTTTTGTTTAAGCTTCAATATTATTTGTTTGCAGGAAGAAAACCAGATTTTGCAGTATATCATTAATATCCTAACAAGAAATTTAATTTGTAACTGTTACTTTTTTACTCATCCAAAGAAAAACCAATATTTAAATTTCTTGTTCATTGCTTTTCTGAAGCATTTTTCATATGTTTTTCTCTTCCTTGTGTTTTTGACTTAGTTGAAATTAATATAGCTAATCCTGTGGGATACCTTTCAATACAAGCTTTACACACTCAAAATCTTCTTTCATATCCAAATGATTTAGCTTTCATTGATTTAATCAGTATTGAGGAAAAGTATTGTGGTCTGATGCACCTGGAGTTTTTCAGAATTGTTATCAAAACTATCTTTATTGACCAGCTTTATTTACCAAACATTCACTTAAGCCCAACGTAAAGATCAGTGCAGCACTGAGATTACAATAATTGCAAATAAAACGTGTCACCTAAAGAAATTATAAAACACCTGTCATCATGCACTTCTGTAGCATTGAACTTCTCTAAACAATATATTTATTCATGCTGGTATTAAAGCTTTGTGCAAGTTGACTCATTTCAGCACTGGCTTCAAGGTCTGCGTGTTTCTGATCTATATGAATAATAGTGTAGGTAGAGAATTCTTGCCATGGTTTTAGAATTAAAATGCTCTTTGATATTCAGGTTGTATATGTTACACTTGAAGGCATGCTTGCAAAATGAATAAATAATTTCTGAAGAAGTTTACAGGGAAATTACAAGTAAATCAGTGATAAGGCTGATTGCAAAGACATGTGGGATGGCAAAGCTGCTGTTTTTCCCTGCATCTGTCTTGTGCCTCTGGTGCAGAGAAACTGAAATGTAAACAGTAAACGCTCTCCACATGGACCCAGATCACTGCTGGTAGTCTTGCAATCTAGTCTCTGGGTTTGGAAAGTTACTGCTCCCAACATGAGCCATAATTTCAAATGGCTGAAGTTTATGTAAGGGAAACTCTTTGTACATGCCTGTCCTTTTCACTAATGAAATCTGAGTGCTCTACTGAGACAGTGGCCTTTTGTATCTTATTCTCCCTGAAAATGCAGGGTAAACTGTCAGAGACCATTTCTGTGTGGCCTTATAAATATACTGAGTTGAGGGGAAAAAAACCCAACAGAAATTACACTGCTTTAATCTACTTCAGGCAAACAAATACAAATGTGCTTGGTTCTTTCTTTTATTGTCTTACATGAGCTTGACCTACTGGTTGCTTAAAGCCAACAGAATAACCTGAACCCAAAACAAAGGGCTGTTTATGCAAGAGAAAATTGTCCAAAGCGTGTAAGGGAGTGAGTTATAGTTTTGAGACCTTGGCTTTTTTACACCTTCATTTCATTCATGGGTTCCGCAGCCATGTAATGAATTAATAGAATAATACAGAATTGTTTCACTTAGTTTTCCTGGGGTTGCTAAGTTCATAAACTGCATGCAGTCTTGAAATAGATATTTTCATTATATCTGTAAAGACTCAAGTTCAGCACTCTGATAATATCTGGTGTGTGTGGTGGAAACAGTTCACAGAATGCAGGTGTGTTCTTCAGCTTAGATCATTCAGCAGGTTTGATTTGAGTTCTCTTTACAATTCTCCTCCCCCTTGAATTATGACTGTGATAGTCTATAATAAAATAATTTCATCATGGCAAAGCTATGTTTGTTTAATGTGAAAGCATTTAGAAAAAGGTGTATTTTGAAGTCTTGTACCTTATTTGCCTATAGGTATCTGATCATTTATATGAGGATCTTAGACTAACCTTCCAAAGAGGCACTTCCAGGCTTCCCTCTCTCTCTGCTTGTCTTCCTGCAGGAGCTCAATGAGTCCTCAGGGACCCTGGAAAATCTTACTTACTGGAAATGAAGTAACGTTTCAAGTATTTTCATGCTTTGTTCTCCTCTGGTAAAAGACAGCTTTTTTTATTCTGTGTGTTAATGATTTTATAACTTAATAGCTTTCTTATTTTTAAATAACTTCCAAGGTTGTGTGTTCTTGTATGTGAAGTCAATCTGTTCCTCTTTTTCCCTCCAAACCCTAGTAAAGCCAAGGTGCAAAGACAAAAGAAACAAGTTTATATAACTTAACAGTATCTTTTACTCCCTGTTCCAACCATAAATGGTGTGTCTATAAATTTACTATCACCTTATTTAGTATTACATATAAACTATTTACTTGAGAAACTGATTCCATGCTACTACACATAGCACCTCTACTTCTCTTTTGCTATATCACAGCCTATCATAGTCTGTAAATGTATGCAGTGTAGGAAGTCATTAATGTGTGAAAGGACACAGCATTCTTGAAAGACCTTTCCTGCTAGGATGGAAGAGTAAACCAGTGGTTAATGTTCCCATTGGCCACGTTGTCACTGACTGCTGAAGCAGACAGTCTAGACTCAAGCAACTTGTCATGTAATTTCTTATACTTGTATTCATTAGTGAGTGGTTCAGCAGTCACTGGGAATTTGCATGGAGTGAAGTGGGCTAATTTAGTTACATAAAGAAAATTCTTTAGCCTAACTCCTGCCCTCTTATCTTTTAAAGCAAAACTCAGATGAAAGGTAGACATACACAAAACCTTCATGCCTCCAGCAGTTTGATTCCTCAAGAAAATATTAATCTGGAAAGGAATCCTACTCCATTTAGTTAGAATCCTACTGTGAGACAGATCCAGAATAGCACAATAATAGGGACTGGTGTCTCAGGGAATTGCAGAAGTGGCTTTTTTTTTTTTGGTCTCTAGAATAAATCCTTTCTAGATGAATAACTAACTGAATATATTCTAGCAGGCTGTCTCGGTCTGTTTGCCTAGTAGACACATCATGGGTATTGTCAGTCATCAGTTGCACTAGGCGTACACATCATCTGGAAGACACAAAAGAGCATTAAACAAAGACTTTAATAAATGCTTTAATTTCTAAACTCAGGGTCTGATCCTCTCAAAATGCAGATAGTATGGAGCAGTTTTGCTGATGCAACACTACTTCTATTGTTAAGCATGGTGTCTGTACTCTCAAATGTTATAATCTCCCTCATAATCTTGTGTCTACCCATTCTAAGTTTCAAAATCACTTAAAACTTTAGAACAGTTATTGGTTGTGGCTATCTGCAATATGGACAAGTGTAAGAAGTTAATCTTGGTACTTCATACAGTGCATGGAAATTTCCTAAGAAACAACCCCTGACACTGCTTGTTTCATATGGACAAGTAGGTTTAACGATTAATTTTCTTAGAGGTGAGAAGTTTATTCTTAAAAGAAGAAAATTACTCTCATTTTGCATCTTTGCCAAAACTTCTTTTGTTTTTGTTTTGCTGAAACTAAATTCTTTACACTAGAAATAGTTTTGATTAATCAATCAACTTGAAATAATATAAGTAATGGAAAAGAGAAGACTTCTAAAAGTGTTGAAATGTCGTATTTCAAAATTATTTTCTTTTTAAATAGCAGAGTTTTAGTTTGAAATACTGGCAAATTTAGCTCAAGAAAATAAAAAAATAAGATCAAGATTGCAAAATGAAATATTTCAGCTGTCCCCAGCTGAGCTTGTTGAGAAATTCCTGACTGTGTGTTTAAAATTCTTTTGAAGTAAGGAAAGTAATATATGGGGGGGGCGGTGGGGTGGAATCCCATCCAGTTCTTGCAGTTCCTCTGTAACAAGATGATCCAGAACTGTTGAAGGAGGTGGACTAGGATCCATGGGAAGAAAATGGCCCCCTAGACCTGGAAAGTGAAGCAGCTGCCTATTACAGGGGTGGCAAACATAAATGCATTCATTTAGGTATAGATTATATAAAAATTTTGTGATGTAATTTAGGCATAGTGATATCCTGAAGTACACATTTAAAACAACTTCCAAGTGTTAGTGTAAACACTGATTTGGTATTTCAAGTGCTTGACACAATGTTCTTGTAAGAGAGTCTGACAGTGAAAGGGTCTGCACTTTCTGGCATATATCATGTAAATAAAATTGCAAATCAGAATTACTCAGTACTCCTGATTTTGGCCCTCTTGACAAACTGAAAATCAAAAAAAAAAAACCAGCCTTGACTTTTTTCACTTTGCTTTACAGATGTTTCTTGTCTTTTCAGAAATTAAATCTAGGCAAATTCCTACAGAAAATAATTTCAAAATAAGAACTGTTTGTAATCTGAACCTAGAAAATACCTATGTTTTTCAAATATTTCTTGTATATTTTGAAATAAAAATTAATAGCTGACTTTCACATGAATATACCTCTTCTCTCCTCCCAAATTAATATAGTGTCCAAATAAAAAAAAAAATTACCAGATCTTCTCATATCCGTTCTCTTTACTTCTCTTAAAAAGAATGTACTGTAGTATTTAAAGTCACACATTGTAGAGGAATTGCTTAACATAACTCACAATGCTTCCTATATTTAATATAATGGAGACATTTGTGTGTTGATTAACCCCACAGAAATTTGCTTCCGGGCTAAAAGCTTTGGTACCATTGCGCAAGGTTAGCAGAAATAATTCTGCAATAATTTGGACATCTAATTATGGCATTTTAGTGAAAGACTTTGAAGTAAGTGGAAATATTTTCTTTGTCTGTTCATCTTTTGATGTTGTCTTAAAATATCTTTCATGAAATACAAACTTTTTTTCAGGAGGCTAGAAATGTAATGTTTAATGCTCAGAGAAGCAGAATGGGATCAAACCTCCTTAAACGCCTCATGATCAGCTGTTAGGAAATTTTAATAGAACATCATATGTCCAACTGGCTCAAAAAAGTTGCAAAAAACTAATCTTTACTCTGACTTAAGTTTGGATCATAGATTCCTCAAACATTGAATTCACTGGTAAACAAGAAAGCTTAACGGTATGTTCAAATTTTTGTCAGGAGATTCTCATCTGATGATGAGACAACCATAGTGAGATGTCCCAGTTGCATGCAGAGCTTTGACAGCATATTTCTTTGGACCGTGGGACAAGAAAGTGCTATTAACATAAATGCTGTCAGATGCTGCATTGAATCTGTGTTGACTCTGTTGATTGCTGACATCTCATTTTCTCCATCTCTCAGGGGGTGGAGGGGAAGTGGTGTTGTCTTGACTGTTGAGCCTGCTTAAAAATAGCTTCTGAAATGATCATTTTGCAGCCCAATTTTTCTGATAGGTGTCATAGTTTGCTGTTGCTAAGTTCCAGTGTGACCACCTATTCTAATACTGGATGCTTTGTATGCCAGCATTCAGAAATCATACATACCACAGTTATGCACTGTGGCTTGATTTAGGATCTTAGAGTCGTAGAATCTTAGAATGGTTTAGGTTGGAAGGGGCCTTTAAACATCATCTAGTTCCACCCTCCCTGCCGTGGGTGGGGATACCTTCCACTGCACCTGGTTGTTCAAAGCCTCATCCAAATTGTTCTTGAACATTTCCAGGGATGGAGCATCCACAGCTTCTCTGGGCAACCTGCTCCAGTGCCTCACCACCCTCACAGTAAAGAATTTCTTCCTCATATCTAATCTAAACCCACCCTCTTTCATTTTAAAGCCATTCCTCCTTGTTTTGAAACAACATGCCCTTGTGAACAGGCCTCTCCAGCTTTCTTGTAGGCTGCTCCCACCATAACTTGTAAATAAAACAATATTATAAAGTACCTTCAGACTATAGTTAAAAAAATCCCAACCTTAGAGTTCACTCAATTACTGGTGGTACATTTAGCAATGATGTTAGAAGGATTGTAGACAAGGGATTTAGGAAAAGGGGAAGTTCTTTTAAAAACAGAACAGACTGACTTGAAGAAAAATTTGTGAGACACAAAATAAATAAAGAATTGGGCACAGTGAGAAAAGAATTGCTTCAAACCAGTGGTTGTTGGGAATATGCTGTAGTTCACTGAACTGTACCAAATTATCCAACAAATATATTCAATAACTTGTCGTGACTAAGGGCAAAACAGAATGTTTATGAGAAGTGAGTTTCTTGAAGAATAGCACTTTGCTTAAATTGAGGAAACAGGTAAGATGCTGGTAAAACCAGAAAACACAAATAAGAAAACCACTTGTTGTCCCTAGCTTTCACAAAATTCAAAGTTGCCCTTAATTGAAGGTATTGAAATTCAAGCTTCCCATTTTCTTCCTTGCTTAGATGAAAGCTTTGGTACACCATCAATTACGGCAACTTTTATGCTTTATTTCAGGCTTTTTAAAAGTTTTGACACTCCCTCCAGGTTAAGATACAAACTCCACTAAGTCATATCCATCATATCCTTTATTTCTAAAAGTAATCAGTATTCATTGCATCAAAGCCCAGATTTGGCCCTCTAGGGTTCTCTTTGGTGCCCCTGTGAACCCTGTGTAAGAGATATTTGTAGTCAGAGGTTTGGCTTCCATTGAAGTCCAGACAAATTCAGTCTGCCATTATAATTTGGAAAAAACAATTCTTGTCCTTTCTATTCTAAGTTATCCATCCAGCACTGATGATAATGACAAGGAGAAGAAAAAAAAAATGAGCCACCATTTCTGTCTGAACCTCATTGCATTATCCCTTCAAGCTGAGTTTTAACCTACAGCAGGATAAAGAATATTATAGCTATGCTGGGATTTTGCTGTAGCTATTGATTTTTCTGTTTAAAGCCCTTGGTGGTTAATGGTGACAATATAAAACACCAAAATAGTTGCATAAGAGTAAGGTTTTGTCCTTGGTGGAATTAATACCTTATCTTGATTAATCAAATTTCTTTATGTTGTTTCATGGGACATCAGGAACATGAGAGAATAGTGTGAAATCTGTTTCATTTCACAGGAAAGCGAAGTGCTAAATCAGAGGTTAGTCCCCAAATAATATTTAAATAGAGTGAAAAAATAATCGCCCTTTAAAGGTCTAAGTTATTATAGAAAGTGCTGGCTACTTGTTTGCTGCCATCTGTAAGTGAGAATTGTTTCATCAGATTTCTGAGTCTATTTTGCTATTGGCCAAAGCATGAGTATATTTTTAGAAATCTGTTTACTGTCTCTAAACTATGTTTACCCAGACACTCGTCCCTAGAAAAACAGAAAATCACACAAAGGACTATTTACAATGACTACCCACATTTCTTGAGGTTTTTATATTATTTTAACAGAACAATCTGAAGTGTTACTTGCATGAAGAAATGACAACCAGACACCCCAACTGTTGTGATCATGTCCCCATGATGACCTCTGTCCTTGTCACAACAAGCCAACCTGTTATCCCAAGAGAGATTTCCACCTTTTTTTAAGCTATGAAGCAACAATATTGACAGGTATCTTACCTGCCTGGATTCTACCTTGTCCTCCTGTGCACAGTTTGTAAAAAGTTTCAAGCTGTCTTTTTTGTTTTCTGTCTTGCATTTGTTTCTTGGAAATGGGAATAAAATTCTATTCCTTCTCCCCAAAGTCAGTGTTATTTTTAATGAACTCTCATGGGTTTCTTTGAACTTGATCATTACTTCAGATCTATAAATAGTAAAACATTTTTCCAGGACACTGATATTTAAGGATGGTGAACTATGAGTAAACCAGGTAACCCAAATGCAGCTTTTCTGTGACAGGCTTTCAAGAGTGCTGTGCGGTTTCCCCTTGTTATCATCTGCAATGTAGTAGATTATAAGTTCATAATTTGATAGAAATACATCTTATGTCAATAAGCTTTTCAAAAAGGCTTATTTTTTTTTGTCCCAGTGAAACAGAAATTGTAGAATTGCTGCAACTGAGTGTCTTCTACTTGCTTTTCCCTGCCTTCACGTTCTGTATGGACCCTTTCTGCTATTGCCAGACAAAAGTGTCTTCATAATTTTATAAGCATTCACGGGGAAGGGCATAAAATTTCTTTGTTTCCCCTCAGAAATTAAAAAGCCCCAAACAACACCACTCATTGACCACAAAAAAGAAAACTTGGACTGACTCTTAGGTTCTCATGTGCGATTGCAGGTGTGGATGTGTTAAGTACTGGAGGAAGAGATGGTAGTGTTGAGGAAATGGCACAAAAAACTTACTTTGGAGATGAAATGGAGCAAAAAAAGATACTCAGTATCAGCTGTGTAGAAAGTCCAGGCAAGGAATATTGAATAGGACAGAAAGAAGGATACACAGCTCGCATACATCAGAAAGGGGTCGTGCTACAGGTTGTTGTAGAGACAATTGTGATCGCATTAGCAGTGCTGAGCTTGACATTAAACGTCATGTTCAACTCCAGCTTATTTAAGGTGATGCCTCTGGCTGTAAGAGTGGTAAAAAAGCAGATGAATGTTTTATCTAATAACTACTGGGAGATCTGTGGGAGTTTGGCCAAACACTGATGAAAGGAATGGAGAAAAATGCGTCTACAATGCTGTGTTATTGAGCAGTGCTTTTCTATGTGAAGATTTAATTTAGTTTCTCTCTCTTTACCTATGTCTTATTATAACAGAAATATGTAGGTTTACAACTGTTGTTTCCGATCAAAAGATTCTTTCTGTGTCTGTTTCAGCAAAATTCATGTGTGGTCTGTATCAGTGGACACTGTACAACCACTATGCTAACGTGTAATTTGACACCTAGTACTTTTTTTTCATTGGCTTGTGGGATTTAGCCACTCCAGATTGTTTGAAAAAATATTGTTTTCTTGGATAGGTCCAAGACAGAAATAAACCTAATAATCTGATTCTTCAATTAACTTTGAAATCCTTATGAATGAATTGTGGATTAGATAACTACAAGTACAGCAGATGTCTCCAGGATGTCCAGAAGTCTCAGCAGTTTCTGCTCCAAAATTGACCATGTAAAGCTTCTGGGCAAACACAAGAAATTCTTTGAATTATACTTGGAAAAATGTTGCAATAGAATAGAAAAACATTTCTGTAAACAAGAGTTATAGACTAGCCCTAAAGGCAGGTCTTCAGTATGGTTCCACGTTTGATGCTCAGCTATTTTTATGACAAACTAAAGCAAGATAATTCAGTTTCTGTCCAGTTCCTACTGAAACAGGAAATAAGTGGAAGTGTAAGCTGTGAATGCATTCTAAAACTTATTCAAGGAACAGTCTTGCATAATCATTTTTGAGTCTCTGGTGCTGGTGGTCAGGCAGAATTGTTGCATATTATGTCATGCCACCCGAGACCATATTATGGGCCTGTGTGATCACGCACCTTCATGAGTGCCTGAGGATGATTTGGAATTAGGCAATTATTCATCAGCAACATGAAATTAGGAGCTTCATTATTACCATTTCCAGTGATGGAAGAGTGAAATTCAAAAAAAGGCTTCATTGTACTATGTACTGGGTAGACAGAGAACAAATGTGTTCCCTCCCCAAAAGAACTCCCAGTCAGAGCTTTAGACAAAATACGATAAGAGACTAAATAGGAAAGGGGGAAAGGGTTAAAGTTACATTAATTACACGTCAGGAATTCATGATTACTGATAGCAGTGGTCTCTGTTGCAACAGGTACCACTCACCTGACTGATGCCAGAGGTTAGTGGCCTGTCAGGACTATGGGTAAGGCAGGTTATAAATGGTCTTTAAATTGATAAGATGGCACTAAGCATGTGTGCACATATACAAATTTAAAATGCTCTGGAAGTTATCTGTGGAAAGCATGAAAGTTCAGTGCATCCCTGGGGAATATAGCAAGATATTTTCAGATGTTGAAAGATCTTTAGGTGCTCTAATGTGAGAAAGAAAAATTAGTTTGATGCTGCTTAAGTGATGGGATTAGAGGTAAAATGGAAAAGTAAGCATGACAAAAGGCTATGTGAGTGAGATTTGAAAGAATGTCCATATTTAAGTGCCATAAAGTCAAGGAATCAGGACGGAAGAATTCAGTGATCAAGAGAGATGAAACAAAAGAGCTTCAATAAGAGCTTTACTGCTCTATACAGGCACAAATGACCACATCCTCAGTAAACTACAAAGGGAAAAGTAGACTGATTCCTGATGAAGTGCTTTGTCAGGCCAGCACATTTCTGTCCATAGAATTCATGTCTAAATACTCTTCACTGCAGCCAAAATCTGCAATGGAACAAAATTGGTTTTAATGAAACTTTCATATAGAAAGCAAAAATATATAGTAAAAAACCTAAGGATTTAAGGTGGGGATGAGATAAAGATGCTGTCCTGCCTAATTTTAAGTGATCTGGGATGAAAATGTATGCCCCAGTTCAGGTGGAGCTGGACTTGATCATAGTTTTCTGACATGTCATGCCCGTGTTCTCATCAGGAGACCACAAAATCTTGATAACCTACCTTCTCCATGTGTACAGAAGTGTTTTAAAAGCCCTAGCATCCATTATAAAAGCATTAAAGCAGTTTGCTGCTATGAAGGCTCAGTTGGAGACAACATCCAGATTCTGAGAATAGATGATGGATAATTTTCTACATCCTTTATTCACACCTGATTGCTACCACATTTCTCCATGTGAGCTTCATGATCTATGTTAGAGGTAGACTATGAAATAACTCATTTTTAGGTAATCAAACAAAGCAGATTCATCAGTTCTAGTTCAAATTCAGCTGTGTGTGAACCTGTTGTGGTCTATTTTAGTCCTAGCTAATAAAAATTCATATATTTGATCTAAATAGATTTGAGTTGGATCACTGTAGTAAATACATCATTGACTAAATAGTTGCATAATGATCATAGAACTAAAAATGTGGCTTCATCTTGGTAAAGATTATTGCTCCCTACCTAACCTGCTGGAGCCTTGTTACCATTTGGGTTTCCAATGCTGCATCATCACTGCTCTGCAAGTTTCTCAGACTTCCTAAGAGCTGGACAGAAGACATTGCACCATGTTGTACTAAGATAAGAGTGATTCCCCCATGGTCACCGGAAACTGAGGGTGAGAGGGTGGAAAAACTAACACCCACTAAGACCCTGTCTTCCTCTACTTCTAAGTCCTGTACAGACGTGTATAAAACAGAAGCATGAGATGCATGCTATGGTCATGGTATGTTTAGAAGTGACCTCCTGATCAGGGAGTTTCTGAAAGTTCTCTCAGAGAAGAGCCCTTGCAGGCACTTGAAATGTTGTAAGATATCCAGCTCTTCACTCTGTGATACAGGAATGAAGAGTATCAACAATACTTCAGTAGAGTTCACTTTAACAATGAGGAGTCTTCATAATAAAGATGACCTTGAAATAATTTGCAGAATAGCATGATATGGTAAATATTCACATACAACAAAGTTGGAGAGACGCTATTTACAAGAGCGTGGAATGACTGCAAGGAGAAATGGTTTTAAGCTGAAAGAGTTTGGATTAGGTATTAGGAAGAAGTTCTTTATTGATGATGGTGAGGCACTGGAACAGGCTGCCCAAAGAAGTTGTGAATGCACCCCTCCTGGAAGTGTTCAAGGCCAGATTGGATGGGGCTCTGAGCAACCTGGTCTAGTGAAAAGTGTCCCTGCTTATGGGAGAGAAGGGGTTGGAACAAGATGGCCTTTAAGGTCCCTTACAATCGAAGTCATTCCATGATTATAATTCTTGTCTTATTCACACTAATTACACCCTAGTGTTATTTTTCCAATAGCAGATGAATTAAGTGTGAATTTTGTTAATATTTATATTTACTCATAGGAGTTTTTGTCTGATACTGCCTTTGTATTGAATATCAGAATGCTTTGCTCAAGAGTAGTTTGAGTGATTTTCAGGGGTTTTTGGCCTCAGTAAGGTGGAGAAGCAGTGCTGTTAACTTCAGTATGGAATAATGGGAGATAGGTAAGCATGCTTTTTGTCACTCCATGCTGAATACCTGTATCTACAGTATTACTCAAATTTGTAGTCAAGGGAGTTAGTTTTAAGCTTGATTAAATACGTTATTGCTTCATTTTATTAGTGTAATGTCCTCATTTAATGAATATGCATTTTTGCTTAATGCCTTTGTAATAAACTGATAATTGTCCTTAATGCGTGCTAATATTTTTCAGATTCTCAAGTCTAAATTTTTTTTTTTTTCAAATTCAGAAAACTTAAAAAAACCCCGTTATTTTCATTTCTTCATATTGAGAGGAATTGATATTCAGGCATATATCCTTGCCATCAATTTTAGGTTACTCAGGCATCTAATTAATAGACTAATGTGACTCAAAGTATTAAAATTTAAGTCCTAATATAGTCCCTGGAGTCAGTTAAGTGTATCCAAAAGTTGATTTAGAACATTTAAATTATGTCAGAAGAAAAAAATATAATATCTGACTTGCATAAGATGAAGTAGTTTTATGTGAAGATATACTTTAAAACTGGGTAGTATTTTACTTACATTCTCAAGCCAATCCTTAATGCCAATCTTAAGCAACCAAACACATTGTATTTTGAAGAAGTGATTCTGTTCTTTAAGTCTGAAAATCCAATAAACAAGCAGCTTCCACAGCAACTAAAACTATTTACTTTTAAATAGGGTTTTTTTTGTATTTTAAAAACTGTACATGGTCTTGATTTTTACATTCCTACATTTCATCTATAGTAAGAGTTTGCTAAGATGCGATGCACTAGCAAGATTTTTTAAAAATCAAAAATACTGTGTTAATCCAAGTATGTTATCTTCTAAAACAACATCTACTGAATACAACTACATTAAAAAAAAAAAAAATGTTTTTACCCTGATTGAGAGTTATGTTATTAAGAGGAAAAAAGGATTTAGGTAGTGGCCAATACCTTTTGCAGAGCACTTAATAACCATCATGTTTTATTGAAGTATAAAGGCCTGAAGAAGCTTAAAGAAAAGTATTTTCCAGTTGAAAATATTTTGCACTTCTGACTGTTTAAATTGGAGAGAGATAAAAAAATAAAAACTTTTTTATAATATTCTTTGAATTTTATGTTAATTGTTTCAAAATCCATACTGGAAGACACAATAAGTGGACAAGTGAAAGCATGATAACAATGATAAAAATACATTATTTAAGATTCTGCATTATAAAAAAATATGTATATTCTAGCTAACAGTCATTTTTTGACACTTCATACTTCCAGTAGGCGACAGAAAACAAAACCATCTTGTGACGGAAGGAAACAGAGTATGTAAATAACACAAACTGATAAAAAAATCCGTCCAAAAAAACACTTCACAATTGCATAATCAATTGTATGCTAACCAAGTGCTGTGAAAATAATTTGCAGTGAGCTAATGTAACAGGAATAAAGCCGTAATTATTTGAATAACAAATATATTCATGAATTCTGGAGTGTTCTTGCAAATAGTTTTTGGAAATAGCATGTTTTTGTAAATAGTTTTATTTTGGATGTGTTTCTCAATTTCATCTCATCTCTACTTGGAAATTTTAATAGATGGATCTATACCAGGGCAATATCAGTGTTAATGTCATCACAATTGTACCCTCTGACATGAAGTATTGAATTAGTACTGAGAATGAAAAAATTCATGTTATTCTTGCTTTGAACCTAAGGTAAAATAGTCTAAAATACCTTGGAAAGGTTGACAGAAAGTGGTGGTGACAAACTTCTGATTTCTGAATCCATTGCAACACATGAAATCAAATAGATATGTGTGGCATTGCAGGCTGACAGAAGTAAGCTCGTTGTATTTGTATTAATTGGAAACCAAGTGAACTCAGTGTGATGTTGAGCCCAAACTGCTGTCAGTGTACACTGACTCTCAGGAAGGCTTCTGTCTTAGAATGAGTATCACATTAATTCCATCTTCATAGCTCCTATGTGGGAAGAATGAGACACTTTTTTATAATCGTTGGTGTTTCTAGAAAGAGTTTTATAATGCTTCTGACATTCATGTGTGAAAAACAATGCCTAGAACAGGACTGTAAGTGGGAGGAAGGGGGTTGAAGTGAAAGAAGTGTGAACAGTGTTATGCTCTTGGGTCTGATGTCTCACACATGATGTAGCCTCTGTAAGAAGGCAGGATACTCTGGGTCAGACAGCACACCTGGTCTGACCTACTCCAGAGTTCCCTCAGGGAGAGAGGGAATTTCTTGCCATTTAGCGAGTTCACATGATCATACTCAAAACAACAGTTTTTGGAGGTTTTTTAAGATGGAGGAGTTATGATTGAATGCTGCTCATCAATCAAATTCATATTCTCAATATATAAAGGAAAAAACCTCTTTGGCCCACAGCTATGTCTGTGAATCATTCATATTTGATGGTTAAACCTTTTCTCTAGTTGCACTTCTTTCTAAAATGGTGATCGTGAGACTTGGCAACACTTTGACCGTAACGCACTGGAAAATGATAATACTCCTGAATCTTCTAGCATGTTTTAATATAGTCTGAGGTGCTTACCTACCACCATGTCAGCCTCCAGCTGAGTCACTAAAGAGAATGATCTAAGATTCGATGGCTTCTTCACAAGCTTCCACTTACATCTACATGACAGTTTGTAGTGAAATCAAGAATTCCTGGATGTCGTGATTTAGATTTTAAATGCTCGGTACTGAACTGTCATTGTTTCCTTAAATAACAAGGCTTAACAGCTATGGAAATCAGACTACGTACATGTAGGTACCTGAGTGTTTAGATAGCCTGAATTCTAGGTAGAGGTAAAATAATCTTTTTAATCTAAATTGGTAAACAACACTGAGAGGTACCTACAGATGTGGTGATTATCAACCATTTCTAAAATGAAAATATTTTGTTAAAATACAAACTAGAGCTGAAATAGAGCTGTAGTGCAAAAACACTGGGTGAGGTATTTTGTCTAAGATGCCATGGTACATAATGATAGCAGTAACAACTCCTCGTAAAGTCTTTGCTCATGTGGCCAGCGCTTTCATATCTGCATGTTTAATCTTTGTCAGTAGGTCTTGTCAGGGAAGGGCTCACAAGATCTCAAGTAAGACTTGCCCCATCCCCACCCCCTTGTTGATGGCTAAATCAATTAATGAAGTAATTGTGTGGATTGAGAAGGATTCTCAATTAATGATTTAGAGATTTTTTTCCTTTGTTTTTTTTGTCTGGTTTGAACAGCATCTTGTTCTGCAAAATTTATGTGTTTGGAAAGAGCTTATTTGGAAGGAAATAGACTGTCTATGAAACATGCAGGTGAAATAATTTTGGCTTTTTAAGCAAAACTGCAAAAATGTTGGAGACCATATGAGGCTGAGACAGAATCTTTGTTATTTAGGGAGAAATTACTACAAAGATTACAGAGAAAAGGCAGAAGAATCCTACTTCCAGATGAAATGGCAGGAATTATTTAGGGTAGGCTGAATGTTTTATTAATGTCCAAATTTGTCAAAGATATGAATAGATTCATTGGAAGTCTGTGTGAATCTTTAAAGGTTTTGAAGAAGTGTCTGTCTATGGTAATATTTTGTTAACCTTTCTGCAGCATTGATGTCATTCCCACAATATGTTTGCTCCCAGTGCACACATGAAACTGTTACATGACTAAGAACCATGACGTTGATTCCACTTGGTTCAGTGTGTTCAGGGAAGGGGTGGGGGGGCATATTTCCTACAGAACCTCAGCAGCATGACTTTAAAAACGTTATACAATATGATTTGTGAATATATACAGGATAATATATACCATGTATACAGGAGTAATACTACTAACATCAACACGGCTGCATAACCTGAGCTCCAGACAGTTCTCAGTACCGAAATCTGTCTTTTGGACAGGTTATGCGTAATACTGAAATTAGATTACTTCAAACCTGATCATTAATTGTATTTGGGGACCTAAGAATTCCTTTAGAAATCAGTGTAAGAAAGTTCTTTGATGAGTAGAAACGGTCTTTTTTTTGTCCTGAACTTACTGCTGGAAAAGCACAGGGCTTTGCTGGAGGATGCACAGCATTTGGTTTGTGTACTTTGGGGTGAGCATTTGGAAAAGCCACTGTTTCTTCTTTTAAATACGAACATATTTATGCCAGATCAGCCCTGCAGATTTTTCTTGAGTGAGCAATGCTGGCAGGCGACTGCTCTGCCCTTCAGGCTGCACTCTGGGCCTCCCTTCACAATCCACTCTTGCATTCTCTGATGTCTCTGATACTTAAGATTAAGTACATGTTTAAGCATGATGCTGGGTCGGAGCTACAGTGCACTGCCAGCACTCTGTGCAGCAGAGCACAGTGAAATGCTCTGCTGTAGAGCAAGAGAGGTCTGGTGAACACAGTGACAAGGATTTTACTCTGATTCTGTTTACCAGGTGAAACCTCACCTGTGCTGAATGACTTGGTAGCAGTACACCTGTGTGCACTCCTGGGATGCAGGCATGAGCTTGTTACCAAACATCCAAATCATGATTAGACTATATTTAGACACATTGTAACATTGTGAAAACATTGGGAGTTCAGGAATTTTAATTGTTGATTCAAAATTTTCATATTGCATTTTTTATGTGCCTTTTATGGTTGTATTCCATTCCTTTCTCATTCATGTTCCTGATTCCATCAAAAGTGTGTGTATGAGGCAGGGAGAAGTACAAATTTCTTTTAAAAATAGTTAAGATAGGAAGGTAGGTGGGGAGAAGTAACATGTTAACAGGGTTTGTTGTTGTTTTGTGTTGATTTTTTTTTTCCCCACTAGCAGAACAAAACTTCTCTTTATGTAGCATCCAGATAATTCAGCTGGCTGTAATTAACTCACACCACTTGCTGCCTTCAGACTGTAAGACACATTATGATTCTGATGAAGATTGTATCTTTGGTTATGGTATTTGTTGGGTACAATCTAAGCCTCAGTAGGGGAGTTCTAAAGATTGCTTTGCACCTAGGATGAAATTCAAGTTTAAAGCAAGTGATGCAGAAAGGCTTATGTTCATGTAATAGCCAGATAAAAACTGAAAGGAATGTGAGGGTGATTTAAAAACAGCTTTACTAGATAAAAACACCTTTGTGGCAGCTTCCATGCTCCAGGGAATGCAATGAGATGTATGGCATGGGGAGAGTGTCTGAGAAAGCAAAGTTCCCCCAAATATTTTGAGAATGCATATCTCTTCTGGGCTGGCTGCTTCTCCATGTATTTGTTTCTTGCCTATAAAAGTCCTATAAGCAATGAGATGTTGGAAGTTAGCTGCATCATATCTCACTATCCAAATTCAGAAAAAATATATTTAGTGTTTTCTGATTAATGATTATCTATTTCTTAAGAAAAAAGTAAAAAGAAAAAACAAAAGGCATAGCTGAGTAGGTATGTAAAAACATAGATGAAAGCTGTGGTGTTTTGGGCATGGAATTTAAAGGTTGTGTGAAGGTACTTAAAGGGAATGAAGACACTAAGTCAAGTTTTGGACACCTTCTCCAGCTCTGGCCTAAATTTTTGATTTGCAGCGCACATGTCTCTTCTGTAGTGATGGATTTGTATTTTGTTTAAGCTCCATATATCAAAGACTGTGGATAAAATAAAGAAAAAATAAAAGGGTAAATGTTCCCTTTCATTACTGTAAATCTGGTAACTAGTTTCCCTTTACTGTGTGAATGGTAGACATCAGATATGTGTAAAGAGATGTGAATAGCAGCAGAGTCAATGCAAATATATCCATAGACTGAAATCCCACACAGGTCAGATCCAACTTCTAATCCTTTAGGTAAAACAGATGAGATGGTACATTTTTTGTGTGACTAATATATCTGTGTTTTGTGGACAGTAAATATTTCAGGGTAGAGTTCCTTTTTTCATAGTGAAAAAAGCCTTCTCTAATGCTTTTGAATAGTATTTTTCCAATTTATCTTGTACTGTATATACTTTGGAGATTACTCTTAAAGTTATACCTAGAAAAACATATCAAGGAGTAAAAGGCTATTCAAAGCCAAAATTAATAAATTCTACAGCCACACACCATGGGAGGTCAGTAGTTAATAAGAAATTAAGTGCTCCTTTTCCATTAATTGTATGGTGGCAGAATTAACAGCCTACGTTGTGTCATGCATAACATTTACTGGTTTCAGTCTCTTCTGTGTGTGACTTAAAAATGGAAGATCTTCATAAATAACAAATAATGTGTATGCTATGTGCGCTATTCTGTAGTTTAAAAGTACGTTTTTCTCTTTTGGTTTGCCAGAAGGGTATTTGGTCAGTTTTAGTAAATGTGGTTGATAAATAGTGATGGCCCAAATACCTCAGGGTTAAGGGATTACTTGTTTCTCAAGGAATACAATAAGCCATTACACAAAAGTGTTTTGCTTGGAAAGACAAGTTATTGACAGGAAAATGCATGTATAAAACAAGCAGTAATGTGTATTTGGCAAATTTTGTTTTTATAATTAAGCCATCTGGTGTATCTAGTAAGATTATATAAATATCAGTGTATAGCTGTCCTAGAAACACATGTTTACAGAATACCTGTGGTGCGTATTACTAGAAAGTTCTCAAGAAATGAAGATCTAGCAGAAAGAGTCTGGAAGAAACGATTTCCAGAGTAGATGTAGTGCTCTGAAATTAATAGTTAACAAAAACTATCTATTCAGTGGGATAGCTACAGGTGGTTTGAATATAAACCAAGGTAGGCAGTGAGTGACAACGCCTCCTCTGTGAGTCTGTGCCTGTTGTTTTGATAAAAAAGAATTGTTTCAGTGTAGTATTGAGCTCTAATGCAAGGGTGAAACTGAAGAACAGCAAACCACAGGCCATACTGAGAAGTCTAGGGTGCCAGGTTAATGATATGATGAGAACAGGACAGAAATAATTTATGTGTGTTCAGTAATTTCAGTGTTTAAAAATTATTACTTGTAATATTCAAGTAAAGTAGATATTACTACTCATTTCATTTTTTTCTACAAGAAAACTTCCTGAACCTGGAAGTTCTGGTATCTTTGGGAGCTGGATTTTGATCACACTTAATCCAAATTTGCTTTCCCCTTAATATTTTCTTACAATGTATACCAAGGAAAATGAGTGCAAATAGAGTATTTAATACTGCAAAAATCAAATTCTTTACTACCTTGCATTTGTAGCTGAGCTTGCACGTACATCTCGTTCTTTCTGGCTGTGATGATTATAACAGTTTGGAAAAAAGGTCTGAAATTTCTATGGGGAAGAATCAGACCTTATTTGTTTATTGATATAAATAGCTAGTTTGAAGATAAGCTTCAAAACTCAAAGGCTACCATAAGGTCAAAACAAAGCTCTTTGTAGCTGTGATATTTAATTAGGTGTGATAATTCTTCTTACATTCTATATAATAGCACACAAACTTGGGGAATTTATGTGGGTGTTCTTAGATGGCTGACATTCTGCAGAAGCTCATTATTTAAATGAACTCTCTGAATGGAAGATTTGAACTGTGACCACCGTGCTCTCACAAGATACTGTGTACCTAATATTGAACTTAGTGTTGTTCTAATGAGAAATAATATGGAACAGGTGAAGATAAATTATTTTTCTTTTAATCTAGCATTTAAGAGTCATAATGTTTTACTTTTCATCTTAGAAATTATAGAACCATATAATCATAAAATGGTTTGGGTTGACAAGGACCTTAAAGATCATCTAGTTCCAACATCCCTGCCATGGACAGGGACACCTTACACTATACCTGGTTGTTCAAAGCCTCATTCAACCTGGTCTTGAACATTTCCAGGAATGGGACATCTACAAGTTCTCTGGACTACCTGTTCCAGTGCCTCACCACCCTCACAGTAAAGAATTTCTTCCTAATATCTCATCTAATCCTACTCTCTTTCAGTTTAAAGCCATTCCTCCTTGTCTTATCACTACATATCCTTATGAAAAGTCCCCCTCTATTTTTCTTGTGGGCCCTCTTTAGGTACAGGAAAGCCACGCTGAGGTCTCCCAAGGTCTCAGAACCTTCTCTTCTTTAGGCTAAAAAACTTCAACTCTCTTTTCCTGTCTTCACAGGAGAGGTGCTCCATCCCTCTGGTCAACATCAGTGTGTCCACTGGACACACTCCAATAGGTCCATGTCCTTCTTATGTTGGGAACACCAGAACCGGATGCATTACTCCAGGTGAGGTCTCACAAGCGCAGAGTAGAAGGGGAGATTAATCTCCTTTAATCTGCTGCGCATGCTGCTTTCGGTACAGCCCAGAATGCATTTGGCTTTTTGGGCTGTGAGTGCACATTTCTGGGTCATGTCCAGCCTCTCATTCATCAGCACCCCAAGTCCTCAGGGCTGCTCTCAATCCATTCTTGGACCAGCCTGTATTGGGATTGTCCTGATCTAGGTACGAGACCTCCCATATGGCCTTGTTGAACTTCATGAGATTCGTATGGGCCCACCTCTCAAGGCTCTTAATGTCCCTATGGATTAGCATCCGTTCCTTCCAGAGTGTCGACTGCACCACACAGCCTGGTGTCATCGGCAAACTTGCTGAGAATGTGCTCAGTGCCACTGTCCATCTCACCAACAAAAATGTTAAACAGTGCTGGTCCCAATGCCAAGCCCAGAGAAACACTTCAGGAACACCTGGAGACCATCACCAATCTCCACATGGACATCAGTCATTGACTGTGAGATATTTGATATGATCAGCTGTAAGCAGAAAAGGACTCACTTGAATATAATAATGTGCATGCTCAGTTCTTAGTACTTAAAAAAAAATCCTTGCCAAAAAAAATTATTTTTGTAAGAACAGTATTATAATGTGTCCTGTCATATGAGAGAGACAGTTATTTTTTATCATTAAGGATATTTCAAAAGGAACATTGATTTTAGATACTTTAAGAAGTGGAGACTCAATAGCTGTTGCTTATCTTTTTGAGGATTTAGCAGCTGGAAAATAATGACTGTTTATGATCCTTATAGAATGAATTTGATGAGCAGATTTTTCAAGAAATCTAGTGTTAACCTCGGATTTCAGTCTCCTTCTGAATCCTGATGATTGTATTTTATATCCTTAAATTTGTCTGACACCTCTCTATTGTTGTACTGAAATGAAAAAAAAATGCAACAAAACACCTAACCCTCCCACCACCTTCTCCTCCCAAGCAACCCCCTAAACATCAATCCTCTTCACTGTTCTCTCTTTTAGAGAGTTATACTTTGGCTTTCCATAAAAATACTTTTCTATACTAGGGTATACTTTTCTAAACTGGGGTACATTTATAAAATTCCTTGTGATTCTTGAAGGTAGAAACAACTGTATAAATATAGATTAGGCCTGTTACATTCAAATAATATTCAAGTCTTTTATTCTGTACTTCATTTGTCAACCTTCAGCTTCCGGTTTTCCCACTTGAGGAATCTGTTCATTATGGCCCATCTGTCGTAGCTTTGGGAAGAGAACATGTCTTGAACCAGAAAAATCACTCATGCATCATGTTTCTGATCTTTATGTGTCTAGCATGCCCATTTATTGTGGGACCAGCCACTGTCATTGGGAACATACTTTGCTTTTTGCTTCCTGACTTGCTTAACTTTTTGGGGATATGTGTTTGAAAAGCTATTAGCTTTTCCATATGCTAATGCAGTAAGTACTGATTTACTTTCTTCTGAGTAGAGATCTTTAAAGGACTTTGCATGGAAGATTATACCTTATGCAGTTCTTTGTCATTTACTTTATATTTGGAGCCAAGTAAATGAGTCCAGATAAAAAATTAAAATCTTCCCCACAGCACTTCATGTTGATTTTTAATTATGAAGTGTGGCTTGTAAAACTGGGATTAGAACTAGCTTTCTCCAGTATTAGCAAGACAACTCTTTGCGTAGGAATTCCCAGACTGGTTTGTTTGCCACTTAACGGCCAATGGAGTATGCTGTGTGTGCCACCAAGGACTATTTGCATAGCAGCCATCCTCAGCAGAGCATGTTGATTGTCAGGGCTGTAACAGCTGCGATATTTCTTCCAGCTGCTCAGAGAGCAGAACTTTCTGCAAATGAGTTGCCAGAAAAGCCTTCAGCTGTGCACTACTGATCCTGACTTCTTCCCAGACCAAGCCACAGTATTAATACTAGTTACATATCCATTTTTGACACTGGTCCATTAGTGTCATTTTCATGTCCAAGATGAATTCACACCACTTTTATGGAAAATTTTTTGCCAGTAAGATGAGTTTTGTGGTCTTCTACGTGATGTCTCATTTTTCAGTGACTTTCTGCTTTAGGATGTCTACCAGTTTGGATGTTGCTAGAATATACCTTTATGAGAAATTGTGAAAATTTTGTTTTAACTCTTCAGTTAAAGGTAGAGAGTGAGGGAAAAGATGTAGAATGTTTGGCACCGAGGAGACAGAAAGACTTGTTCCAAATATTAAGGTTCTTATCAGTGTAAATGGCAGCAGGGCTTGCCTTAAAAAAAAAAAAGTCATAATAAAAAAAAAAATTTATTTTCACACTTTGAGCTCCAGAGCAAGCTCTGAATGATGTCCATAATAGATTCCCCTTCTCTATAACCAAGAACAGAAATTTTAAATGGTTACTATTTGCAGAGTTTCTTAGAACAGAAAAATTAAGAAAATCAGTCTTGAGTTAAATTTGAGGAGGTTTTTTTCATCATTGTCCAGTAAAATAGTACAAACAAAACTACTCTTCAAAAATACTAAAATGCTACAAATAATTTAGTAGTTACAAGAGAGAATATTTTGTTTTTATGAAGCTATTTGTTCAAGTAAACTGGAGAATTAGGTCACGAAGCAGACGATGTGTGTCTCCACCCTTTGGACAATCTTTGCTGTTCAAAGTGTTGTCATTTACCTCAACCCCTGCAAGTTTAGGATATCTTTTCTTTGAAAGCAAATTGAAGATGAAGAATCTAGCTGAACATTTATGCACCATCAAGCAACAGAGCAGACATAAATTATCATATATTCATTAAGTAAATTAAACATGACACCTTCAGGGCTGTAACTTGAAAGCTCTACAATGGAAATGAGATAGATGTAAACTAAGTTAGTGGGAGAAAAGCAACAAATGCTCTCTGCAGAAATAAAATAACCTTCTCCTATGACGTAGAAGGTAGGTGACTTTCCAAATCTATTAGAACCATGTCTGCCTCTTCAGAAAAAAAATTGTTTTAAATGATGCTCCACCTCACGGGAAAGTAAGCATAAAGACTATCTAAAATTTATTTAGAAAACTTTGCTTATGATTTCAGATCTACAGTTTGTTTTCTGAACTGTTACACAAAAGTATAACCACAGAAGTCCTGGCAAAAGCACTTGTAACAAAAATGTAAATGCAAAGCAATTTCACAAACTCTAGAGGAATTTGTCTCTGGGAGGTAATTAAAAAAAACCAACCCACACCAAAAAAGCAATATTGTCCTTACCCAAGAAAAAAATTAAAAGCTTGGAGAAATGGCAAATCAATTTCTTCCTTTCTTTTAAAATAACCATTTTAAAGAGTTTTGCCAGCTGCTTGGGTTATATTTCCAGTCTAGTCTTCTCTGTCAGATATAATACCTGAAATTAGTTTAAAATATTAATTTACTTAACATAAAAACAAGCAAACAAACAGAAACCAATAACCAAGTTTAAAAGGTAGGTTTCTGGATTTATGATTGCACAGACATATCAGATTGCCATGTGGTAAAAAGATGCTGTATTTATTGCTTTCCACTTGTTTTGTCCCTATACTTGTTAGAGGGGATTAATGGCATATGCTTGTTTGCTTTTTAATGTATAGGGCAATATATACAAAATGGGCAACAAAATGAAAAGGAAGTTCTTTTTGCTAAAACCTCAATGAGCATGAAAGTGCCTCAGAAACAATTAGGTTAATGCTTAGTTCAAGAACCTAAGTAGATGTGTCTGTGTGGCCGAGGATCTGCACCTAAATTTACCTTTCTAGCTGAGTTTTTACTTATATGACTAGCATGATGGTAGTCTATATACTTTTGAGACATAAGGTAGGGAGGGTCTTTAGGATTCTCCAGTAAATCCCATTTTACCAGCTGTTTAAAGCTTGCTCAAAAGTTTTTGCACTTAGATAATGCACTTAAAAACACAACTCCCCATTGGAGTGCATGAGTCATAAAAGCAGCACCTCCAGTTTAATTGGAGTTTAATTCCCAGATGTTTTTTTTAAATCACCACATACAGCGTGTTTTGTAATGGGAATCTAGATATGCTTTTTGAGATATTTTTTATTAATTTCTTCTCCTTTTCTTAAGTTATGTCTTGGTGTGCTATCAGCTGCTCAAAAGCCTTGTTCACTTAAGGCATGACTGAAAAACAAGCGCTCAAGTCCACTGTTGTATCTGACAGGAGTCTGAGTAGTTTTAATTAGGATACACATAAGCAGAGATGTTGTGCTGTCTGGAGTCTCTTTTACACCAACAGCCTTTTAGACACTACTCCTGTGCCTGAGAATTCAGAAATTTAGTTACTCTCTTCCTGAGTACCTGTAAAAACAATGAACTTTAGATTCTGTACAACAGACAGGATTTTGAAAAGCCACAGGAGGTTATTAGCCAGTGCTATTTTAAAATTAATTTCCCTTTCAGTTTGGGATGAAGGTTCTATTTGTAATGTAATTTAACAAGGCATAGTGCTTTCTTGCTGACACATGTTGACAGAGTGTGGGAAATTGAACAAGACTGGCAGAAATGGCAATAGGGATTTGTGTAAATTTTACTGCAAACTTGTGTCAGTGAAAGCAAGACATATTCTAAATGAATTTCCAAGGGACATAAGTAGCTCTTTTATCTGAAAAAGATCTTAATTTTGGATGGAAAATTAGTTTACCATAAAAATAGATGTTAAATTACAAGCTAACAAAATCAAATTATTGGTTGCTTTTTCTTTTAAAGATAAATATAGACTAGCTGTTTCTGGGTTCACACAGCATTTCTAATATTCAGATCCTGGATATCACTTTGAACTTACTGAAGACATCATAAGAGAAATTTTGCATTCCTTATTATGTGTGCATTGGAAGACTTAGTCATTAGAAACTATAGGCATCTTTCAAGATTTATATGGATTTGATTGCCAACTGTAAAGTGTTTACATTGATGACCATAAAGGTTCACTGTTGTCTTTTTATATTTATTTCAGATAAGTTTCAGGACAGGTATGCTTGCTTTGCCTGTGTCTCAGTAAAAAGAAACTTGTAACTAGTTTGGTCAAGTTAAAGCCAGGTTAATGAAACTTTCTGAATCTCTAGGATGGGGTTGCAACCCGGATCAGCTATAACTGCCTTCTTTTCAAAATGTGGCTGTGGGGGGAGGTAATGCAGCCGTGGCCTTTCAAAGTACTGATGGATATTCAATTCTAAGATATTCAATTCAGATAAAGGACACCAGGTCTGTGCCTGTTAGATTTTAGATATATTTGCACATTTCCCAGGAGAGAAGTTACATGGCAGCTGAAAAAGTCATATTGATATGTCATAGCTATGACAGTTTCGGATGATGTCTGTCTGTGCTTGCTATTAATTTCTCACAGTCATTTTTATCATTTACCCTGTGACTAATAACAAACCAGATTCAGTTAGTGATTCTTTGCAGACACTGAAATATGAAGCTATCGTCTGCATCTGCTTGAAGTTATTCCAGAGCACATCGTTAAGGTTTATATGGGTTAGGAAGACCCTGGAATGTCTGGAACTATAAGAACTTGACATGTTCATCTTTTTCTCTGTTTCTAAAGGAAAAACTTGTGATGCAGAGTTAATACAAACATACATAACAAAACATGGTATATTTTCCCAGATAGATGGGGAATGGCAGGTGGTTATGCATTTTTATTTAAACTACTCATTCACCGGAATTTTGGTGATTATATAAAATGACAGTCTGCGGGATAGATATAGATCATGGCTTCTTTTAAAGTAAAAGTGCTTTTTACCAAAATACATTTAATGAATTTAATCTTTCCTGTTAAGAAGTTCCTTAAACAATACAGTGTAATATACTTGTAATCATTACTTCATAATAGATTCTTACATAAATGTCATGAATGATTGGTTTAGGTCACTTAAAGAAGCACTGGCAAAGGTACCAGCAAAAGTCAGTTTAATACAAATTACAATAGCAGGACAAAGTTTGATGGCAGGGTTCACTCTATTACTTACTAGATATCCCATGTTATCCCATGAGTTTCTCATCAGGTCAAGGGAAGAGACACAGCCTAACTCATTACTCAAAGCTGAGGACTAAAGAGAATTCCTGAGATTTTAGAGCAGCCTGAGGGGGTGGGGAAATGCACCACCTCAGTGATTCGTGACATCTGCTACAGGATACAACACATAATCTTAATTGCTCATCTTCCTCCTTAAGTTCTACCCGCCTTGTGAAAGAAGACAAAAAATGGGCTTAAACATTGGTTCTACTACTGGAAAATTTTCTAAAGACTAAGTAAGTACCTACTTCTTCAGAAATTTATAAAAATAGTCACACATTATGAGAGGCAGTGTGGGATAAGGGGATCAGGGAGTGGAGAAATGGCATCAGCTGAAGAGATGCAATAGCCTTTCTTTTTATTCTGTGCTTTTAGCCATTAGTATCAGTGCTGCCTTTACATAGTAACAGTGTTATTAATATTCATCACTACATTGCTTTAAATTTGCAGATAAAATGAATTGGCCAGCAGAGACCAAAAACACCCCACAAGTACAGGTATGCTCTTCTTATTTCAATTACAAATTTTGAAGAAAGCACTGGTATTGTGCAAAGAAGAGCTTTTGAAAGCAAGTTCTACATACAGATAATGGAAATTTTGGATGGATTTTTAAACACAGCATTTACTGCCTGAGGAGTGAATGGTAGGGAACAGTGATTAGAAAACAGTTTACTCTCCTATTTATTGGTGAGATCAGACTGGAATCAAAAGATTTCCTGTGAAACTTTTGAAGACTAAAGACATCTATTACATGAGATAACGAGTTTATGGATGCACAGGAGAAACACAACTTTTTGAGCAATTTCAGATACAGGGAAAAAACCCAACATACCAGCTAGAGGATGCTAATGATGAACATTACCTTGGTGCCATCCCAATACATTCTCAGCCCAATAACATCTTGTAATAAAATAGGTGGACCATCGATATATCCTGCTTATAAACTGCTCCCAAAGCTCCCCTGCTACTTGGTAAATCTTTGGAATCATCATCAGACTGTGAACACCATTTAAGAAGTGAGATCCTTCTGAAGTGTAGTTAGCCTGAACTCAGAGCCTCAGGTTTTGTAGCCACAAAATCTTTAGGGCAGTACTCCACTCTTCCCCTTCCATTCCTGCACCTGAAAATGGGTTTTATTTAGAATTAAATTAAATTGATTTTTTTCTAGGATTGGAATTTGGTTTGTGGGATATTGTTTTTGTAGGCAATGCTTCAGTTTTACTTTATCTATCCCTCTGCTTGAGGGACACAGTATGTCACCATCTCATTCTTCCAATACAGCAAGTTTTAAGGAAATATTATTGACCTGCAAAGGTATTTCTTGCTAGAGGAGCATAGGAAAATGCAGTTGAGGCAGCTATCATGTGAGTGCAAAATTCAACTGCCTGTTTGACATCAAGTTGAATATTCTTGTTCCATACCTCAATATTTTCTGTAAATTAAAGATTGGATTAATCCACTTCAGTGTATGTGGGGTGTAGAGATACCAAGAAGGAGCTGTTCAGCAACACTGTGACTCTCCTGCGTTTTTTCCCTTTTGCGTGGGCGATTAGCCAGGAGGTTTCTGTTCACAAACATTTTCACTGAAAATCTATACTTCAAAATCTGAAAAAGCAGACTTCCTGTATCTTTTCATTTTAATATGGTGACATGTGTGACATAGTTGTTGCTGAACGTGTCATTGATTCTGCGTTGTCCTTGAATCAGATGTTTGCACAGTGCCAAAGAAGCAGAAAATAGATTATTTGGCCAGGAAAATACATTTCTATAGAAATAACAATGTTCAGAAAATTTGAGGTTAGTTAATAATGATGTAAGTTGACTATAAAACCAGGTTCCAAAGTTCTGTGTTTTCTCATATCACAAGACGGAATCAATTAAAGGAATAGATCTTTCTTTTCATAAAAATGCATCTTCTGCACTCCTTTATATATTGAGGGTTAAAGAATAAATTAAGAGTCAGGATTTTCATCCCTTTCTCCTCTTTTTTTCATAGAGGGTAACGAAAAGTAGCTAAAAATATTTGGATCCAGTTTCCAAAATCCTGATGATCTTGTTCTTTGGGATATCCTGTGGCTTTAATCAGAGGAGCACTTGATACCCTCATTGATCTTTAGATCAGGCACAGCTTGCATGTGTGTACACATGCTGCTTCCTATAATGTCATGAAGGTGGTAGCAGTTGGGTAGCATATGCCGCTAGTCTGCTGCACGGTTACACTGGATTTGCCCATTAAAGCCCTGTGTAACTAGAGCTCAATGATGATTGATGGGGCTGGATGTTTTCTTACAACATATGGCTATGGATTTCCAGGTATTTTTATGTTTTGTTTTTGGTTGGGTTTTGTTTTGGGCAGTAGAGACAGTTATCTATTTCTGATTCAATTCATCCTGTTACTGTAGGAGATGCTGTGAAAGATTCATAACCTTCTGTGGGGTTAAACTATTTTGATACCTGACATACCATATTACTGAGAAAATACCTATCTGGTGTTTTGCTGAAATTGCTTTTAAAATTAATAGAAAATATATTAATTCCAAATGAAATTTCAAACCATACCTTTGAAGGACTAGGAGTTGCTTGTGTTCATTAATATTTCTGCACAATTTTTGTAGCGTTTTTGTTGTTATAAATTGTGGAATTCTGTTCGATTTCAAATGTGGCTAATAACTGTATTCTAATTTCTTAAATTCTTTAATTTCTTACTTTTCCCTACATTTTTTCATATCAGAGAGCTGCTTCTTTTTTTTTGACTTGTAATTGCTTTGCAATGTTTCTTTGAGCACTAAAATTTTGCCTTTATTTCATGACCAATACAACAATCTTTGATGTCTCGCTCTGTACTTTATGAAGTCATTTGAAGCAAGTTGAAATGAAAACATTAAAAAAGAAAATCTGGAAGTGATCTACAGTAATATAATACATTTTGATAGTACTTTATACCTAATCTGATTCATTTAGCTTGTATTCTATCATGAATAATTGTTGAATGATAGCACTGTCTCATTTTGAAGTATTCACTTTTCTAGCTGACTGTGAGGGCAGACTTAAATTGTGGGGGTCCCAGAGAAGCGGGGATGATATATGCCATATGACCCTGACAAGTTCTGTCTTTGACAGTGTAAATGAGTTTTCATCTTTTCTTTACCACCTTGCAGAACTGTAAAAATCATGAGAGGTCAGTGTACAGCAATCAGGAAAAATGTAGGACAGGAGGAGCATCAGGGTCAAGTATGCAGTCAACCATGACAAAAGCCATTTACTTAAATTATAAAATGTTACGTGAATGGCTGGAAATTTATATATTGACTATAACTAAAGTTCATCTTACTGCCTGGAGTTTATGCTGATTAGAACTCTTAATGATCATTTCTTCTAAATTGATGATCATGTGGAAGACCAATAGTTCAGTCTCTGACAGGAACAAAACTAGCTTGCCCAGCAATGCTTAGCCCTCTTAATAGAATATGGATTATTTTTATGCATGCTACAGTTTCAAGCTGGTATCCATAAGGCATAGCTAGGAGCCAGATTCCATTACTCTAGCTCTTTTAATTGCCTGTGTGATCTGTCTGCATTCTCTCTTTCTGGTTGTGGGGACTATGTCAGATCAGCCCCTTCTAAACTCTGAATTTGTTCCAAAGTGCTGCAGAGCTCTGTAGTTTAGTACTCAGGCCAATGCGGGGGAAAGAAAAGTCTGGTAGAAAGCTGCTGTGGTAAATGAGCAACTAAATTAATCAACTTTCTCATCATGACAACAAACAGAGCTTCCTGCTTCAAGTACCTACCTTTGCTTTTTATAAAAATGGGAAAAGAATCAGACTCTCATAATGCTGCACCGAGCTCTCAAGCTCATCTCACTGTCAATTTTAAAAAGGCCATAGAAGGCCGCAGTGATGCTGAAATTCAGTGACCCTTGCTTGAGTAGTGGTAACATGAATGAATAACCCAGTGCCAGCCTATCATAAGGAGAATGGATTCTCCTGCTGGCTTCAAACCTTTAAGGGGTTCAAAGTGGTTATTGTCAGTGTGTAGGGTTTTCTTTTGCAAAACAGAAAATATGCAATTACTGCACAATAATAGAAGGATGGGTATTCATTGAAAATAATAAAACAATGAGGAAATCAGCAACAGTTTGTGGCTCAACTCTGTTTACTCTATTCTCTACCCAGCCATCCCCCTACATATAGTTATTTTGTTCCTCTGCTTTGCCATTTACACCATCAGTGTTTGTGTAGTGAGAGCACAATCGCCATCAGTCACTACAAACACCCCTTGCTACCTCACCACACAACTGTATATTTTAGGATAGAGCTTTGGAAATGTAGGTTCTGCTGTTCAGATGGAGTGAGGTTTGCTCCCAGTGCAAGAGGAAAGGGAAGAGGGTTTTTTGTGATTCCAGTTCACAACCCCTTTCCCAGTGGGACAGTGTATCCAGACTCCAGGCTTGAGGGGCACCAATAGTAAAGCCTTAATTTTAAAGCATTATACTTGGCATTTAGACAGATGTTACTGTATATGAATATCCAGGTCATTAACACTTAGCAAAGTACATCTCACAGTAGTCCTGGGAGCAATTATTGTATCTGCTTTGTTGATAAAATGAGGTACACAAGTGGACAGTTATTCTCAAACACAGCATTAGTACAAAATCAGTATAGCACCAACTAAGAAATCAGTCAGGATTTAAGAGGGTAGTATTTCTACACCTGCTCTCAAATAGGGGTGAATTCCTCCCTAAAGAGACAAAAGTTTAAAGTTTCATATGTATTTCCTTCCTGTCTGTGTGTGTCTGTGCTTAGCTAATCCTGGCTTCAGTTTCAGACTTGCTGAGTATCCACATATTTCCCTGCAGACAGTAAAAGCAGAATGCATTTTGTACTGGGTACAATATACATCAAACTTAATTGTTATGCCACCAAATTGCTATCTTGAAATGACCTTTAAAGATAACCTTAGAAACATCCTTTTCCTGCCTCCTTTAAAGCAGTGTTTAAATCAGTGTATTTTTTGCCTCCAATGGAAAGGTTGCACTACTCCTACTACCTACAGGACAGTAAACCTTCATTAGATAATGAGAAAGTTTTACAGTCAGTATGTTGATTAAAAGGGAGATGTCTGCATCATGTAATTGATTCGTTGAATTTACTTGGGGGAAATTGTGGGGAGATAGTGCTACTGAGATGGCCAGTGTCATGTCAGCTGTTCTAAATATCAATTTGTCTTCAGCAGAAGGGAAGGGAACACAATACAATGCATTACAATACAGTAATACAGTTGCCTGTTGTTTCCATTGCACCTTGGAAAACAAGAGAACTGAAATGGCAAGTTGAGCATCTTGTGCAATAGGTGAGAACAATGAGCCAGCTTTGCCTCTGAGTGAACAGAAGACAAAGAGCAACAACACCAGGTGTACTCATTACACAGCAGAGTGCTTTCATGGTAATTTGCTTTCATGGAGCACCACTGATCCAAGGTGATCCATGCAAATGTCTATCCAGTGGCTAAGGGTGCTGTCTGAGGTCAGGACCAGCAGCATTGTGAGGCTTGGATGGCTTCAGTTCAGTTCCCATCTCTGCAACAGAGTGAAGTTAAGTTCCTGTCTCCAGTTTGAGACAGGTCATTCTGTCTTGTTTGACTTTTTTTTCTGAAACTCTATCAAGAAGTATTGGTCTTTTTTGTGTGTTCCTTCTATAAGGGCCACCTCCCATACGAGAAGGGGTATCACCAGACTGTGTCACAAAAAAAAACCCCACCACACCACAGAAGCAGAAAGTGTAGTTCAGGTATCTAGGAAATCTCTCATTCCTTAGATGGCATGCATCTAAACCTGGGACTAATAGAAACTTAATTTGATGTTAACTCTGCAGGTTCCTTTAACATTTTACAACTCTTTGTGTGATCAGTTGTATTTTGCTATCTTAATAAATTTTACTGAACTATTACTAATAATGTCTTACAGCTGCATCCGAATGGTTTCCAAGCCTTTAATTATCTGGCAAGAAGAAGTGAGTTGTTCAACATGAGACGAGTTGCCTAAATTAAGTATATAAAGAGTATTTCCCACTCACAAGACTTTTTCTTACTCAAAATTGTCTGATTTGTGTTTTTGAAAGCAATATATTCAGTTAAAAAACCAGACATGTTAAAAGAAAATCTCCTAATGCAGGAGGTAGTGATTATCACAGTGAATTCAATATTGCTTGAAGTATTTCTATAAAATAACATTTTGTATATATTTACATACACACACTGTCAACATGATTTAAAAATCTCTAGACCATTACCTAAAAGTGATTTTATCCTGACTACCCTCATCTCACCTTGAAAAAATCCCAACTTAAACTTTCAGTGATTGTATAAAAGCAGATTTCCACTGTGTTTGTCATTTAAGAAGAAAATCAAATATTTACTGCATGTCATCAGGGTGAATATCTGATTCAATAGCCAAGAAACCCAAAGGTGGAATAATTGCTGCTCTCTAGGCTGGCACAACTTACTGCAGGTATTATTCCTCTGCTCTGAACTTAAAATGAAGGGTGCACACACCTCACCACATAATGCAAGCAGACTCTCCTCTTGTGTAGCTGCTCTTGCTTTGGAGGTAACAAATGAAATAATATTTCAGCTTCCAAAGGTTTCCAATTTTTAAAAACAACACTGCAGATATACACATGTGTTTTGGCATCCAGGAAAAGAGTACTAGTCAAGAATCAATCTTATTTATTTCATCAAGGTTTTAGAGGTGTTAGTTGTTTTGGATCTTCTATAAACATCTCTGGCTTTCTGTCTGGTTTTATCTGACAAAATAAATTTGATAATATGAACCTTGTGTACTGAAAATCTGAAATTTTTACTCATCCCCTGCCATGAACTTGAACTAGTATGAGCTTAAGGAAACAGTTTTAAGGAAACAAGAAACTTATATTATAGCTGCATGGAGTTTGAAAAAAATATATTGAAAATATAATTTATATTGGCTTAGCACTTACAGTAGTGTCTAATCTATGAATCTGTTTTTCATTATTCCCTCTTTTATAGTTATTTTTCAGGAGCAAGAAGTTATGGTTTACATTTTTATGTCGGCTACTGCCTTTCAAACACAATTTATTTCTTAAAGACAGACTTTTATATTAAACATTTCCTTAATATAGAAAAAATTAACTTAATAAATTAAGTGGTAAAAAGAGACTCTAAAAAAATAGAAAGCAGAACAAAAAAACTCATCAAAAGTGATATAGGAGAAAGGAAAAGAGTAAGTTGTTTGCAAAGAGGTAACATTTTTATTTAAGACTGATTATTTTAGTGCTTGGTAAATAACAGAGTTTTCCAGATGTGATAAAAGAAAAAAAGGTAATTTTTTTGCAATTGATTGGACAATTTCCAAAATAGAAGAGAATAAAAAGTTAATCAAATGCCATTATATGCAGAATATTTTACCATCACAATGTTTGATTCTGTGCTATGGCCCTTGGTTCCGGTATATTTAACATATTTTTATTCCTCAATACACACCTTGTCAGTTTTATTTCAAAAGTGTCAGATAAAAATGAAAAGATATTTGCCTGAAAAATCTATATATACACAGCCATTGTGTATTCTGGAATGTCTTACCTTTCTGCCCAAATTATGGTGCCTGGTCAAAGGTGAGGAATAATGGTGAGTGCAGCAACAATTAACTTATTTGCACCAAATGACATCTGGGCAACTCTGAGGGACTTCTCTGTTCCTTTCTTCCTTCTGACATTTTCATCTAATAGTTTGACACTTTAAGAAAATTATAATTTCTGCCTCTTTTTTTTTTTCCTTTCCCGTTAAAGAGCTTTTGATACAGATCAGTGCATCTGAATGTCCCTTTATTTTTAATGATGCGGCAATGTTAGATACTGACAGCTGGAAACCTTAATTGAGCAGATGACAGGAAAGTAATGGACATTTGCAACCACTTATTCTGTCTGACCTTGTATTTAATATCAAAGGGTAAATGTTCATTTTTCTTGAAAACCTTGAGAAATTGAGGGAATACAGAGGAAAGTGAGAATCTGATCTTGCTTAGACATACTAAAATATTGGTACAGGAAATCTGCACGTCTCACATTTCACCTTGTCTTTTAGAAAAATAAGGGCAGTTACATCCTGCTTTGTTAGTGGTGATTATGGATGTTGTGTTATAGATGCCTGTCCATAATTCCTTTAGCCCTATGAAATACTGTAACAAAAATTAAGGAAAAAATGAAAGAAAATGGTGACATTTACCTGGATGGAAAATGATTATATAACCTGGTATAAGCCATCCGTGGAAGTCTGACCAATCTAATGACCAACACCACATCTTAAAAACCCAAAGCATTTTGGCATTTTCTTAGGGTTTGGGTATTGGTTTTTTGGGGTTTTTTGGGGATTTGGGTTTGGGATGTTTTTTTAGATGAAGATAAGATTCAAGCAATCCAGCATCTATCACTGCAAGTTGTGTGCTAATACCCAGTGCTGCTCTAAAGAGTCCTCTTTATGCCAAGCAGAAATTAGCAGTTTGCATTCCTGAAGCAGGAGAGATCAGTACTCCAACTCACGTAGGTTGACTACGTGTTGCACATTTAAGTAATTCCAGCTCTCTTAGAGTGTTTGTAGTGCAGTGTATGCAGTAAAATTTTAAAAAACCTTACATTTTCAAATCTTTAACAAACCTTTAAAATTTTGGTTCAACTATGATGATAGTTTCATAATTTTTTTTCATATTTTTGTAGACGAAAGCTAGATTTATTCTAAAGTTACATGGGGGCAGCTCTCATTACATATTAATGATGATGTATCTGATGTATCTGATGTCTGTTCATAGATCCATACATTTTTAATTGAGAAAAGGCTTTTATTTTCTTTTTTTTTTTAGGTAAAAACCACTTGTCTTTCAGTCCTGTGTTCACATATTGGTTGTACCTGTAAATATTAATTGCTTTATTTCAGTGAGAGTAGAGTTGGGAACTTGTTCCATGAGGGATTTTTCCAAATGACTTACTTGCCGAAAGAAGCACTGGAACTGGTAAAAATGTTAATGATTTACCATTTGTACAATCTCAACAAATGTTATCACTGGGGGCTCAGGAGTTCTCTTGCTTGAAATCAGAGTTATTGCCAAGAATTTCAGTTACATGTTGTGCGAAAAAAGAGGAAAGAAACATAGATCTTTGTAAGCTGGGATAGAGGCCGGACTGCAGAATAGCAAAAGCTGATGTTCTTTGTTGGTGTGACTTTTACAGAGTCAACTACACTAATTTTTCTACAGTATGAATGGACTAATGAGAACATGAAGCTGAGCGTGCAGAACCTGGAAAACAGGTGAAAAAAAACCATTTTGCCAGCAGGGAGGTGGGGTGGGAAGGTTGTAAGGATATTTCTCAGGATATTTCTAAGGATATTTCTGGAATATTTCCAGGATGTTTTATTTAGTGCTTCTAGACATACAGATAGAGAAGGTCTTGACCATGCTCAATGTTAAAGCTATGAAATAAGACTCTGGCACTGTGAATGTCAGGTTGATAACCTTTATGTCATAATCAAATACAATTTGATTAATTATGTTTCACCTCTGAAATTTTATTCTTCTCCCTCGGTTGGTTACAATGAGTGACCTCTTTCTTCCTTTGCATTCTTTCCTTCCAAGCAGTCTGCTTGGTCAATTCAAAGTGAGTATAAAAGATTCCTGGTTAGACCAGTCGAGATTTTTCCCTTGTTTTACCCTATCTGATAGAAATGTCTTTGTAGTTTAAAAGATAATGAAGATGGCTGCAATCAGAAATAGGTGAACGTAGTCCTGAAAATTAAAGGGATTTACATGTTTCTGCCATATTTGGAGCCTTAGTTGAAAAAAAGGGTACATTTTTGATAGCTTGTTCTCATCAGTGCCTATTACATAACTTAGGCACGTGGTGTGTTGGCTTATGCCACCTTTAGGATGTCAGCCAGACTGTATAGACAGAGTTTCCTATCTTCCTAAAGCATTAGCATGGGACAAAACAGACTTTCAGTGATGTTTTTACCTGTTCCTATAGAAACTGAAAAAATGTGCGGTTCTATGAGCTCTAATAATCTTGTGCCGAGCTCAACAGCTGCACAGCTGTTCAGCCTCACTGCCAGTCCCTGTTTCACTGGGACAGCTGAGCCCTTAGAAAATTAAGTACCATCTCCAGAGTTCCCTGAAAGTTTTTCTTATACAGGAAGGATATCTTAAGCAGGCACTTCCTATGTCTCCATTCTTACTGTTTCCTCTCCTCTGGAAAAATTTGGGCAATGGTCTGGCAAGCTTTGGGAAACTTGTGGGAGTCAGGTTAACTACATAGTTGTAAAATATTATTATTATTTGTCATAGTACAGTGGGTCTTCCTCTGCAAATGTGTGTTTCACGCTTGTACCTATAAAGTTTGAATAGAACACATTTGTTAAAATCTATAGAAGTGGCTTCTAGGGAAGCAAAGAGAAGAACCTTTCATTGCACTTCTCTTCTGAAATGCATCATTGACATGCAATGGAGGGAATAAGCATTAAATTTAATTAATAATGGATTTTTTTTCACCTTTCAGCTTTGAAAAGAGAGTGTTTCTTGCATTCTGTAGAATTTTATTTTATTAACCACACAAAGAGAAATAACGCTTCATTTAACTATGTCAAAACCAATCTAAACTCTCTGCTATTTACTTTCCTTTCTATAAATTTTAATGCATTTTTAATTCCACACCACTGGTTGGCAAACCAACCATTGAAGTTATTGCTGCCCTGTAATGTATTTCAGTCATTTCTAATAAACCTGGACCTTAAGATGATTTATTATTATCTCTGTACACTATGAAAATGGATTTGCTGCCTGTGCTGGGTTTCAGCCCTTTCATTACTACGGGTAGATATGTATAAGATTGAAGAAACAAACAAAAATAACAAATCAGAATACAGACAATTTCTAATCTTCCATTCTTTTGTGAGGAAAAAAACGTTTGAGGAAGAAATACAGAAAATAGATGAGTTTTATGCATTTAGAGGAAATTTTCCTGAAATTAGAGCAACGGATAGATTAAAAGTTATTTTAACAGGATTATTTATTATAAAAACTGTGTTTTTTCTTTTCGAAATTAACCCCAACATATTCTGTAGCTGCTTTCTTAAGTTATTATGAAAACGTATAAGTTTATTTTGCAAAAGTCTGTATGTTAAAAATTGATTTAAGATCTCAGCAAGAAGGTTGGGAAAAGATTAAAAAAATAAAATAACGGACGTATGATTAAAATATCATATCAAAATGCCGTATCATAAAACATCCTTGTCCTTTGAATTTGTTTGTTCAAATACAATATGAATTCGCAGTTCTCTTTTTCTGGAAGTCACATCAAAAATGCCTTGTTCATCACATCTGTTACAGGAAAATAATTACTATCAAATCAAAGCATACTCCTTTATGTTAAGTTCTGTACAAATCAGAGTGGTTAACAATTGAGCTCATGTTATTCTCATCCTTGATTTCTGAAGAATTTCTTTATGTCCTTAACATTTTTCTGTTTTTAGAATTTTTCTGTTCCTTTGTGTGACTGTTCCTTGTAACTCAACACTTACATAGTGAGTGTTTTTCATGGGCAAGGAAAAGATTTTCAGCTGCTGTTATGACTGGCAGCTGAGCAGTTTTTTCAGTCTCTCTCCTTCAAGCTGAGTTTATTTTATTCAGAAATTGTCCAAGGAATGTCAGGTGAAAGTGAACAAATCTTCCTTTATTCCTGCTTGAGGCTAGAGGCTCTCAGCTTCTAGAGCAGATATTTTGCAAATTCCTGCAGTCTTTTGTAATGATTAACCTTTCTTAAAAGAGCTAACAAAACCTTTAAAGTTACTTTCAGCATATTTTGAAGGGAGAAGCTATTTGAGAGAATGATATCTTGCAAAATTTCCCTGAAATATTTACTGTCTGTCTGTGCTAGTCTGAATTAACCATGTTTGTCTTTAATAACTACACTGTATGAACTCTTTGCTGGAATTTGGCCTACTGAAAGATGTCATTAGGCAAGCTTGGTCACTTCTTAATAGCTCGCTTATTTTGAAAAATCAGTGATTTTATCTTTTACGATGTTGCTTTACTTTATAAGAAGTTACAGCCTGCACTCAGCCAGCTGACACTGAGGATGGTTTTTGTAGGGCCTATCCTATCTTCATGCCTCTTCATCTCTGTGGTAAATCTCATTTATGTAGGATCTGAGTGTAAAGTACCCACATGGTACATAGGAACAAATCTGTTCCTTCAAATTACTTTGTTAATGTAAAAATACACTTGGTACTTTGTGACTCAGCTTATCTATTTTTAAAAAGTAGATAATGGCAACATATGCTAATCATTATTTTTTGCTTCTAGTGTGTTACTAATAATAATTCTACTAGACATGTATTTAAATATATCAGCTCTTATGAGAAGTTCATGATCTAATAGATGTAAATTTGCTAAGGTTTTTAAAGCATCTTGAAAGGTCATGTATTGAAATTAAATTAGTCCCTCCTCATGATACTCTGCAACTTCTAATCAGTAGGAGATACAAATGCAAGCTAGAGTGCAAGTGGAATGCGGGTGTAAACCAGATCGTAGAGGAAAGAAACCTCATGTGGATTTTATTGATATGTATCAGGTGGCTTTTTCATAGCAACTATAAAAATTAAATGACAATCCGTATTTTCTTCTGCAAATTAAAGAATTCATAAAGGGCTAATTTGGTGGGGTTTTTTTTAATTCTGCCTTCTTGTTATTCTGTTTGATTTTCTATGTCTTTATGATTAGGTGTCATTCTCAAAGCAGATGGTAGCAGTGGTGAGAGGCAATACCCCCTTACATTTATGCGATTTTTTTGGTGTTCTTCTTCACACTTGTGACATACTTCCCCATATGTTGAACTTTATCAGTATCTGACCTTAAAATCTCAGAGGTGGTAGGATCAAAGAATAAACATTTTTAGGGTGTGGATAAGAGCTACGAGAATGATTGGAGGTCAGAGGATTAATTTACAAGCAAAGATTAATTGAGCCCAGTATGTAGTATATAGTTTAGCAGAATGAATTGAGTTTTGGAAAAAGGATCAAAGGGAGAGCAATATAACCACCTCTAAAAGATATAAACTGCAGTGGCTGAATTGTGATAGCCAGTCACAGACTCAATACGGACAGTGCAGAGAATTATTTTCAGAGCTCAGGGTATAGAAAGAAAAAAGTTACCCTGTCTTTTAGGAAAAGAAGGCAGGTCTGTTCACCGTGGTATCTAATGATGATATAGGGAACAACAAGTAATTTTTTGGTGTATAGCAGGCCTTTTGCACTGGCTACCTTGAATACAGACAGCTCTTCTGCCGTTCTGTATTATGAGGCAGGCACAATCAGGCCCAAATACCAAAATATTTTAACACTGAAAATTGTAGCTAAGTACCACTGCCAAATAGCCTGACAGTGGAACATAATTGTGATGAACTGATTCATTTGATCCTTTAGAATTGGGCATAACTGAGTCAAGGTCCAAATCTCAATTCCAGATTTTTTGTGCAGAAGTTTTATGTTAACTTTCAGGTTCAAAGCCTTTTCCGTACCTACTATAAAGCTATTCAAACACCATTCTTCTAAATATCCCCCCAAAATGTCAATTTTTCATGTTGAATTTGATTAGTATTTGAGCTGAACATTTCATCTTTCTTCACATTTTCTGAAGCCCTTGAAAGCCATCAAGGCCAATTTTCTTTTTCTTTCTGCCCTGCAGCATGTTTTTACCTCTGCAAAATATCATTTATACATTGGAAAATAAAAAAAAACACTGTCAGGATAGTGACACAGTGAAACTCATTGCTCGGAGAGGTTGTGGAGTATTATCCTGGGCAACATGCTCTGGTTGACCCTACTTTGAGCAGAGAGCTTAGATGAGATGATCTCCAGAGGCCCCTTCCACCTTCAAGTATTTTGTGCTTGTTTGAACTTTGGCTCCCCTAACTGAATAATGATTATAAACTTCTGTCGTGTTTTACAGTATATATTTTTTCTAAAGAACACTGCTTTGGAACCTTTTCTTGCAAATGATTTTTAAAAAATTTTCTTTTTAGTTCCAAGAGCTGGATAAACTTTGGCATATCTACTTTAAACATTAATTTGACAGTCCAATCTTTTAAAAACCCTGTTGAATTGTAAGACAACCATAATTTTTATTTTGTCTGGCTAATTAATTGGCCTTTTTTATTGCTGGATTCTCTGTAATAATTAGGTTTACCCAATGGAATTTTTCCCGTGTGTTAAAGTTAAGTTATAAAAGTAGTGCTTACTAATAGTTTTGTTTCAATTTTATTCTTAAAATAAAAATAATCTTAAATAATGGTTAATAATCTATGTAATTTTAGTTGCTAACAAGTTTGAATTAATTTCTTACACGCTTCTGTCTCTCCACCTGTTTTCTTCTCCTTTCTCCCCTCCACACTAGTGACAGTGTGCAGAAATACTTTTTGCAGTCAATCTCTACTACTGGTATTTATTTTGGTAGAAAGAGAAGAAGTTTAACAAAAATGAAAGACCAATTTTCCTTATATTGATGAGTTGTAGTGGCTTCCTTTGATCTAGCACACTGAAATGGTTCATTCCTGAAGAATTAGTTTAACTGTTAAGAAATCAAGAAATAAATGCTGCACACCTCAATCAATCAAAGGAATTTAAATACCTCAAGGGAAAGTTGAAATGAAAATAGGCTGTTTCCAAATGCTGACAAACAGGAAAATCAATATGATAGGCGTGGGGTTTGTCTCCACTAAAATTCCCGAGTTTATCTTGGGTTGCAGCATTTTCAGCAATCACTCTAATTATCTAATTGTGTGGATTGTAGATTATGAGGTGGTGATTGTGGTTTGGTTTTGATGTTTTTTACTCTTGATTGAAGTACATGGTTGGTCTTAGCATCTTCACAGCATCAGAAAACTCTGTGACAATGTCTGTCTTTCTATCTGTAGCAGATGTTTCTGTTTTGAAAGTAGCTGTATCAAAGTTGTACACACATCAATTCACAATCCAAGAATAATGGGATAAGAAGAATGGGATAAAAGACCTTTTGAAAAGAAGTGGCAAAAGTATAAAACTATCCAAAATCCATCATCTTAAGTATGCCTTTAATTCCATGTGCACACCTTTCCAGGAATAAGGAATAAAAAAGTGATATTGATCCCTTCATCTATCTAGAGAGAGGAGTCTGAATTTGTAATTTGCAATATTTTATGTCGCAATGTTGCCAGCATTGGGACAATATCTGGATTAACTAATACAAAATAGTTGTCTTCTAGGTAATAATGATGGCTCCTATCCAGATGGGAGGAAAACTTAGGTTTTATTAAGTCTTTTAAACTACTGGTCAGACAGAGATTTATTTTTATGTAAGTTTTTATTTTCCATGTCCTTTGTGAAATATTTTGGGTCTGAAAAGCCTTACAGAACTTCTGTAGTATCTGATAAACCACATGAGCCTCCATGTTGTAATCCTATCCACAGTCTTGTTTGCATGTAAACTATTTTTCAGTATGATAGGTGTTAAAGCAAGCTGTTTTAAGACATTATTTGGAAAACCATGTCTCATCTTGTCTCATAATCTTCTTTCCTGTTGTCACTGGAAAAGTGGAGACATTCTTCCCAAATGTCTGAAGTCTAGGGATGTTGATGATAAAACTTGCATCACTCTACAGTCACCTTCTTTTCTCTACAGTCAAGCTTCTTTTCCCATATTCTTCTTTATTCAGGATTTAAAAAAAGGATTATTAGTCAACTTAATTTGTCTGTGATATTTGTTTGGATGAATAGCCTGAACTAATTTTTTTTTTAGTTATTGAATATTGTAATAGGGCTTGAAAGAACTGGTCATGAATTCCAAGTGATTGCTTGTACATATGACTTGTAAAATGTCTTGAGTCTCTGCCCTTCTGCACTTGTAGTCTCAAGCATTAATGAGAATATTTATGATACTGGCTTTAAAAATTGTACTCACATCTTGACTCACAAGACTTGGAAAGAATTTTCTGTGTATTTTTGTTCTCTTTGAAAGGTAGTTAGTGACAGGGTGTGAGACCCACACATGAAAATAAAAGGTAAAAAAGTTAATGAATTCATCTAGCTAAAAATATTATTTCTTCTTGTACTGTATAAAACTGGATGAAGTTTTATCTTAATTTTTTACCAAAGTTTTTGAAGAAAAGGTTTGAATTTTAAATTTATGGAAATTAAGAATTAGTCAGGTTATATTTCACTGTGTAACTCAGATTCTCCTCCAAATTAATTAATGATTGGAAGACCCAGACTCACCTGCCGAGATAAACGCTGATGGTTTTTTTCACAAGCTGCAATAATAAACCTCTTCATACAGGTCTTATTTATGTTTTGCTTCTGTGATTTTCTCTGCACACTTATAATGGATGGATAAAATGTGATTACACTGAGTGGGTAAGTAATGCTTTATTTTCAACACATTTTCACTTGTCTGAAATCAGATTGGTATCTTCTTCAATCTGTTGTTTTTTTGCAAATATTTGGTGTTTAAATTACAGTAATAATTCTTCTGTAGTTCAATAAGCAGCAACTTAATGTGTGGTTTTGAATTTTTAAATATGAAAGAAATTATTTTATAAGTCTTTGACTTCAGCTTCTGCTCCCAATAAATGCATAGGATGAATTGAAAATACTCTGCTGCAGATATTTAGAGTCTACCAGCATATTTTGAGAAAGATCTCTTCTAATGAGCTTATTTACTAGACTATGTCCAGAGGAAAAAAAAAAAACAAACAGAAATGAGCTGAGTTAAAAACAAACAAACTGGGGGGTGAACACTGAAAATTCCTAAGGAACTAATATTTGCCTACCATTAGTAATGATGTTATGTTGTATTAAGTGCCAAGTGAGTACAAGGATATAATTGTTTCCCCTGAAATACCTTGGTCTGCCCTAAAGAAAAATATAAATCTACACTTTATCTTGCTCACTGTGGGAAAAAATTGTTCAGAGTCTCATATACAGTGGATAAAACTATTTCAAAGACCAAGGTTCAAGTCCTCCCTTGTGTTTGGAGGGGTTCCTTCATCTGTTCCTGTCTTAGGCAGAAGAAATGAGGAGAAAAGTCTTTCTCAAAAGCCTGCCCTTCTTGAAGGGAGGGAGCCATCTGTCAAAGAGCTGACACTGCTGAGTGTAGTTTCCATGAATGCTACCCTACCGAGCAACAGGCTTGCATCTGAGAATGATAATGACCAAGAGAATGGCCTTTGCCCTTCTTTAAACCTGCTTTTTCTAACACCAGGATCTCTGAGGATGTAGGCGCTCTTAGTGCTTTAAAGTAACATCCATTCAAGCAACATGCTAAAAGATTTCATTCAGTCCAGGCTGAGTTAAGCAAATGGAAAAGTATACAAAACACTGGTCTTGGTGTTTTTGTTGGAAGAACAAAAATTTATATAAATAATTGGAACCATTTATTGTCCCGATTTTATTATTCAGTTTTTGAGAAAGCAAAGTAAAGAAGCTGAATACTGTAAATTCCTGAAGCAGAAGGAAAAGTAGTTAACTCTGGGAATATTTAGATTTTCTTTTGATTCAGTTTGCACTTTTCAACATTCAATTGTATTTTATGAAACTCTTAATTTCATTCTGTATTCCTTCCTTAGAGAGTGTATAAACACCTTTCTTCATATTGTGTTTACAGGAAATGAAAAAGATGTCTTAAGGAATTTTGGAGAAGCAGTTTTAGTGATCTTGCTGATGAGTGCAGAATAGAATTAAGCAAAGGGCTAGTGATAAAGATTATAAAAACGGATGGAATTAAGAAGTTAGATTGATCTTGGTTAAAATGTTTTAACATTAACAGTCTTTTTTCAAGAATATCAACAAATTAACCTCTGTGATCTCAAGAACTTAATCCCATCAGGACATACATTGCTGGGTGCAGACGGTACACAAAAGTGTGATGGATGTAATTTGAGAATGTGCTTCTTACAAAAGTATTTTCTGTGTATGAGAGTTATTTGTGCAGACTCTCTATACACACACACATATTTAATTAATTTTTTTAATATATAATACTCTAACAATTTTGGATTATGAGTTTTGAACTAAAGAAAGCTACAAGCTCTCACCTAATGGCCCTGACATTTATTTTTATACTACAGATATGCATTAAATCAAGATACATTGTCCCTGATGAAAACATTTCTTCTCAGGATGTGAAGATTGCACATCCGTTATTATCTTCCCAAGGAGAAAAAAGCCATGCATTTTCTATTGCTAAGGAAGGCTGAAATACACGTGTCTAGTATGTTACGTGGTCCTTATTATTGTAGTATCGTAGCATTCTTAAAACAGGTGGGAAAATGTAGAGTGAAATTAAATTCAAAATTACACAGGGAGTCAATAGCAGACTTAGAAACAAAAATGAGTCTCTCAGTTTTTTTAATATGAAATTGTCCATTCATTGCAAGAAAGATACATTATCTGAAGTAAGAACCTTGTGCATAAGCTTTCCAGGAATCATAACAAGCTGTTGATACACGGAAAAATGAAGTTCTCATATAATTATCAGGGTTCCCTTCTTGAGGATTAGGCCATTGTTGTTCTCTTAAAGCTACCTTTTCAAATTATTTTAATAATTATTAACTAAGAAAAACTGTGTTAGCTGACTTCTTTTTTTTCACAAAAATGGATTTTTTCAATCAGAAAATGAGAAATTACCCTGAAATTTGCCATCTCCTAGGTCTTCTATTTCTTAGCACTGGTTCTGAAAGCCATGTTCAGTATTTAACTGCATGATGTAGGTTACATCTTGTATTTCACTATATACTGGAAGGTTCTCAAGCTTTTCAGCACTCTTATATTTTTTCACCCTATGGTCAAGGTTAATGCAGGTCTTGGTTTGTAATAACAGATGTAAAAATACAATTTTAATTACCCATCTGTATCCTCATTTTCATCTCCATTTCTCCTTTATCTGTAGGCTATGCTGTTTTATAGACTGTGGCTGTGATTTCTTTTATGGAATCTTTTACCTTCAGAGTCTGCTAAAAAGCTTTGCATACATTTGTACTGGAGGTATACTGAAGTTGAAATGGGAATGCTGCTGGATCCTGCAGAAATAGGGAGGCATATCCCAGCAACTGGATTTTATGGAACAAATCTAGTACAAGAAGGTAGTTATATTCTGCAGTCAAAATACTGTTAGGGCAAATACTTCTGACTTTAAGGTACCAAATCTTTAATCAGCATAAAAAATTGCCCCTTTGGACTGCAAATAATTGAAGCTATTTATCATGTGCTTTGCCATTAAATGAACTATTTCTGTGTTGGAATACTATAGCTGCTTCTTAACACTGGACAATGTTTCAGAATAGTTTAAGTGAGGAAACGGAGAAGAACCTGCTGCAAATATAGGTAATTTCCTCAGACTACGAGTTAAAAAGGATTCCAACCTGGCTAGTATGTTGCTGACACTGCGTTCAGAAATACCCCATGGCTTTTGTGATGTTTCTATCCAAGTACAGCTAATCCTGCTCTACCATTGTTTTACAATCGGTCTCTGAGACTGTATTGCAATATTATTACAGCAGTCTGCAGTAAAGGTAGCATATTTTTTTAACAAAATTATTTCAATTTTAAGCTGCTGTGCAAGCTAAGGATACTATTATAGCATATCTAATTATCTTTTTCCCCCCCCCCCCTTCCTGTTTATAACATTGATTTAATTTGGTTAATCTGCATACCAGTTAAACTTCCAGTGGCATATTTCTTTGCTTTTTTAGACCTTTATCTTGGTAGATAGCTTGAATGGTAGTGTTTCTTGGATTAATTTTTGGCACCAAGGTTTTATCCTATCTCCAGTTCCGATGTTTAATCCAACATGGTATAATGTATTTTTGCAAAACATGGAGTCTCATGTGTGTTAGTGGGCAGCAACAAGCACTTCAGAATTTGGAAGCTGTTTCTAGAATCTCCACCTTATGTTTTCTAAAATGGAAATTACTTTATTAAAAATA
>VXAZ01004342.1:0-12487 GCA_013399875.1 Gymnorhina tibicen | reverse complement strand
GTCTCTGTCATCTATTTCACTCCCCACCATTAACACATAGCAAAAAGGCTGGAATGGCTCTGAAAGGAGAGAAAAAACTAAAGGTTCCTTTTCAAGCACCTTTGAAACAGGCAGCAGGACCTAAAGGCCCCGTAATGCTTAAGGTAAATTTTCCCATAGGAGATTTGGACAGTTGGAAAGAGGTAGCTAAGAAATGTAGGGAAGACCCAATAGGAGTGGCCAAAAGATTTGCAGGATTTGTGAAAGCTTTAAACCCTGATTGGGAGGACATAGACTTAATGCTGGATAGTTTAACTGACGCAGAGAAAGAATTGGTTTTGAAAGCAGCTCAGACCCAGGTACAAGCTCAGATAATGGCTAGAAATCTTAGTGGGAGTGTTGATAAATATATTCCTCTGAATAAGCCAAACTGGAATTATAACAACTCAGGGGATTATCGGCTGCTGAAACAGTATCAGGAATGGGTGAAATATGGCCTAGAAAATGTCATTCCTAGATCAGTGAATTTGTCAGAGCTGTATACTGTAAAACAAACAGCAACAGAAACACTACAGAGTTTCTGGATAACCTAAAAGAAGCAATGCAAAAATATACTACATTGGACCCTTTGGCCTCACAAGGAAAACAGTAGCTGATATCCCTGTTTTTAGGTCAGTCTTTTGAAGGTATTGATGCCTCAGATTTTAGCTTTTCTATTTTGCAAATTCTGTATTCTCTGTATTCCTAGTGTGTAACTTTGAACTGTCTTGAAGCCTGTTAGCTGCTGTTCTCTCATGCTAAGATAGACATAACAAAGCCTCTCCGGGCTTGCTCTTCAAGGACACTCAGACTGTCCTAGGCCCAAAATGTGTAAACCAGCATCTTGAAAAGGGGGGCAAGTTGGGGGGGCGGTTACCTTATTACCTAAAGTTTAATTGGCGAATTTGTGCTGATATGTAAATGGACCAAACCCATAACAGGGGGAAGAACTCGTGACCTGTCGTCCATCTTGGGGTCCATTCTCCCCAGGGTGTACCTTTGAAGACCCTTCGAATAAATACCTGCCTTTATTCCCTTACTCTTTGTCTAGTCTCTGTTTTTTAGGTAGCCACTTCAAGGCATCAGTATTAGAAAGAAATTACAAAAATTAAAACAAGAAGAACAACAAGATTTAGAAAAGCTGATGGAAGAAGCATGGAGAGTATATAGTAATAGAAGTAAAGTAGAAAGGAAGAGAATGGAGAAATCACTGGGAAAAACAATAGGCACTGCCACTGTAGCAGCCTTGGAACAAGGAACAAGAGGTACTCTCAGAGGAAAGGGATTTCCTCAAGGGAGAGGATTCCCTCGAGACAGAGGAGGTTTTCCTCGAGGTAGAGGAGAAAAGCCACTTCCAAATTCAAACAGGCTGGAAGCAGATCGATGTGCTTATTGCAAGCAAAGGGAAAATTGGAAAAAGGACTGTTCCGAGATAAAGAAGGAACCATAACAGCCAACCTATGTGCACGTGCAGGCTGAACTTAAGAGTGAATGAGGAGAACCAGCGGGTTTATCCCCAGCAGACCCACCAGTTATAATGAAGCTGGGGAAACAAAAACAGAAAATGGATTTTCTAACAGATACAGGGGCTACGTATTTGGTATTGAATCAGGAATTAATGCAAATTAGTCAGGACTTTGTGAATGTAATTGGGGCAACAGGCCAACAAGAGAAAGCTTACTTTCTAAAACCATTAAAGTATCAATTGGGAAAACAAACTGGAATACACAGATTTTTGTATATGCCAGAATCTCCAACATCATTATTGGGTCGAGATTCGTTAGCACAACTGGAAGCTGAAATTACCTTTGGACAAGGAAAAACTGAATTCAGAGTAAAAGAGGATCAAATTACTGAAATATTGAGCCTGGCATTAACACAACCCGAGGTAAAAAGTGAAATACCTCAGGAAGATTTAAACCAAGTATACACAGGAGTGTGAGCATCTGGGACCCCACGTAAGGCTAAAAATGCAGAACCAGTGGAAATAAAATTGAAACCAGGAGCCAAACCTATTATGATTAAACAATATCCTTTGAAATTAGAGGATCGAAAAGGAATAAAGGAAATAATAGAAAATTTTTTGGAATTTAGATTATTAATAGAATGAGAATCAGAGTAGAACAATCCTATTTTACCTGTGAAGAAACCAGATGGTAAAAGTTATAGACTAGTTCAAGATCTAAGAGGAATAAATAAAATTGTGGAAAATTTACATCCAGTAGTAACTAATCCCTATTCACTATTGTCTCGGTTTGAGACAAGTTTAGGAGGAAACGCTCTGGAAGGAATGTTTCCTCTAAAGAAGACAGGTTCCGGCACTTTCTCCCCCACTGATATGAAAGGAATTTCTTGGATGAAAGTGAAAAAACCTGTTTATTTAACAAACAGAGTGCCTGCAGGGCACAAAGAAAAAATGAATAACTTAAAATATTAAACCTCCTCGCTGCAGAGAAAGCTGGTGGATTCAGAGTTCTGTCTAGCTGGCTCAGCTTCCTCCCAAGATCCGAGCCGGGATGCGGCGTCCTCGCAGCCTCCCGCCCCGGTCCGTGGTGTCCAGCCACTGATGGTGCGGTTCTTGGATCACAGCTAAGCCAAAGAGTTCCAGGAGAAGAAGCCACAGAAGTTACCGAAAGATTTCTGTATGCAGTTGTCCTAGGTTACAATGTAAGATGTGCCCAAAAGTATGTATTCTATCACCATCTTCATAAGCTGTTAAAAACCGGTGGAGCAGTGTTCCCCATCTCCTTCATGACTCATCCCTGATAAACTCTGGGGATAGCTTCTGTTAATGGGCCGGCTGTGGAAACCAGGTGGGGCAGTGTTCTTTATCTCTCCCATGACCCATCCTCCCTCCAGGGGGGTATCTTCTGTTAATGGGCCATCTAGTCTCACCACGACTGATAAAATTACATCATCTCATTGTGAAATGCTCCGCCCAGAGGGAGGAACCAAGCATTCCATCCTGGATATAATCTGAGATTTCGAACACCACAAGCAGCCTTTTTCCACTGGATTCCCAGAGGAAGACCAGACCCTTTTACAGGATCACTGCTTCAACAGAACCATCACTCCAGGAGGACTGCAGCCACTGTTTAATCGGACTGCTACCAACACCCTGACCGACGGGGTCAGGTTGCATTCTGACTCTGTCAGTGGGTTGGGTTTTTTTGTACTATTGCATTTATTTTATTTTTCCTATTAAAATTGTATTTCTGACTTGGAGTCTCTTACTGGTTTGCTTTCAAACTAGTACAGCAGTCCAGGGAAAATTTCTTGCCTCAGCTCACAAGCTAGCTAAAAGCAGGAATGTACTCTCTCCACCCTCTCTCCCCGCTGCAAGGCTGAGCACACGGGGGAGGTGAGCACACACCGCGCCGAGGAATTCCTCCCCCTCTCCTGGAACTATCTTAAAGCTATAGGACCCATTTCTGGGCATAAAGCAGACGATAAGGGAATACAGTATTGTCATAAAATCACCCCAAGACAACTGTTAACAAAACTAAAAGATAATCAAGTGTGGTTTACTGTGTTAGATCTAAAAGATGCCTTTTTCTGCCTGGCCCTAACCAAAACCAGTCAAAAACTATTTTCTTTTGAATGGGAAAATCCTGATACAGGATGGAGAACTCAGCTAACTTGGACAGTCTTGCCTCAAGAATTTAAAAACAGTCCTACCATCTTTGGAAATCAGCTGGCTTGACACCTCAAGGGATGGGACCCTTGAACACAAAAAGGGACTCTGCTGCAGTACATTGATGATCTTCTCATAGCCACAGTGACAAGGGACGACTGCATGCAGTGGACGGGGAGTCTGCTTAATTTTCTGGGACTTAATGGATAACAAGTCTTCCGACAGAAAGCCCAGGTGATCCAACCTCAGGTAACTTACCTCGGATTCGTGATTTTGGGATGACAACGAGAACTTGGAAAGTGAATTTATTGCTAACAGAATCAGAGGAGGATAATGGGAAGTAAAATAAACTCTTAAAACACCTTTTCCCCCCAGCCCCTCCCTCCTTCCCACTGACAGCACAGGGAGACAGGGCATGGGGGTTTTGGTCAGTTCATCACCAAGATTCTCTTCCGCTGCTCTGGGAGAGGAGTCCTTCCCCTGTGAGACCCTGGGGTCCCTCCCAGGGGAGACAGTTCTCCATGAACCTCTCCGACATGGGTCCCCTCTCTTGAGCAGCAGTCCTACCACACCTGCTGCAACGTGAGTCCCTCTGACAGGTAAACAGTCCTCCCAAAACTGCTGCACCGTGGGTCTCTCTCTTTCCACAGGGTGCAGTCCTCCAAGGACAGGCTGCTCCAGCCTGGAAGCAGGGGCCCTCTCTCTCCACCGGGTCTTCCACTGGATCCCAGCCTCCTCCAGGCATCCACCCGCTCCAGCATGGGCACCTCCCCCATGGGCTGTGGTGGATCTCTGCATCTCCCGTGGACCCATGGGCTGCAGGGGGACAACCTGCTTCACCATGGTCTTCACCATGGCCTGCAGAGGCATCTCGGCTCTGGCACCTGGAGCACCTCCTCCCCCTCCTTCTCCACTGACCTTGGTGTCTCCATGTTTTCCCTCGCATGTTCTCACCTCCTCTTCTCTGAGCAGAAGCAAACACTGAGTGACTTTGTTTGGTTTTCTTCTTAAATGTGTCATCACAGAGGTGTTACCAACCTCTCTCATTGGCCCAGTTTTGGCCAGCAGCATGTCCATCTTTCAGAGCCATCAGAGATTGGCTCTGCTGGACATGGTGGAAGCTTCTAGCAGCTTCTCACAGGAGCCATCTGTGTGGCCCCCCTGCTACCAAAAACCAGGCTGTGCAAAACCAGTACATAAGGGAACTCAGAAATATTTAGGCATGACAGGTTGGTGCAGATTATGAATTCGTAAGTATGGACTTGTAGTAAAAGCATTGTATGAACTGTTAAAATAGAACACCAAGTTGCTAAACTGGAATGGAGAAGCCAAGAGGGCATTCAAACAGCTTAAAAAGGAACTTATGAGAGCTGCTGCCCTTGGCCTTCCCGATTTGTCTAAACCGTCCTGGCTATTTTCTCATGAGAGGCAAGGCATTGCCTTGGAAGTGCTAGCCCAGCAGCTAGGACCATACAGAAGGGCAGTCATATATTTCTCCAAACAGCTAGATGAGGTGAGCAAAGGCTGGCCTGGATGTTTGCAAGCGATTGCAGCAGTTGTTCTTAACATTCAAAAGGCTCACAAGTTTAACCTAGGATGGAAATGACTGTGTTGGTCTCCCACACAGTTTCTGCAGTGCTGGAGCAAAAAGGGAGTCACTGGCTCTCCTCATCTCAGTTTCTGAAATACCAAGCTATACTGGTAGAACAGGATGATGGTGAAATTGTCATGATTAACACTGAATCCAGCACCTTTCCTCAGTGTGGCCGCAGCCACGCTGGAGCCAGTGACACACGACTGCCTGGAAACCATTGAAGCTGTTTATTCCAGCAGGCCTGATCTGAAGGAAGAACCTTGGGAGGATGCTGAGGATTCCTGGTTCACAGATGGAAGCAACTTTGTAAAAGCAGGGACTTGTAAGGCAGTGTACTAGTCTGAAAGCAAACCAGTGAGAGACTCGAAATCAGAACCACAATTTAAAAGGAAAATTAAAAATAAATGCAGTGGTACAGAAACACTGACAGAGTCAGAATACAACCTGACAACCTGTCGGGCAGGGTGGTGGTAGCAGTCCAATTAAATGGTGGCTGCAGTTGATGCCATGATGATTTTTTGCTTTTTCATATACCCTTTTCATATACCCTTTCATACAGCTTTGCATGTATCCTTAGTGCTTTTAGCCCACATACTTGTAATTCCCGAAGTCTGATAACTAGCTTAGACCCAAAGTTCTGTTAAGCCAAGAGACCAAACATCTTGGAAACCTCGCAGTTGGGTCAAAAAGCCCCAGACACCAAGGTCCTCTCCAGAACACATTCTGTAAACTAAGATAGGCCCCTCCAGGGGGAAGGTTCCTCAAGACAGGGGCTTCTTTTGAGCCTCTCATTGGGGAATCTTTGATAGATATGCTAATTTGCAAGGTCTATAACTGCATACACGAAGCATTTTGTGCATTTGTGTATGTGTGCATTTTGTGCAGTGCATCGTTCGGGGGGGCACCCTGGTGCATTCTTGGGGTGGGCATCCTGGTGGGCACTTTCGGGTGTGCATTCTCGGTGTGCACTCAGGGGTGCTTTCTACCTGGATGTGATGCACCAAAGGATCCTTAAATAAATACAGAGGTAAAACCCTTTTTTCCCCTCTAACCATGTTTGGCTTTTAATTCTAAGCCCAGGGAAAGGCAACACAGTCCTCCTGAAGTGATAGATGTGGTTCTGTTGAAGCGGTGATCCTGTAGAAGGGTCTGGTCTTCCTCTGAAGGTCCAGTAGTGGTTATGTAGCTCTTGTCCTCTGGGAACTCAGTAGGTAAGGGCTGAGTGTGGTGTTCCAAACCTCAGATTATATCCAGGTAGGAAGGCTTGGTTCCTCCCCCTGGGCGGAGCATCTCACAATGGGATGATGTAATTTTATGTCATGCAGTGAGGCTAGATGGCCCATTAACAGAAGATATCCCCTCAGAGGGAGTTATCAGGGATGTGTCATGGAAGAGATAAAGAACATTGCCCCACCTGGTTTTAACAGATGGTGATAGAATACATACTTTTGGTTACATCTTACATTGTAACCTAAGACAGGCAGGATATATGGTGACCTCTGCCCATAAGGTAATTGAGGCAAAGCCATTACCTGCAGGGACATTGGCTCAGAAAGCAGAAATAATCGCCTTGACGTGAGCCCTGGAATTGGCAAAAGGAAAGAGGATTAACATCTGGACAGATTCCAAGTATGAGTTTGGGGTAGCACATGCTTATGGAGCTGTCTGGAAGGAAAGGGAAAGGGGATTGCTTACAGCTCAAGGTAAGCAAATCAAACATGCTGAGGAAATCCCACAACTGTTAGAAGTTATAAATTTTCCAGAACAAGTGGCAATCATGCATTGCAGGAGGCACCAAAAAGGTGACACTAAACAGGAGCTGGGAAATAGATTGGCAAACCAAGAGGCCAAACAAGTCACAGAAGGGGCTCAGGTTGAGGCATTGGCTTTGATACCAGATGGTAAATCCACTGATACAGAAATAGTGTCAATATTCAAAAGAAGACATGAAATTAGTGGCAGATTTGGAGGCAAATAAGCAGGGCATGGTGTATGTCACACCTGACAATCGTGTTCTCATACCTTCGAACATATTGTAGAAGGCAGTTTCAGAGGAACATGACAAGACTCATTGGGGAGCAGATGCCGTACATGCAGACCCGTGTAAAAGGATTATAAGTTGCAACGTGTATACCATCACCAAAGCGTCAGTGTGGCGTATGAGGGTGAGAGACACAAGCTGGGTGCAAGTCAATCTGTTTTATTTGCAAAAGCCTAACAATTTTTATACCCTTAGCCCAAAAGCGATTTTTAGCTGCACGCTTAAAGCTGATTACAGTTCTACAATAAATCTGTCGTCTTGACATATTCTATTATTCTTCCCAGGGTCACGAGCCAGTAGAGCAGGAAAACCGTTCCTGTTTCAGATTCTCTATGTTCTGGTCGCTGTGGCTTGTTGTTCAACTGGTTCAAGCACATGATGTTGCTGCTGTTCTTTCTGTAACCCTTTCCTTACCCCAACAAGTCAGCGTGAAATTTGTTTGAAAAACAATCCAAACACTACAAATAGAGTGCAAATTGGAACAACTGGAAGAGGAAACGTGCCAGACCAGCACTGGCAAATTGATTTTTCTGAACTCCCAAGAAAAGGGGGGTACAAGTACCTTATTAGTATTAATAGACACTTTCTGCCCAAAGTGTTCCCATGCAGAAAAAAAACATCTTGAGAAGTGACCAAAGCACTTCTAAATGAAATTATACTTTGATTGAGAGTGCCAGCTACAATATCCTCTGATAGAGGTTCTCATTTTTGTGCAGAAGTGGTGCAGCAAATTAGTAGAGCATTAGGAATAGACTGGCAGCTCCATACTCCGTATTGCTGTTACAAATTGAGTGAGAGCTTAGACAAGTCCTGCCTTTGACTCAGATTTCTGGCAGTAGCTCTGAGGCGGCCTGCACCCCAAATGGGTCTTGTTCACAAGTTCTTAAGAATGGCTGATTAGGTCTATTATAAAATGAATTATTTATTGAATAGACACAAGATAGACAGAAGACTTTAAACAAACTTCTTACTACACAGGAAAAAAAAGGAACTACTAGTAGATAAAAATACAGTGCATGATAAAAGGTACCTATATTACAGCTAGAGAAGAAATAGTATAGGTTAGGAGTCAACGTAGCTTACCACCGAATTGATGACGGAGTACACATAAAGCCCTTTCACTCAATTCCTGGAAAAGTAACAGCAGAGTTTGCGTCCAAACTTCAGGGAAAAGCCCTACACGTTTCCAGGGTGTGTATAGGAGACTTCTGATTTTGTGAAAGTTTGTGTGTAGCTTTTATAGTTTGTAAAGTGAAGTGTCTGTCAGTCAGAAATTCCAGCAGCTTATCTCCCTACATCTTGCTCTCAAGGCAAGATGTTTATTGTCAGCTGGAATCCCACCTCTCTGGTGCCAGAGAGAGATAACTCCCTACTGGACAGATGTCCGGCCTGGGTTATCTCACCAATTCATGTGAGGGAGAGGATGCCCGGAGCTATTGCGCCAGCTGATGGACAGAACAGATAAGCTCATCTGTGGTAGGGGGGAATGTCCTGCCACAATCTCCCTCAAGCGAGTGGGCAAATGAAGAAAATGAATCATCTGATCAAACAGCAGTTGGCTAAAATTTGCCAAGAAGCAAATCTGCATTGGAATCAAGCGCTTACAGTTGCCCTGCTAAGGATAAGGGTCAAACCCTGATCCAAAGAAGGCCTAAGTCCATTTGAAATACTGTATGGAAGGCCTTACCAGACTCAGTATAAAGGAGAGGATGTCAGTCAGATAGGAGAAAGATACTTAAGGCAATATGCAATAGCTCTGGGAAAACAATTAAATGAAGTAAATAAAAGAGTATTTGAAACCAGAGCTAGAGGCTTAGACCAAGAAATCCATTGTTTTAAACCTGAAGGCTGATTATATGTCAAAGCTTTTTCAGGTCGACCGTTGGAGGAAAAGTGGAATGGTCCATACCAGGTACTTTTGACAACCTTCACAGCAATCAAAATCAAGGAACAACCCGCTTGGATTCATTACTCACAAGTGAAGAAAGCTCCTGAAAAGATATGGACGTCAGAGCAAGTGGGACCAACCACCCTCAGGTTTTCTTGATGATGATCATTGGGACTCTGATAAGTATAGTGACTCTGGCTCAGGCCCTTACCCTAACTTGGCCATGGTCTCAAGCCTATTTTGGACATGCTGGCACAATAACAGAATTTATGAAGAAAGATGTTTCCTGTTTAAATGAGTATAAGACTGCTACTGTAGTCATACAGGACACTGCTGAGGCTTTTAAAGGATGGAATACTAAAGATTTAAGTACTAGCATTTTAATTGGAGCAATTGGGAAAAAAGTATTAATAGAATGGAAAGTGTTTAATGTGCCCCCACAAGGAAACTAGGTACCCCAAACTAGAATTGCTGTAAGAGGGTCTCTGGAACCCTGGGTTCCTCCCATATTATATGGAAATATAACTAGTGAGCAAGTTTACAATTTTAATCTGTGTTGGCATCACTTTACCTTGGACAAACCAGTTTCTGTAGTATGCACATGGCAATTAAAAGATTTAGACACTGAGCAAAATATTTTTCACTTCAAAATACATCTATACAAAACCCGGAAACTGTGATTGTCTATAAAGGTAAAGGATGGGCTTGTCTGAGGACTCTTTGCAAATTTTTATATAAACGTTGTAATCACTAGTAATCATTCTAATATTTGTATTTGTAATTTTGTTAGCATAGAAGAATGTGATTTTAATTACACAGCTCCAGTTATTTCTTATTCATTGTTACAATCTGACTATATGTTGTTTCAAGATTTACAGCCTACCCCACTTTACTTTTGAGACTGTTACATCATGAAGATTTGCAGACGTTATTAAGACAAATCCAAGAGAGTGGTCAGAAAAACTTTAATCACTATTCAACACGATGTGGAAAAGATCCATCAAATTTTTGAACGAGATAAAGAAGAAGGAAAAAAACACTGGTGAGATGTCTTTATAAGAAAATCTCCATCGACAACACAAGTTTTGAATGTGTTAATACATCCTATGTTAATCTTGTTGCTGTAATCTTAATACTTAGAGCAGTTAATTTTGTATTTTGGTATAAATTAGGAATCTTAGCATCTCTTGTGTTGACTTTACCCATAATGCTCAAATATGAACAGTATGAAAGGTTGCAAAAGAATTTGCAAGAAGTATATTGAAAAGGGGGGGTTGAAAAAGGGATATATTGTGTTTAGCCAGAAATTTAGTGATCCCTAGAATTTTATGAAGGGCTGTTTTGCAGTTAGCTAAGAAATCTATATTTTGGTGATTTTGTTATTTTAGCTGCTTTTAGTTCTAGTCAATGGATAACTTTGTTCTAAAAAAATAAAATAGATGTTAAGGGAAAGAACAGGGAATAACTCAGGCTTAGACTGATAAATGGATGGCACCTGCAGTAAGGAGGTTGCCATACCCCAGAAGCTTCAGTCAAAAGGGTACTGTTTTAACTAGAGGAGCCTCACAGTTATTCTATAACTAGAGATTAATTAGATGTTTAAGTAAGCAATTAGAACAATAAGATAATAAATGGGACACCATAAGAAGGAAAGGCGTGTATGTAAGGCTTGAAAGGTCATCTACAGGGCAGTATGACTGTGGCGGTTTAGGCCAAATTCAGGGGAACATCCAAAAGGAACGTTTCCTCAAAGGAAGGCAGGTTACAAACCACCCCTTCCCCCACTTGGGTTCGGGAAAAAAACAAATTTTCCTCAGAGGAAAGTGAAGGAGAAAATAAAACTATTTATTTAACAAACACACAGGAAAACAATACTAATAATACTAAATAATAAAATCTCTCGCTCTGGAGAGAAAACCTGAAAGATTTTAGAGTCCTTCTGTGGGTATGGTCTCTCTCCTCCTCCTCGGAGCTGGGTCGGCGTGGGGGGCCCCCCCCTCCAGGCNAAGTTCGCTCATTTTTTTTTCTCTGTCTCTTGCATCCAGTTTTAAAGGCATAGAAAGGCTCAGGAATCATGTCTGGGCATAGAGCGGTGGTAGGGGATACAACAGCATAAAGTCACCCCAAGACAATGATGAAGATGATGATGAAGAAAGAACAGATCCCTCCCCAAAATTACCAGAAAAGGACGCTAAGTGGCAATATTGCTTCACAGAAGAAAAGCAAGAAGAAACATGATACACCTGTATCTGATGAAATAGTAGGCTGAACTCAGAAGAGGGGGGGGTAAAATTTGTAGTGTATATAAACTCTTGAAAGGCTTTGTTTCGTCAGACATTCTTGGTGAATAAATGACGGCTTGTCCCTGACCTTGGCCAGCGTCATCAGTAGGGATGCAAATTTAACAACTCCTAAGTTGTTGAATTCTAAGCTTTTTGGCTTAGCCCTTTGTTTCATTCTCCAGAAACCCATAGCACCTAAGAAAGCTTGTGTTTCTTTCTTGTTAGTTGGTGGCAAAATTGCTGTTATTTTGTTGATCACATCCATTTGGATCTGACTATGTCAATCTTGCCATTTTATTCCTAAAAACTGAATCTCCTGCGCAGGTCCCTTGACCTTATTTTGTTTTATGGCAAAACCAGCTTTCAGCAGGATTTGGAGTATTTCCTTCCCTTTCTCAAAAACTTCTTCTGCTGCATTGCCTCACACAATGATATCATCAATGTATTGCAGGCATTCCAGAGCTTTATCCTGTTCCAGTGCAGTCTGGATCTGTCCATGGCAGATGGTAGGGCTGTGTTTCCACCCCTGGGGCAGTTGATTCCAGGCATACTGGATGTCCCTCCAAGTGAAAGCAAACTGGTCTGCACTGTGCTGCTAAAGGGATTGAGAAAAATGCATTAACGATATCACTTGTGGCACCACATGGCTGCCTTTGGTCCAGTTCATATTGAAGTTCCAGCATGTCCGATACGGCAGCACTCAGAGGTGGTGTGACTTCATTCAGGCCACCATAACCTACTGTTAGTCTCTGTTCTTTATTAGACTTTCACAGTGGCCATTGGGGGCTATTAAAGGGGGAATGGGTCCTGCTGATCACTCCTTGGCTCTCCAGTTGACAAATCAGCTTGTGGATGGGAATCAGGGAGCCTTGGTTGGTGCAATATTGCTGCCAATACACCTCTGTGGTAGCAATTAGCACCTGCCCTTCCTCAACCTTCAACAACCCCACAACAGAAGAATCCTCCAAGAGACCAAGCAAGGTAGAGAGCAAGGTAGACAGCTGCTTAATTGTGGTTACAGAAAAGCCTG
>VXAZ01004329.1:7500-36102 GCA_013399875.1 Gymnorhina tibicen | reverse complement strand
AGGAGCCCCAGGCTGGAGCAGGTAGATACCTGAAAGCAGGCTATGACCCTGTGGGAGACCCGCAGAGAGAGGAGGACACACTGGAGCAGCCTGTCCTTGAAGGACTGCACCCTGTGGAAGAGCGACCCACGCTGCAGCAGTTTTGGGAGGACTGTTGCCCGTGGGATGGACTCACNTTTTGGGAGGACTGTTGCCCGTGGGATGGACTCACATTGCAGCAGGTCACAGAGGGCTGTTGCTTGTGAGATGGAGCCACATCGGAGAAGTTCATGGAGAACTGTCTCCTGTGGGAGAGACCCCACGGTGCAGCAGGGGAAGGACTCCTTCCCCTGAGCAGTGATGAACTGATCATAACCCCCATTCCCTGTCTCCCTGTGTCGCTGGGGGAGGAGGGAGAGTTGGGAAGGGAGGCAGGCAGGGGGAAGATATTTTGAAGGTTTATGTTATTTCTCATTATCCTGCTCTGATTTTGTTAGCAATAAATTCAATTGATATCTCTAATTCCAGCCTGTTTTGCCTGTGACAGTACTTGGTGAGTGATCTCTCCTGGTCCTTATCTTAACTCATGAATCCCTTGTTATATTTTCTCTCCCCTGTACAGCTGTAGAGAGGAGTGACAGAGAGGCTTTGGGGAGTGCCTGGCATCCAGCCAGGGTCAACACCATACACCAGATCACTAGAGACAGTTCCGTTCTGATCTGATTCAGAATTGGGAAGCTGAGAGTAAGCAGCAAAAAACCAATGTGCATTCCCTTGACCTTAGAATAAATGTGAAAAATTATCAGGGACAATATTGTGAAGTGACAATTAGTATTCATTAACACTAAATTAGTTTATTTCTATTATTATTTTGTTTTATTAGTTTTAATACAGAGAGGATTGTTCTGGAAAATGAATAAACTAGGTTTTGAGGTAGTGTATTTGGTTTACAAGTCAAGGGTTTGATAGTAGGGGGAGTTACAGTGGTGGTTTCTTTGAGAAGCTGCCAGAAGCTTTCCTCATGCCCAGCAAAGCCAGTGCCAGCAAGCTCGACAGCAGACCCCACACTGGCCATTGCCAGGCCCATCAGTGATGGTGATAATGCTTCTGGCACAACATAACATATTTGAGAAGGAAAAAATTATTGCACAGGAGCAATTGCAGACAAGAAGAGGGAAGTGACAATATGTGAAATAAACAGTTCTGCAGACATTAAAGAGGAGGTGCTCAAGGCACTGGAGCAGAGATTTCTCTGCAGCCCATGGTTCGGACCATGGTGAGACAGGCTGTCCCCTCACAGAGGTCCAAGGTGGGTCAGATACCCACTTGTGGCATGTGGAAAATAAACCTCATGCCAGAGCACGTGGATGTGACCCTGTTGGGTATCCCATGCCAGAGTGTGGCACGACCTGTGGACCTCTGAAATGAGGAGCCTGTGCTGGAGCAAGTTTGCTGGCAGGACTTGTGACCCTGTGGGGGAAGCATGCTGGAAGCAGCCGGTTCCCAAAGGACTGCACTCTGTGGAAGGGACCCTTGCTGGAGAAATTGGTAAAGAGCTGCAGCCTGAGAGGGAAGACACATGTTAGAGAGGTTTGTGTAGGATAGTCGCCCATGAAAGTGACAGTCATGCTGGAGCATGAGAGGAGTGTCAGATGTCCTCCACTTAATGAGAAAGAAACAGCAGAGACTACATGAGGTGAACTGACCGCAACCCTCATTCCCCACCCCCTGTCAGTGTCACTTCTGTGCTGTGTAAGTACTGGCTGATATAAGGTGTGATGATAATTTTACAGGTTAGGCATGCAGCCTGTGACATGACTGGGGACAAGCAAGCCATTTCACTGAAGGCCATTGAATAAATCATAACTGGTTTACAACACTGAAAGCAGTTGTTAAGATCTGGGTGAGTGACAAAAAACCCTGTTCTGCATGTAAAAATATTTTCAGTGGGCCCACTAACTGATGAAAACATTTATTCTATGTTTTTGTGACTTTTCTGGGAAACCAGCTAAAGCACCAAGCACTGACCACAATTTCAGATAGGAAATCACAAGTGAAGTCATAAAGATGAAGCAAATTGAGAAAACACTACTGCATTGATAGCAATAATCATGATACCTGTGTTGTTGCATTTTTTGCAGCATATATGCAGAACACTTGATGAATCAATACTCTTCATGCTCTATATATTCATTCTTATTGCTATCATTAAGCTTTTTTCTATTATTCCAGATTTCTCATCTTGTGACAAACACCAGGATATGCAAGTGTCATACAGAATTATTTAATTTTTAATTTCACTCATCCAGACTTAATCCTAGGCTAGCAAATGGGGAGTTTGTTTTCCATAGATGATGAACAAAAAGTGTCATAGGATTCCTTTGTGTCAGAGAGTCAAAGAGATATCTGTTTATGGAACAGATTTTAAAAACATAATATTCAGTAAAATAATACAAATAAATTCCTGTAGTGCAATACAGAGATTTGAAAAGGATTGCTACAATGGCAAATAGTATCTTCCTGCAATGTAAACACTGGCAGTGAATTTGTTCTCAAACATATGGCAGGGATATTTGTTCTCAGACAAACCAAGATTGTACCTGTGAAAATGTTCCACTACAATGGTTATGTATTTCATACTGGAAGACTAATGATAATGCAACATTTTCATGTGAATAGTACTGTGTAATTTTGCTGCTCAACATTATGCAATACTTTTTCCCTTTACTGTCATTATAACAGTGTATTGTGATTTTCTAAAAAGAACAGAATACGAGTTGACACAGGAGGGCTGTAATTTAGCTTTTGGGGAGCAAATCTCCAATGTTTAAAATCTTTGGTTAACTAAATTCCAGATATATTGTTGAAAAAAACCCCTAATTTATTTATTATTTATAATAACAACACTGACAACAATAATGTAGTTTTAACTGAGTTAGAAAATCTGTGTTTGATAGCATGCTTCCTGATCATGAATTTACGAGGCCTTTTTCTGGATATTTTGAAAAAATATTTTTTAAAGAAAGGAATAACAAACACTAACTTAACTTGAAAAAATGGACCAATCATCTCTCAAAAGAATAAAACCATTCAACATAATCAAAACCACTGTAAGTTTATTCTCTCTGTGCTATTTATCTGTAGGATCACCTAAAATCACTTGAAACAAGCAGTTGGGAGTATCACAGTGGAATTTGTACTTAAACCAAACAGAGAACAGATTTGGGTACACAGTCTGCACCCCTCTGACACTCCATCCAAACCAAAACCAAGGGACTACCACTCTGTAACATTGTGGAAATGACAAAAACCCGCAACCATCTGCCACAGGCCAAAACTTCTAAAATATAAGTCTCTGAGTCATTTACTCAGGAAGGTAAGTCTGGTAGGAAGGACAGGAAGATGAATGTTGGCTGATGACCACACAGATAAAACCCAGTCTCCTAGGCTGCTCAGTAATATTTATCAGAAGATTGCTAATGCAATAGTGATATTTCATTAAATTTAAAGGCAACTTTCCTATAATCTCCAGCGTAGCCAGGACTGTAGCCAAAATTTGCAGTAGCTACACACTGCATCATTTGAAATAGCACAGTGGAAAACAAGCTCCTCTCTTTTATCTCCTGAGTTTTACCTACTTAGTTTATATCCTTTATTTCAAAAGCCTTCTCTCCCCTCACGTTTTTTTCCTTTCTATGAAATATGAAGTAGAGTTGAAAACACTCTGAACTTTCTGTGTTTAGGCTCTGAAGTTGCTTTTAATTAAACAAATAAATTGATAAGTAACATTGTGCTGTGATTATGACTCACAAAAAACTCATGCCATATTTCTCACTCCTTTATAATGTCAGATCATCATTCAAAGAAGATAAAAGTAAAAATTATGGAAGGTGGTGCTGCGTACCCCTTGCAGAACATCTGAAAGAAAATAATTCTGTATTTCTCAAAAGTATTTGTGAGTGACATGATTACTTAGAAATATTTTTACTTTTTTTTAAATTTATATGAGTTCTGCTTAGTATTCCTTTTATTTTTCTTTTAATCTATTCAGCCCAGAAAGGGTAAAAAACAAACAAACAAACAAATAACCACAAACGAAGCAACAAATGAATTAAAAAATATGTTTAGAAAATAAAGCACATTTTTAGAAAATAAGTGTTAATGCATCAAATTTAGCCCAAAACATGAATCATTTCTCTAAAAAGTAGCATGTTTTTGTCATGACCACAGGACACACATTCTACAAGTAACCTGGCATCTGGTCTGTTGCCATGAGGAAGAAAATACAAAGGTATTGATAGAAAACACCTTTTTTTATTAAAAAGAAGGAAGGAAGATTTGTTTGAACTAGTAAACTTGTTCCTACACTAAATATGTCTGGCAAGGATCAACTGAAGAAATAGACTTGGAGACTATCTAGGAATACAATGGTTTCCATTACCTTAAAGACTGCTGAAATGCAAACAGTATTTTCCTTCCAAAAAGAATTCATTGACCCATTCAAGTACAAAGAAGTCTTACCATTTATTTCAGTGGATCTTCAGGAAGAGCTTTTTATGAGGATGATGTGTGATATACAATATAGAGACACAAACCAGATAACCACATGATATATATCTGTATGATTGTACTTAGAAAAAGGAACAACAGAACACTCTGCAGAAAGCCATGCAGAGGCATAGACAAAATTGATGATTTCCTAAATCTCTTTCCTGAGGGATGAGGCTCTGCTCCCAAGACAACTGGTGATACTTACTCCGCTCCTGTGTGCACACAGCACCCTTGAGCAGCTAAAACCAAAGATGAGGTTTAAATTAGATATTAATTTCTGAAACTGTGAATTGTATACGCATAAAATTACCCTGATCACGAGTAACATTTAAGGAAGATATTACAGAGGAAGGCCACAAATGTCTGAAACCTTCCCTTGCTTCTCCTCCAGTAACTTACTCTTCTTTTAATCTGGTTGCTATCTCTGATAGCCTGAATAGACCTGTATGAAATTAATTTGTGAGATGAACCAGTGAATCATCACAGTCATGTATGAAGGGCAGCCATGTCCTCAAACATCCTCCATGTGTGTTGGGGTTTTAGGAGTTCTCGTTTTGTTTTTCTTTTTCTCTTAAAGAATTTTCCCCATACGTGTTGCTAGGGGACAAAATACTGGGTACTTAAGAAAGACAAAAGACCTGGCCACAGGAGGAGGGGTCCAGCTGTCCTCTTTTACCTGAGGCTTTTTCTCATGTAGGCAGAGATGCCTCGAGATTTGAACTGGGAAAAGGGGCATGGGTACAGCAGCTAACTCTCTTTGTTCTCTGGGTGTTTGGAGTGGAGTGAGAGGCTGCAGTCGCTGTAGGGAGAGCTCCTCATCGCTGCGGGGTTCTGCCTTCAGCCACCTTCCTTCTACCGTGAGTGGAGCTTGCTGCCTGGAGCAGCCATTGCACTGGGACCCTGTTTAACACCCTACCTCACTAAAAGAGGGACCCTTTCACCATCTGCTCGGGTGCCCAGGGGAAAACCCTGGGATCCCAAGCCGCCTTTCCCTGCCCCGCTGGGAGCCGGGCCGTGGCTGTCCTGCCCCCGCCGTTCCTCTGCCGCTGCTTTGAGTCTGCGCTGCCCAGTAGCGCTGCACCCCTGCCTGCTGAGAGGCCCTGGGGTTCCCGCTGCAGCTCTGGCGTTTGATACATCTCACCTACCACCCGGGATTTTGTGCTCATCCCTGCTGTTCCAGCTGCTGTTCCCAGGGGTCCTACTGGGGCGCCAGGATCGGCCGCCCAGGGGGTTTGTGAGGCCTTTCTCCCATCCCTTCCCGGCCCGGCCCGGCCCAGCCGCCATTGCCGCGCGCTCCCCGAGCTCGGCCCACAGCGCCCCCTGCAGGCGCGGGGGAACCATCGCTCCCGCCCTGCCCAGCGGGAGCCGCCAGCGCCCCCTGCCGGCCGTGAGCGCCACTGCACCGACGGGGACAGGGCCTGGCAGCCGGGAAGGGGTCACTGGGGTCTGGTCCTGTTCGGTGTTACCGACAGAGTTACTGGTGTTTGTCTGCCTTGTTATACATACAGATATATAAATAAAGAACTGTTATTCCTATTCCTCATACCTTTGCCTCAAAGCCCCTTAATTTCAAAATTATAATTTGGAGGGAAGGGGGTTACATTTTCCATCCCAAGGGAGGCTCCTGCCTTCCTTAGTAGTAGACACCTGTCTTTCAAACCAAGACAATGTGCAAATTACAAGAAGAGCAGGTATACCTTTAAAAGAAAATAACTATTCTCTTTCTAACAAAGCACTCTCATGTGCAAGTCTCTTGTCCATAGCTTGTTTTCAAGGTGATTTAAATCCCTGCAGAGCTCACCAAGGAGATACAACCCTGATACTTCCCATGGGCATTTTGCTGAATCAGCCAATGAATGTGCTCATGCTATACATCACTCTGGCACCATTAAGGAATTATGGGACATCACATGGTCTTGCAGAAATTAATCACTGCTTAACAGTCTGTGCTCATGTGTTTATGAAGTCATTTGAAATATCTGCATGTAGCCATTAGTACTCTGAGGAGAGTGTATATGCAGTTAATGAACCACAGCACTATGTTACAGCTGAGATAGATAGTTTTCAAATTGATAATTAATATTTTGGATGATTGCTTTATGCTATCTGCATTGCAATGATATTTCCAATCGTGCCTAAATACGGAGTAGTGACAGTTGTATTCTCGCATAAATACACAAGCACTTACTATACCAAAATTATTAAAGCAGATAATTATATCTAAATATAAAAATGGGCCAAATCCTCTTCAACTGCACCAAAAGTATATATTTAAATAAAAATGCCCTAGAAATCAGAGAATAACTGCAGTATTTTATTAATCAGGCTAGATTAAATTTTGCATCTTTCTAGTCTATATTTCTTTTCAAACTAACATTTTGAATATACCTCTGTAGAATGTGGTGACATGTACAGAAAATTTTCTGATTCAGAAGCATTCAGCTACACCTCCTTTAATGTTAATGGTAAATCAACGTGTACAGTGAGACACATTTGTATGTAATTCAGACCACATTTAGTGGAGTTGGATTTGACAGAGGAAAGGAAGTTGCTTGTTTTGAAGAAAAAAGTCAGCAGGTTCTTTATTAGAGTTCTCAAAAAATAGCCCACCTTTATGTGCTCACCTTTTTTATACACTTCAGCTTGTATAACTGAACATCAATTAGCCTTCTCAGTAAAATAAAAGACATGGGGAAGTGGAGATTCTATACTCCTGAAAAGCTGTTTGCGCTAATACATTCTTCTGTCAAGTTGTTTATCAATATTATACTTTATTTTTAAAGTGGCAAAGAGGGTTTGGTGAGTTTTTTAATTGAAATATAATTGAACTTTGATATAAGAAGTGCCTTAGTTCTGAGTGTTTGCTAGTTTCTCTAAATTTCAGGGGATGCCATGATGATTTTTTCCTTTTCTTTTATATACCTTTTTATATAGCTTTTATGTATCCTCAGTGCTTCTAGCATGCATACTTGTAATTCCTTAAGCCCAATAATTTAGCGTAGTTCTGATATTCTGTTAAAGCAGGAGACCAAACATCCTGGAAGCCTTGCAGTTAGAGGCTAGAAAGCCCTACGCTATCCTGAGAAACCAAGGTCCTCTCTAGAACACATCCTGCAAACTAAGATAGGCCCATCCAGGGGGGAATCCTCGGGATGGGGGGATATCACAAGTCTCTCATTGGGGAATCTTTGATAGATATGCTAATTTGCAAGGTCTATAAATTGTATACACAATCTATCATGTGTGTGCATTTTGGCACATTCCACCTTGGTGAAGTGATGCACCATAAGGATCCTTAAATAAATACCAAGGTAAAAAACCCCTTTTCCCTTAACCGTGTTTGACTCTTAATTTTAAGACCAGGGAAAGGCAACACAGGGACATGAGATACTTAATATGCTAAGATATAAAAAGATTATTAGAGACTCCTAGCCCTGAAATTGAGTTGCTCATTTAAATCAGTTGTACAAGCTGAAGAGTATCATAGATATTGAACACATGTATTCCAGAATTTAGTCAAAAAGGATAAGCATTTCTAAAAATATCGTCTGATCTCACTGACCTGTTGCATATATTTTTACTGGAAATCAATTACATATATAAGCCTATTTGTATGAAGAAAGTTTGCTACAGTTTGCTTACTGCCAAAGTTACATGAAAAAAAGTTTTAAAAGCTAGTGAGGAAATTTATTTTTAACCTGAGCTAAAATTTTTGGCAAATAGTTACCGTTAGAAAATAAGATTGACAGATGATGTAAATAACTACATTTCCCTAAAACAGGAGATGTAAGAGAAATGCCTGCTTGCATCTTTGGGAATACTTCCCCTAACTCCCAGTTTTCCACCTCTGCCTTTCTGCAGGGCTATATTGCTATCCTGTGGCTCTTTATTCCAGTTGGTTTTCATGTTCCTGTTTTGGTTTCCAAAGTGCATTGTAACACTAACTTTGCTCTTGCACTTGTTCTTACATTTGTTAATGAAACCATATAACATCCACAAATTAGATGTAAGACTTTGCTGCTTTTCTGTTTTGGTTGCTATAGTTATATACACACCTGTATCTATATAACTCTTCTTTTTTTTTTTTATTAATCCTTGAACTAGTGAAAAAGCAACTTTTCCATTTTATTTTCCTCTTTGAAGAGACTTAGTTCTTTTAAATTGTTTTAAATGTGAATTTCACTGAAATAAAATTATATACAAGAGAAGATACTGGGTTATTTAGTCTAACCCTAGTTTTTTGAAATATATGTAATGGCAAAATCCCACTGAGGAACACTAAAGGTTTTCATGTGATCTTCACTGTTAATAGAGCTGCTCAGATGGTGCAGACACCCATCCTCCTTCTCTCTGGCAGGATCTGTATGGACAGATTTGGCAGCAGGTTTAGTGACAAGCAACTGGAGGTGCTGGTACTGTGCATTTACCCAGCAGCTCACTCAGGAGTGCTGCTGTCCTGGTTCGCCAGGTCTGCCCTTGTCCCTGGTTCCCAGAGGAGCAGGTCCTGCTGGAAAGCCAGAGGATTTGTTTCAGGACCTCAGTCTTCTACCATTTGATGGAAACCCAGGCAGTTCTTGAGTTCTTGAGCAACTTGGCAAACAGACGCTTTCAACAAGCCATGTCAGGCTCAACGAATAATTTTTTTTTACTGATAAAACTTTTTGACTTTAAACTGTCTAATGAACTGAGTATAAAGAGTTTCACACCCAGCAATTTCAGGTTTTAGAAAAACACAACGTACAGTATGCTGTCAACCCTGGCATATTATTTTCATGCTACCTAATCCTAGACAGATGCCTAGTCTAGTATTTGTACTTAGCTCCACTGCAAGACTTTCATTACATATAAAAGAAAATCTTCTGAGCTTTCTTCATAGCACAGGGAAATTTAATTGCAACTGTCTTAAACAATATGTAAAGCAGTTTTGAAAACAGGCTTTTGTTGGGTAGGAATGACATATTAAAACTAAATTGTAAAAGTTATTAAGGCAAAGATTTAATTGCACCTGCTTACTGTCTTGTGGTGGACATCTAGAGATGGACATGGACATCAAGCCTGCCTCTGGCTTTTAACTGTTGCATTAGAGTTTTTTTAGCATTTTAATAGAGTATACAAAATGTACCTCGGTTACTATAATCAGCTAGGTCTAATTTATTAAGTAATTTGGACGACTAGGAGCAATTATAATATCAAAGCAGTCGTTCAGGGATTTATTCTGGAAAAAATTTCATTTGTTACTCTGGACTGAATGTCCTCACAAAGCAGACAGCTGGAGGCTGTCTCAGGAAGAAGTGATAGCTTGGATTTTGCATCCAAATTGGTGAGCACATGGAGCTGAGGTATTGGTTTAGCTTTCCCCTGAAAGAAATCTAGATTGTGTGGTAGCAACTGGGACAACAGCATCAAAATCATATTTTTGGTCTGAAATAAAATGCTAAAATCAATTTTGAATTAATTTTGAAATTAATTGTGTTCTGGTTTTAGCTGAATCTTAATTACAAAGTAAAAAAAGGGAAAAAAACTTCTTGTATGGACTTTATTATTTCAGCTTTGGGCCCTTGCATCTGTCAGAAACCACAAAATTCTACGAGGATTTCACAAGTTTGTGTGTGATTTTAAAAGCTCACTGTAAAAAAAGGAAAAAAACAAACCCATGGTTTCTGGGTAAAGATTAGAGCCAAATAAATGCTTACTTGATTTTGATATAAGAAGCTAACAATATTTTCATAAACTCTATTTCTTCAGAAATCTTTGGAAGAACCAATTATGCCTAGTTGGGAGAAGGGAGGTTATTGTTAAAACTGTATGTTTTCCAATTAAAAGTTTAAAAAAAAAGTAAAAAATGCAGTGTATTAGCCAGTCTTTTACTGTAGTATCTTTGTTAGGTTTAATTTCTAAAGATATTATGAATGAGAGTAGTTTCAACGAACAAAATTTTCGCAAACAGATCCTCTACTCAGGAACATCTCAACAACAATTCACATTCATGTACTCATGTATATGTACTCTTCTGAAGCACAACTTACAGTCTCACAGCTTCACTGTGAAGATATGCTTCATAAAGATATGCTTTCCTAAAGCTTTCTCTTCCCTATTACCTGTCAAACCATATTCAGTGCAAATTAAAATACTCCGCACAAACAAAAACCACCTAAGCGAGTCTTTTTTGATGACATAACAATTTTTTCCTGAATTTCCTTTGAATCTTGTCCGTTCTGTTTTCTAAATCCCAAATATATAAAAAAAAAAAATGTTGGGGAAGTTTAAAACAAACTCTACAAGAAGTCAACCAAAAAAAATATATATAGCTTGCTTTGCTAACACAAACACTAGGGTATGGCACAGTGAAAAGCTGTGAAAAACTGGCAACATCAGACATACAGGATGCACATAGTACCCTCGTGGATGTGAAAGAGAATCCAGCCTGTATTTTTATTTTGTTGGACCTCCAAGGGGGCTTTACAGAATCAAGGAATTGTAGAATGTTAAGGGGCTGGAATGGACCTTAAAGATCATCTGGTCCCAGCTTCCCCTACCATGAGCTGGAACACCTTCCACTAGACCAGGTTGCTGAAGGTCTTATCCAGCCTGGCCTTGGACTCTGCCAGGGCTGGGACATCCACAACCTCCCTGGACCATCTGTGTCTCACCACCCTCAAAGTAAAGAATTTTTTCCTAATATCTAACCTAAATTTCCCCTTTCAATTTGTACCCATTACTCCTTGTCCTGTCAGTATGGTTCCTGATGAGAAATCCCTCTCTGGATTCCCTGTAGGCCTTCTCCAGATAGTTGTACAAAATATTATAATGCAGTTAAATAAATAATTTTTTTTTTCAGTCTTATACCTCCAAAATTGAATTCCACTTTCAAGATATTTTGAAAGGAAATCCTTAAGGAAAAACAAAACCCAACACATCATCCAGGGATGTTTATCCTGGAGAGTTCCCTTCCAGACATCAGTTATGCAGGACATGACAGATAACTGCCAGTTTAAGAACTGTCACAAGGCTTCCTATTAAAGAGTTTGCATTTGAGAGTGAGAATGAAGGCAGTAGGAGATGGTTCATATGAGAGAACTCATGCATGTCTCCTTTTATCCACAAACAAATGAACTATGAAAGAATCACAGAGCACAACAAGGCCACATGAGTATTCGAACAACTGTGTATAACAAGCTAAAACTAACTACATATGAAAACTGGCAGTTTGAGACTACCTTCTGAAAAAGAGAACAGTGGGGACCAAAGCAAACCCCCCAGGCTTACTTAAGACTGGTAATGTTTGATTCCTAATTAGTGGTAGGTAGAGACGTTTTATTCCTGCCCTCAAAATCTTAAAAGAGGTATAGACAAGGTACAGGATGAAATAAAAGAAATATTTTCTTCTTTTAACAAATGGAGAACTGCAGCAAGAATACATATCTTTCTTCACAACATATTACAATATAAGGCAACTTACTGCAGGATCTGAGATGTGTTTTTCCTTTAGAATGTGTCATAATGATTTTTTTTCTCCATTTTTCTGTTTGTTTGATGAATTCCTTGCAGCTGCCAGACAACAATGCATTTCTATCTGAAGTAGCAAAATAAGGTGGGAAATAATTTCCTCATGCTATTTCTGTATTGCTTGTAAATCTAACCCTTCCTAGGCACAAACTGCACTGCATGGGCTGGGAAATGAATACAACCTCATATACAATCATTTCATGCCTCAGTTATGCTTGATTTTTCATGCTCTTTGAACCTTAATTTAACTGTGAAGTTCACTTAATTAGAATTTGGGCTTTGGGAGTGCTTTTAAAGAATGTGTTTGTGTTTTGATTTGTTATTTAATCTTGTTTTCCAAAGGTAATGAAGAAACCCTTCAGGACTGAACTGAGTGGCCAAGTATAGCAAAAGGAATTTCTTTCACATTTCCTTCATCCTTACTTCATTAAACTGTAATATTTCCTTGTTTGAGGCATTATCACTTTTATTCCTTATAGAGTACTTGTGGCTGATATGCCTCATCCCAAGAAATTATTTCAATAAAATGCAGACAAGTTACCTCTAAATTTAACTGCAGTACTCTATCAAAAAGAACTTAATAAAATAATGAATTCCTGAAATCCACAACTTGTCAATCAAATAATAATAACTTACATTTCTGAGCAAAGGTAAATAAAAGTTACACACCCATCAGAAAAAAAATCAAGAGTTTTGAAATAAATATAAATTCTCTCATCATCTCTAATTGTCACTTGCTGTAGATGTCAAACTAGTAGAGTAGCAGAATCTAATTTCCTTGTTTGATTCACCATGAAATTAAACTGAACTGACAATTTTTATTTTCACCTGGCAAATTCTTCCAACACTATTTAAATCTAGCTAATCAAGTACAGTTATCTGCTGCACACACTTGTCTCTCCTACCACACCTCTGATTTGCTGTATCCCACATCCACAGCTTCCTCTGACAGCCTGGCATTGGAATACATTTACAGTCTTGCAAGGTGTAAAGGAATGCACGGACATAGTTAGCAAAACTACCAGTGAATGTATAAAGTCATAGATCTACTTCTGAAAGATGATGTCAGGAAAGAAAAATAAAAGTTTTAGAAGTATAGGAAGCAAAACAAGCATGCAGACAAAATCTCTAATATTATATTTAAATGCATTATAAACATTTCTAACTTTTTTCTTCATAAATAAGTAGTTTATTAATGTTAATACTTTGCTAGTCAAAAATAAAAGAAGCAATAATTGATATCTAAAGTTTCTCATATTTCGTATGTGTCAAACATATCAGGTGCAGTATATCCATTACTCAATGAATTTGGGGTCAGACTAGATACAAGGATACCTCTTAACTGGGTGAGCTGTAAACCCAACTCTGAGAGATCTGGTTGTAACAACTCAAGTTGGCTGTAAAGAGGTGGGTCTGGGTATCCATAAATTATATTTTCCCTCAATAAATAATTCAGAATTTGAAGTCAACACAATAGTCCAGTGGTCACATCTCCCTTTGAAACAGAAGACAACTAGGACTGTGCATAATATGAAAGATATTTGACCTCTTGTACTCCCCTGTAAATTAAAGGTTCTCTCCCTTTGACATTGAGAGCAGAGGCTGTGATGCATGCTGTAAATAGTGAGAAGGAGTCTGTGCGTACTTTGTAAACTCATAAAATGTGATTATGCTGGGGAGCAACCTGCTGGGGAGCAACCTGAAGCCTCGGTTTCCTCCTTCCTAGGACAGAAGACACACAGAGCATCAGAGAGCAAAGTATTGCTTCCCCAGCTCCCCATTACACACCCCTGTTACCAGTGAGAGGAGGGAGTGACGGGTCACTGGGCTGCAATTTCTTCTTTGCAGTTCCCCCTCAGTGAGGCAACACATTGCAGGCTGTATTGCTAGGGCAGGACCAGGTTAGCCACTTTGATTTAGCAACTGCTTTCTTGGCAAATTTCATCCAAGGACAAACTGTTCTTTTGTGGAAAAAATCTGCAAATATGTTAAAGGGAGTGAAAGTCATCAAAGGGATTATTCAACTATCCTCTTTACCATTAAAGAAACACAGATACACTTATTTTAGCTCTCACCTATAGTGCAATTTTGCTTTACACTATTCCTTCCCACCCAGCAGGTTTCTTCTGTTAGAAACTGCCTGACACCCACAAGTTTCCCGTCCAGTGAGGTAAATCTGCTAAATGTCAGATAGTAAAGGTGGAATAATAATATTTGACAGAGAATTTACATTAGACCAAGGAGAAAATTGTCATCTATCTTTGGACAGGATGAAGAATTCATTCCCTTGAATCAATCGAGAAGTTACAAATACAATTTCATAATTACTCTGCATGTAATCACAGTGCCATTCCAGATAAATAACTGGGTCCAAAACATATTGTGGAGATACGCTTGACTATTCTGAGAGGAGAATTTTTCAGGTTTTAAGATGTGTGTATTCTGCCTCCCAGCCTTCATGCAAGCTCTTAATAGCTTCACACACTTTCGTTCATTCTTACCTGTCTTCTTTACAACTTCTTTTTCCTCTAGCAAAGAAAACAATTCACCTCAGCTCAATAAGCTGTGAACACTTTTTTCCTCCAAGGCTGCCAAATTGTTTCAGCTAAGACCACAAGAGTCTGTTGTTTCCAGCATTTCCTAACTGCAATGATTTCCTTTCCAGGAACATTTCCATTGCCTTCTGTCTTTCTCCATCAACTTTCTGTGAATTTAGTCCCTACTTTTGGGAAATTCAAATCCTTACATGGCGATGCAACAGAAGGGGCCTTTAGTAGATTATTTTATTTTAAGAAATTTTAGTGTATTTAACCAATCTCGCCAGAATTTCAACTTTATATTGCAGATAATAAAGGAAGTTTAACTACTGCAAGTACTGAAGTTAGTACAAGATGCTGTATAACTTACATAGTTTTAAAATAATATAGTATTTCAGTCATTCTCTTATCACCTAAAAAGAATGCAACTTATTTCAACCTAACGAGACCTTTTGCTGTAGAAACACTGTATAAAAGCTAAGCTGATACAGAATGAAAAGTGCATTTTTATAATGTACTTGGAAATCAGTATCTTCTCTTTTGTTGGGAGTGACTTAATATGTCTATATTAATACAGGAAATACACACTTTATTCCTTTATGAATGTTTTTCCTGTTGGGTAAATGAGTGCAGTGCCTTGGAAAAAGAAGACATCCACCAGATTCATGCCTGATGGAACTTCTTTGAAGTTTATGAAGTAAAAGCATAGATTAATTTGGCCCCCCCCATGCAAACAAGTCAGATTGCCAGGGAGTTAGACCAGCAACACTACTGCATGGTGGAAGCCAAGAGCAACTAATGAGAAAAAGACAGTGGTTTATTTTGGAAAGAATGTCTTATGCTTGTAGCCTCCTGAGAGTTAACAACATTATTTGTCTTTTAGAAAGAAATAGATTTTGGAAGTTATCAAGAATTGAAAAAGTTTTAAAAAATTAAATTCTGTGTTTGGAAAAAGAAAAAAACAAAAGTAACCAAATGTAACATGGAAAGTTTTATTCCCTGTACTACCACTGTTGGTGTACTACCAGAGTTAGGGAAGCAGTCTTCTTTTAAGACACGGAAACTGCAATAAGACAGATTCCTCTAGTACTAGCCAATGAAATGTAGCTGAAAAAGAAAAAGGTTGCATGTGGTTACAAAGCACACCATATCCTGAAACACCACTTGGTTCAAAAAGCAAAAGAAACCCAATGCACTAGAAAAGACTAACAATTCAAATCTTGAAAACCGAAACACACTGTCCTTGTTTACCCAAATACTTCCAACGAATTCCATATGACAGCTTTCCAAGTGTGGTTGGCAGACTCGTGTGCATGCATTTCCGTTTGCAGAATCTGAATAATCAACAACACACAATCACACTTCCCAACAATAAAAATAGTTTAGAATTTAACCCTGAGTAGACATCAGACTTAAGACTGCATATTTGTGTCCTAAAGAACAAAGAACTAAGTTTATCTTCATTTATTTTACCTGATTTCATGTTGAATTATTTTCTGTAGATGTTAACCTTCCACCATTACAGGTAACTGTAATGTCACTGTAACTGGCTCTCCATACTGCAAAATCAGTTAAGCAAAAAGTTGATCAGAAGCTTTTAATGGGGATGCTTTAATAAATCCTCATTCTACTAAAATGTAGAATACCAAATTTATTCATGTTCTAAGTGCATTTGTGGTCTCCACAACATTTTTACTTCTAAACTGCAGATATATGTGTTTGACAGATTGACTGTTAGATGGATAAAAAATTGTCTGGATGACCATGTCCAAAGAGTTGCTCAAAACCCAAGTGGCAACCAAAAATGAGCAGTGTTCCTCAAGGATCCAATACTATTTCAGATCTTCATAAATGACATAGCAGGTGGGATTGACTGTACCCTCAGAAAGTTTGCAGAAGATACCAAGCTGAGTGGTGCACTTGAGGGAAGGGACAACATCCAGAGGGACCTTGACATGCTTTAGGAGTGGAAGCATGCTCTGTGGAGACCATATTGCACCTTTTCAGTACATAAAGGGGGCTTATAGGAAAGACAAAGCCAGATTTTTACCAGGGCCTATAGTGATAGGAGAAAGGGTGGCAGTAAATTTAGACAGGATACCAGGAAGAGGTTAGATTGAAACAGTTTGCTGAGAGAAGTTGTGGAAGCCCTGTCATTGAAAGTGTTCATAGTCAGGTTGGATAGGGTTTTCAGCACCCTGATCTGGTGAAAGATGTCCCTGGCCACAGCAGTAGAGTTAGACTAAGGCCCCTTCTAACCCAAATCATTCTACGATTCTATGATTCATGTAATTCAGTACTGTTACATCAGTGATGGCCTATATGGTCTATAGTGTTTAAATTTCTTAAGAAGAAATAAGCAAATGAAGTCTTCTCCCACTTAATGGGAAATAAGGCTGCCCAAATCTACACTAGCTTAAAAAAAATGGGAGAAAAAGTAAGGAAAGGTGTCAGGAAACTATAGGTCTTAGAAGAGGGGAAAAGTTCCTGAAACCAGTTCTATTCCCTAATGTCACTGAGAATGTTAGCAATTAATTTTTCATGGTGTTTTTTCATTTAAAAAAAATATCTTTCAAGCACTGTTTTCTTTTTTCTATTTACAGTATATATTCTTTTGGGTTAATCAGGGCAGTGGGGCTAATTGACAGGGTTTTATATTGTTACAGTACATAAGAGGCTTTAAAAGGAAGTAAAGGAGAAAAATACTAATAAAAGGGGAAGTACTCTTCAAACTCCCTATTGATGGATGTTATTGAAATAAAAAATATGTACTTGGTGCTTTAGGGAAAAAATCATAACATGGTTTATGTAATCCTTCCTTAGACGTTCAATAAGGTCATGTTGATTCAAGGCACTTCTTAATGATAAAAGTCCTCAGTAAGCCTTGCATTATGAGTTGTGTGATTAAAGGCAAAAAAAAAAGAAGTTTATTGCATTTTTTTCTGTCAGGAGCACCACGACAAACAAGTATTTTAAATTCAAAGTGCAGCTGCATCAAACAAAACGTGCAGATTTCCTGCAATTAACTCAACAAATTCATCACTCTGCCTTAATTACAATGCCACTAGCTAGCATTAACTTGAGCTGTAATTCCAAGATGCAGAAAGACGTTCCTGTCCTCCCACAGGCTAATCCTGTTTCTTCTCTGTTCATTTGTTAAGTTGGTTTGTTTTGCTGGTGGGAGGTTTTTTTGTTGTTTGTTTTGGGGTTTGGATTTTTTTTGGGGGGGGGAAGTTAAGAGGGTTACTTTGTCATTTTGTGGGGGGTTTAGGGGTTTTTTATGTGGATCTATTTTGTTAGCCACTGTACAATGTGATTCTAATGACTGTTAGTCTCACATACAGGAAAATATAGTTGGAGGGGAACTATTTAAATTGCCTTCACTTCTCAAGGCCATTTTAAATTTACATTCAAATGCAGCATCTATTTTCATTTTTATTGCAAAAACACATTTAGAAAACATGGAATGAAGGATTCTAAAACATTATTTCAAAGGGAAAGCTTTCTTAGACTCAGAATCACATATAACTGTTTAAACTTTTGATCGAAGACAACCTTTTCAACATGCAAAATGATATATGTGAACAAGACAAAAAGGTTATTTGAGTCACCATTCACTGCAACACTGGAAAGATGGGTATGTATGTATTGATATCATGCTTTGCCTCAAATTTGCTTTTTATTTTTTGCCCACATAAAATGTGTGGTGTGTGATTCAGATTTCAAACACCCTTTCAGAGAGTAAAAGGATAGTTTAAAAAATATCCAACAGACAATGCTTCTTTAACTATCAAAAATTAACAAGTTGGCTATGCTGATAAAATTGAATGCCTGGCACATGGCAGAACAAGAAAGAACATGTCTTTAAAGAAGATTTGTACAGTGAATTTCTCACAGTGTTTCTGTACAATGTAATAGCTGCAAACCACCCCGCCCCCCAAAAAAAACAAAAAACAAAAGCAAAAAGAAACCCCCACAAATCTAGGAATAAATATTTAAACAAGAAGATAATTCAAACTTAGAAGTGAATTAGAAAAAACAAACTTCAAAATGAAACCTAGAATTTCATAAACAGGTATTAAAGAGTACACAGAGGTATTTTAAAATGTCTGTTCCTCTTTACATGTTCAAATCTCTCAAGTATTTTAAATTACGTCTTCCCTCTTCTTGTAGGTCCTTATTTTCAACAAACTGCACAAGACAGTGAAGGAACTTGTAAACCTTTGCACTTATATGGGAGAGTGCAACACAGGAGTAATTGTTCAGTTGTCCATCACATTCAGAAGAGGCTGATATTTCTTTTTAATGGGGAAGATAACTGTCAAACAATGAGATGAGCACTGAAATTAAATTTAGTATCCTAAACCAGAGAGATGTATCATACAATCTTCTACTTAATGACTGCTATAGCAAATTAAGCCATTATAGCAATCTTTATGAAAGTGAGCTCAAGAATACATTTGAAACAACAATTGAAATACCAGTATGGTCAGAAAAATTATTTCACCAAAAAAATTATGTTGTTTATCTAAGACCATAAAAACTACCACTCAAAACCTTGAAGAGTACATCCAGAGTTATTCCGGTGCTGTCCCCAAAGCCTGTTTCATCTTTGGAATAGCAACCTTTAAAGAAAGGTAGTACTATGCAATTTAATCTTGCTAGCAGAGTGCACAAAATGAACTGAAGAGTTAACAATCCCCTAATTTAATTTCTGACTCTTTTCTCAGCTTTTAAGCAAAACTGAGCATAAAACTTTGACTGAAAGCTAGTAGCATAGTGTGTCTGTTTTCATTTATTCTTCGGTCAGGAACACTACAGAGATATTCAAAAGCCGTCTGGACACAACCTTGAGTGACATGCTCTAGGAGACCCTCTTTGATGGACCAGATGACCTCCAGTGGTCCCTCCAAGCTTACCCTTTCTGTGATTCTGTGAAAATGATTTCACTGTTCACAGCAGGGACAGTCAACTCTCCTTGAGGTCCGCTCGTGTTTCCTGAATATACTCAATATCTATGAGCTAATAATTGTGTGACAGTAAGAAGAGCCCTGGGAATATTAATTCTCTGTGTTTAGCACGGTCTTGTTACCTTGGTGTCACAAAAACTCTGAACTGTTGGTGTCAGCCCCTCATTTACAGTTCTAACATTGCTTAAGGATAATGGAAAGCCTTACACAAACTTGTAAAGCTTAACAAGACAAAGACCTTTTAAATGGGCACTTTATGTGAGCTAAGTGAGGGGTGAAGCCTCCAGTAATAGTTCATATTTCATGGGGACTTGGTTTTCATGAAATCATCTCGGTGTCATCTTTCATACATAATACAATATCAGTTCATTAAAATTCTCAATGCGGCACTGAACTTGGCCAGACTGAAATGGGGCTGACAAACCTCATGTCCGATGCACAGATAACCAGAACTTATGAAGGTGAAACTGGTTTTCAGTATCTGTACTGTTCACTTGATTGATTCCATCTTAGACGTCACGTGGCTTAATGTTTCCTGCATGGCCTGCCACTGTCATGCAAACATGACCTGATAACACATTGTCAGGAGCACTCCAGAGAGCTTACAGCAATCTAAAATCTTTTCACAGAGTGTGAAGTTCCATCTGAAATGTGCATATTTGATAAGCAGTTCCTCTTCTTCTATCTGTCCCTTTCATTTTCAGAAAGTTAATCTTCTGTGCTCCACTGAATCTTGTGTCAAAATGAGCTGGCTCAAAAGTGCATCAGTGGCCCAGTATCACTGGAGACAGACGGGTTTCCTTTCCCATCCCTGGACAGCAGCATGAATGGGAGCAGCAGTATGTTGTGCTGGTCAGTCCTTTTCAAGGAGATGGACTTTCAGGTATCAGCATAAAAATCCTCTCGAATTCAGTTCTATTACTGTCTGGTCCTTAGGTTTAGGCTCAGGTTCAGAATAGAAACCATTTTTCCTCTTGAAGAGGTGTTGTTAGCAAGTGGGCCATGCTGTGTATGAAATCTATTTTGCCCATGTAACCTCCGTACATAATCTCAGTATAACCCAGAACAACTTCAGGCAATGACAAGTTCCATGGATTATCACAGCAGTGCTTTGCTACACCTCTAGCACTCAGCATTTTGCTGTCTGAGTGTCTGCCCCCACACTGTCAGGGATGACCTTATCTCTCACACACACCAATCAAATCTGTATGATAACACCAGCTGGCTCTGCTATTTATATTGAAATAAAACAACAGTTTCTACATTCACTTACCCAAAAGTCAAGCCACAGGACTTTGTGTGGCCTACAATTTGCTAGTCATTCACTAACCTCTCCTTCATAAATTACTCCTGAATGTAAAACATTAATAGTTCAGTTTTTATGTGAGAAAGAAAGGTTTGCCCACAACATCCCAGGAGTTTCCCTGGTATCTCACAATTCCCCGTGCAGCACATGTTTACCCTTGCTCCTGGAAATAGTCTGGGTGAGGAAACTTCAGAGAGACACCCTGAGTTACAGAAATCCGTTCCTAGGTCAGCTTTAACACAACTCAGTATATCTTGCCCCGTAAATCACCCTGACAGAAACTTCCCTTCGTTGCTGGAGCTATTTGACAGCAACTCTATGTTGGTTTTCTGGATTTGCAGCTATGCAAAACAAATTTTTTTGCATTTTCTAATTATTTGATAGATTAAAAAAAAGAAAAAAAAAGTGAAAAAAGGAAGGATAAAATATCAATATTTTACTTCCAGACAAAAGGGCTGACATTGCAGTTTAAGCAAAGCCGCTGACCTTGGTGCAAACACTTGACAATGCTGCATAATAGAACACACCAAGGAAGGGATTGCAATTGTACTGTTTAGATTGAATGAATGATGTTTGAAAAATTAGCCCTGAGTAGTATTAATTTTCTTTATTCTTTTATATATAGTCAAAGGAAAGTTCTGTCAAACACATTTTGGTAGACAGTAACACACAGGAGAAATCAAGTTTCCTTGCTTTAGCTGTTCTCACATCTGTTTTCTAGTGACAATGTAATTTTGCTGGAGTGAGTGATGAGGGATTTTGCCTTTTGAGATGTGTGTTTCCAGATAAGAAGACAGGAAGAGATTGCCCAGCATTCACATTTTCACTCCCAAACATATGATGTCGGTGTTTTATCTCTTTCAAGGGTTGGATGCAAACCATGGAATTAAAAATTGGAACCCTTCTCAAACCTTGACTCTCAAAGAAGACAGCAACCTGCACAGAGGCTGAAAGACATAACTGTACACCATATGCACTGTACAGTATCCTTTCTTACACATTCACAGAGCTACTAAATATTATTAAACAAGCACTGTCTGCACAGTGCTGTGATGAGTTGAGTTTTAACAGGAAGCAAGAGCTGCTTTTCTAAGTATTTGAAAGGGGTAACATGGAGGAATGAAATAACGATATTTTATTCCCAGTCTAGCCTACAGCAATGACTTGATAGTGAGACCAGTGAACTCACTTAAAATTATTTTGAAGCTACCCTGAGGGAAAAAAATCATCAAAATGGAAGACCAGAGCTAAAACATAAAACAAGCTTTTCAGCAGCAGAGACATCCTCCTCATTAATCACAGCAGCTGAAAGACACACTTCTGTCCCCCTAAACTCCCTTTAAAATTACTATTTATAGTGTATGTCATACAGTCAGCTAGATCTACCAGGCCCTTTTTTAGTGTTTAATCATATAGATAATTTTTAACACACTACTGGATTTTCCACATTCAGTTGCAGAAATATCACATAAAACAGTGCACTTGACCACAGCTTGTCTGAGATTTTAAAATTTAAGGTCCTTGTAAGAGAACAAAGTCCAACAGTCACTGAAAGCCAGATCTTCTAAATTAAAAACAAAGAAACAAACAAAACCACCGAAAAAACTGAACAAAAAGCTACTCCAGAAGATGGTAAGTACTTCCAAAACCAAATTTCTAGCCATATTTCAAAGCATTAACTCCTATGTAGCTCACATTACATTATGTAACTCACATTACATACTGGTAATTAACAGTAAAAATTGGGGTAGACAATTGAAATACCCAGTCCAGTGAGCCTGCTGCTCAGAGATGTTCAGATTCCTCTGAATCAGGTCCTCAAGACTAAATAGAACTTAGAATAGAAATAAAATGCTCAGGATATGAAGGAATTGAAGCACTGGTTGGTTCAGCCATTTTGTCTGATTAACTGACCTGCTAGGTCCTGATGCTTCTGACCAACACTAATGTCAACATTGAAGATTATTTCTCTTGTGATGTGCTTTAAAATCTTCAATTAGTGTTTGTAAATCTTAACACATATTGACTGGTTTTTGGCCCATATCAGAAATGTGGTGTTTAGCCAGTTGTACACTATTAAAGTTGTACCTGTGGGGTACAGGAGCTAAGATGGTCCAATACTAAGTGAAGCATGATGAAGCAAAGTCTCTTTTATCTCTAAATGTACTTTAACTTGCCTTAAATCACTTCATAAATTATAAATCCCCTCTGTATTGGATTCTAAGAGGCTATTTCTGCTTGGGATTTTGAAGATTTCCTAACAAAGACATTTATAAGACAATGCTACTTTTCAGGCTCAGCAGCACTCGCCTGCTGTTTCACAACTTTCCAGCAGCTACAAAAGTTCTTTATAACTTCTCTACAAAGTTATAATTTGTTAATGTAATTTGTTAATGTAATTTCTGTAAATAAGAAATTAATATCATTAATATATCTTCTGATGGACTAGACCTATTTGGCCTTCCAGTCGTATTTACATGATTGATAGATCTCGGCCGTACTTAATATAAGCATTATTAGACCTTTGAAAATCAAAGCTTGTAAAACACTATATTTATCATAATCTCGTTAATATCTAGAGAGGTTTTATATTTTTTACTGTGCATATGCATTTTTCTTTTTGTTTGAATATCTGGATTTTACTCTTCAAGGAGATACAACTGTTGCTTTAATTGCACAAGTGTCACATAAAGGTCACAGGTACTCAGGAAGTTTATCCTACATCTCCATTCTTCAAGTACTCAACAAGTTGGCTCTGCTCAGACAATGCAGTTAGATACAGTTAGATAACATTAAACACCTAAGGAGGTCCATTGGACATTAGCAACTGCATAAACAAGAATGGAATTCTTACTAAACAGAAGATTTCCACCCCAATTGCAAAGAAATACTTCATTTGTTTTGTTGGGTTTTTTTTCCTGCCTTATTATAGTGCTGAACTATTTTTAAGGTTGTTTGTAAGGCATTTCCCAGCTAGCCAAGTACTCATAAGAAGAACACTGCTGAGCTTGAAATGAACCTTTGCATCCTGACAAGAAATGTACTGTCTTTAGTACTTTCTGCACCCAATACAGCTCTCTAGTCTTACCTATGTCTTTCTTCACGATGAAATGTACATAATTTTCTCTCCATATGTTACGAGGTTGCTGTTTTCTGACAAGCCACTAGATGACTTGAGGTCAAAATGCTATTGTGCCTTCATGAAAGCAATGGGTCAGTCTTCCCAATTCAGGAATTATTTTTCCAAGTCTCAGGGGAATCTCTGTAGGAAAAACCAAGCAAGAGAAAAAGAGGCTTGTTCCTCTAGTTGTCTTTCTCTCAGCATTCACAGTTACTTTGTTCTGGTTTCAAGTTTACCAGAAAAGATTCTCAAGATCTTTTGGCAGTTTGTGCAGCAAGAACCACATGAAGTACGGAGAAATTGTCACATTTCATTTAAAATACAAAGCCACTGAAAAAAATGTTTCTTATCCTGTGAANTCAGAGGAGGACCAGACCTTTTCTACAAGATCACTGCTTCAACAGAACCACTTCAAAGAGAGCTGCAGCCACCACCCAGTCGGACTGCTACCAACACCCTGCCCGGCAGGGTGTCAGGTCATACCCTGACTCTGTCAGGCTAAACCAGTGTTTCCGTATTATTGCTTTGTTATTTATATATATATATTAGTGAAGAACTGTTATTCCTATTTCTCATATAATTGCCTGAGAGCCCTTTAATTTCAAAATTATAATAATTTGGAGGGAAGGGGCTTACATTTTCCATCCCAAGGGAGGCTCCTGCCTTCCTTGGCAGACGCCTGTCTTTCAAACCAAGACAGCTTCATAATGATCTACATATAGATCTCAAAGACACTGACTAACAGCTTCACTTTGTAACTGGATGCAACACTGATACCATATGATCAATATATTAAGCATATTTTAGTACCACTTTTAGCATCTGTCCTGGTTTTGGCTGGGATAGACTTAATTCCTCTTCAGTCACTGTTACAATGCTCTGTGTTGGATTCAGAACAAGAATAATGTTCATAGCATACTGGTGTTTTGGTTTTTGCTAAGTCGTGTTTATCCTGAGTCAAGGAAATTCTTCTTTTTTCTTGTCTCATGCTCTGCCAGTGAGGAGGGACGCAAAAGAAACTGGGAGGGAGCATAGCCTGGACAGGTGACCTGAACTGACCAAAGTTGTATTCCAAACCATAAAATGTCATGATAAGTAACTGGGTGGAGTTACCTGGAAGGGGGGCCTGATCTGAGTTTGGGAAGTGGGGCCTGACATGAGTCAGTGGGTGCTGAGCAACTGTATTGTGCATCACTCATTTGGGGCTCTTTTCCTTTTCCTTTTTATTACCATTAATATTATTCTTTACTGTCATTGTATTTTACTTTGTTTTTAATTATTAAATGGTTTGTATCTCAACCTACAAGTGTTATTTTTATTCTCTCCACTCCACTGGGGTTTAGGGGAGAGAGGGAGGGTTGAGCAAGCAGTTTCACGGTGTTTCATCTCCAGCTGGACTTAAACCACAAGAGCATCCCACCTGGAGAAAGGTACAAGCATTGACATATGACAACAAGGTATTGATTAGAGAAGTTCTGTAATGCCACAGCTTCATATCCTTCTCCCTCTTTCTTTTCTCTCTTTCTTCCCACTATATATTTAGATATATATAGTATGGAATACACTGATGTATGTAGATGGACACAAATGTCTGTGTGCACACAAAAACATACCTGGCAAAAAGATAGGCCCAGTGAAAAATCTGGAGTCTGTCCATATTCGTCTTGGTTTTATGTCTGCCTTACTTGGGAAAGAGATTCAGGTAAATGCAGCCACTCGGAAGCAATGCACAGAAAGCATTGCCTTGCGTCAAACACTGTAAAATTAGAGTTGTGCAAGCTTCTCTAGACATTTCTACCAACTTAATTTAGTATTGATGTACTCACTTACTGATATGGGTTCAGCGTTTTTATGTAGAAAACTGGATTATGTGGACTGCACAGACAGCCTGGACTGCACTGGTCTGCAAGGGCTTTGTCATTTACATAATAAACAATGGAAAAGCTTAGTTTCTCACACAGGGAGCTGCAATACATGTAGAAGTATGTAAAGTATGTTGAATCCATAAAAGAATCTTTTGGATGCACGTCTGATGAAACAGAATCAGGAGAGAAGAGCAAGAAACAGAAGGTTTTTTTCATGTTAACCACCTGCAGTGTGATTGTATTTGGAAGCAGTAACTTATCAGTGCAGACTTTTCACTGACTGTTGTGGTTAATCTGATTTGGACATGAATTCACTGTGATTACAGACTTTATACGGGTCTGACACACCTAAGTTTATGAGTGCTAGGCAACATAAGATAGATTAAAAAGGGAACTACCTTCGAACTGTTGCTGAATTAACTTGATATCTCCTCGAAAATAGTAATGAGTGTAGTTAATTGTGGCAATAAAATGTGTGAAGTTAACATGTGTTAACTAGGAATTTGAAGATTATGGACTTTGTCAGTCTTGGTACTTCAGTGGCACAAGAAAATCATGCTTCTTGTTTCATCCTCACTGTTACTAATGACTCAAAAAAAACTGTTGCTAATGACTCCAAAAAACGAACCTAAAGATCTAGCTAGTAAGAAATAGTGTGTCCTGCTCTCCAGGCACTGTCTTGGTACTTCCTAACATTTCATGGACCACCTGCCAAGGAAACAGGCGTTGTACTGGTCTCCAAGAAGTACTGAACGAGTATAAGCACCTCAAGCAGCTCAAATCCTGTCACTGTGGCAAACTGGCAGCTCTTCTCTTACTGATGTGTGTTTGACTGAACAAACAATTTCTTCAGTGCAGCAAATGCAAACCATTTTCCCCTCCATTTCCTTAATAAGTCACACAGAGTTGTGTGGCTGTCTAATGAGCCGCCTGGTTTTGGCTAACATAGCCATTCAGGAACTTTGTTTTCAGAAGGCACACAGCTACCTGGTTTTGAACAGTATTGTTATGCTGGAGAGTACCAGCCATTGGTGGCTGTGACCTGGCTAGAGCCTCCAACCACTTAACTAGCCAAAGCCTGTTATATTCTACAGCTGCAGCAGATTTGCTATGTGAGATGCATACTGACTGCCCAGGGGCACTCAAGGGATTAATGAGTAGTTTTGTAGCCAGCCCAACCCAAGAATCCCATGAATAATCAGTGGTACTTGAGCCTCTTCAGGTAATTGAATTGCAAACCTAGTAATAACTAGAGATGTATCAGTTGCAGAATTATGCTTATGCCTGCCTCTAAATGTACAGACTAACGAAAAAAGTACTGATTGTGAAGATTATTTATCTACTTCTATACCCATATTAAAAAAAGGAGTCTCTATAAATTTGTGAATCTGATTGATGTTGGTCCTCCCTGAGTCACCCTCTAATTGTGCCTAAACCATGTGATTCTAGTACACCCAGTGGCAAGATTAAGAAAGAGGTAGAACACCGTAAGATTATACATATATTTTAAAGGTGGAAGGAAAATTTAACATTAGAAAACTGACTTTCATGAGTTAGTCATGGGTAAGCAGGTTAACAACATCACATGACTAAATGTTTCTGTGTAGAATCATCTCTAGTTACAATAAGTTTTCCTGTGGACAGAGAAAAGCAGCACTATATGCAAACTCAGACTTCCTTTCTTTGTAAAATATTAGATTACAGCATAGGTGAATGTTAAAATTTGATGACTGAGGGAAGAGGTATTTTCTAATACATAACTAAAATCAGTATTGAGAATCAATTTTTTTTCCCTCCGTCAAGACAGCAAGAGATCAAGTAGTTAAAGCAACAGACACAAACAAGAAAGAAGAAGATTAGTCACAATTTTATGTATATTTAACTACTGAAGTAGTAAGTTTGGCTGACACAAAAGTTAGGGGATTGTTACATCTCTGGAAAGTAGACATAGCCGAGATTTTACTACAGAGCTCACCACGTTTCTCTCTAGTGACAATGCATTTGTCATATGGTGACTAGTTTTCCTTCCTCTTGATTATTTTTAGAATCAACAACTGTGTTACTTTTTAATCATTAACAATAGGTGTCTTCCAGCCTTGTATTTCCAGTGGTTTGTAGGCATTCTCTGACACAGGATTCTCCCTTTGATGAGATAAAGCAACAGTCACATGTGTCTTAACCGAGCAGCTGCCACACTGAAGGGGAACAGAAGCACATCAGAGCACAAGAGACACTAAGAAGTGAAGGGGCATCCATTTTCCTGCCAGATCTCTCACGAAGAATATTTCTATAATACCATTACAAATTTTCTGTTGTTCTTCAGAATATTCCTGATCACTCAAGAATGATAATTTTTGCTTCAACTGTTTGTAAGACTACACCACAGCTGAAGAGATGGGTGTCTCAGAGGAGGTGGGGGAGCGGAATAAGAACGGTAATTGTCTTTACCCATCATTCAAGTCAATTACTAGTTGTGCTTACAAAGCAAAATTAACAACCTCATTGGAGAATTCACCTTGGCAGACATCAACAGAAAAGCTGTAATTGACTACACTGAGTTACTTGTAATAGCAAATGTAAAATGGTGCCTCCTCATGCATCTGCCTGAAGAGGGCCTCTTCCCCATCTGCTCCTATGTGTTGCTACTCCAGCTACTGTGATGCACTGCTGTTTTTTGTAACTCAATTTTTTGGTTAGCCAGGTTTCTTCCCACTTATCCACCATATTTCAGAAAAAGCTCTAAGAAACAATGTCCAACACTGTTTAC
>VXAZ01004329.1:0-2500 GCA_013399875.1 Gymnorhina tibicen | reverse complement strand
AGAGTAAATTAAACTCTTTGCATCCCACCACATCATCCTACATGTACTATCACTAATATCTGGTTTGGTTTGGTATTTCTTCCTGGATCTCACACAGGTTAAAGGAGAATAACCATAATTAGACCTTTCATTTCACATTTTTCCCTAATTCTAACTTGTATCTTGAACGTTATTGCTTAAGATTAATTAAAAGCTCTGTTAATACAGAAAAGACACATTTTAATTTCTACTACATTATGTAGATTTCAAGTGTCTGTTTTTAAAAAAAAATAAGGATTCTGTGTGTTTTCTTTTTCTGTGTGTTTTACTTAGAAGAGCAGTTGCCTTTTGTTTTTACAGAGAATGGAAGACATAACTCTTTCAACAATTTCATGAGTTTTGTTTATTCAATCTGTCCCTGGAAATCTATAACTAAAAGGTCAGACATCAAAAGATTTATGCTTTCTTTTATGTGATCTTTTTGTAAAAGATCCTTCCTTTCTCTTCTTTTTATATGCAGTTTGTTGTCCGTTTACTGTGCAGATGTTAGTAAAAGAAAAGAAACAAAACCAAACTTCCTGCAATCAGAAGAAAATAATTCACTCACTTTTCAGATTGCAGCAATTGTGAAACAGGGTAACCATACAGGACCAGCAGCCAAAATCATCTCTGTGAGGGTCACATGCACCAGTGAGCCTTGTAAATCTTTTTTAAACTCAGTCTCAGTCCTGGATTTATTTGTTTTTCTAAGGAGACTGATCTGGCTCCCTTCAGGCCCTACAAAATGATCTGTCACTGTCTACCCAGATAACCTGAGGCAGCCAATAATAAAGTCAGCTCACCAGGCTTTGCAAATGGGCCTGGTATCTTAGATCATGTAAGACCTTTTCATTTATTAGGTTTCCACCTCAGGGTCTCCTCTGCCTCTCTGCCTTTCCCTGGCGTACGCGCATGTTTGCAGTTGAAGTCACCTCCCGGGAAGATTCTGGGACAGTCTGAGAGTGACTCGGTGATTTGATTCAGAAAAACTGCATGTTTCCAAATTAAAGAAGAAGCTCCCTGTTTTAGTTTGTTTTTGTATTGATGCCGGTGTTCTTTTAATGGCCTTGGAGGCTGATCTGTAATGATCACAGCTGTTAAATACTTTCAGCCTTGACTCAGAGGGTAATAAAAAGAAAAATTTGGGACTTAGTTAAATGCAGATCTTGACCTAACTCTAAAATAGAAGATTGCTTTTGCATTGGAGTAAATATTTGGGATTAGGTGTAGAAAACCCCAAAGCTATGAAGAAGTGATTTAGATTGTCAGAATCATAGAGTCAGTCAAGTTGAAAGGGACCACAGTGGGTCATCTGGTCCAGCCTCCCTGCTCAAGCAGGGTCATCTAGAGCACATGGCACAGGATTTTGGCAAGATGGTTCTTGAATATCTCCAGTGAGGGAGACTATACAACCTCTCTGGGCAATCTCTGCCAGTGCTCAGTTACTTGCCCAGTAAAGTTCTTCATCATAATAATCATGAAAGAAAAGGTATGACAGAAAGCAGAATTTTACTTTCCCAATCTATATACTCCCAAGACCTCCAGAGAATTTATGCATTTTCCCTTCCAGTTTCTATCTAGGTTGAATGTAAATATTTTTCACTGTATTTCTCTTTGCTACACCGAAGTATTAAAATAAACATTAGCTTACCCATTTCTATTAGCAGAATAAGGAAGTTATTCTGATCACTCTGGTTTTAAATCCAGGCCATACAGTTCCCCTGCTCACTACAATGCCCATAACCTCATGCGGTGATATGCACTTCCCAGCCAGCGTGGCAGCAGTTTGCTGCAAGCCTCACAAAATCAGAGGTGATGAATCAAGCTGACCGCCTATCACTTCAGATGGAGATGTTCGATAACACAGCAACTGACCCAGTGATCTGAGCTCAGAAATGAGGCCTTATCGTACATTTTTGTTACCCATACTCTCAAGACTTCACAGCTTTATCTTAGTTTCCTGACAACACTCACTGCCTAAAAGTCAGCAATGGATTTGGATTTTTATTGGAGCTCTCTGGTGGCTTTTCCTATCATTCAAAATAAGTGCAGAGGATGGTTAAGCCCACAGCTGAATCCCAAGCTAGAGATGTAGCCTGTATGTTTGAGATGCTTTCATCCTCCTCTGGAGACAAAGTGGTGTGAATCTTTGCTCTGGAACAAGATGTGTGCTTGGTTTTCTAACAAAAGTGTTATAATTGAAAGGTTTTAAATGAAACTGAGATCCAATATAGACTCTCTCTATGGCTTTGACAGTGTTACTTTGACCTTAATTTTCACTGACTGTGTAACAAATGTTCTTCAGAATTAGTTCCTTCTTAAGTGTTTATCTGGTAGATTGTGTGGAGTGTTTCTATTGTTATTTTAAAAAGATTTACACTCACAGAGTGAACTGAAAAATTTCACTTATGGTTAAATTCCACACAAATTTAAGTATGGGCTGTGGATCCCAACATGAAAGGGGCAGGGCAGGGCAGGGCAG
>VXAZ01004319.1:0-63272 GCA_013399875.1 Gymnorhina tibicen | reverse complement strand
GTGGCAGTAAATATCATAAAGGAGGATCATGTTTTTAATAAGGAAAAGTATGTTCCCTGCGCAGTATCAGTTTGTGTGATTATAGAGAAAAACGTGTTTTCCCAACACAATTAATTAGTTTTTGGAAAGAGTGGTGCAGAGTGGAGTGCTGCAATTTAGAAAGACAGATTTATTTGGTTTGGGATTAAAGTTTAAGTCCTGCTTTTTACATCTATATGGTGATAACTTGTAGTCATAGATCAGCGAATGATAAAACCATGTAAAATATCTTATTGTTTCAAATTATATAAACAGTCTTAGTATATTGCAGTGTTACTTACCTGCTAAAAGCATTAGAAAGATTTGAAGTACTGGTGATATTACGTTCTGAAATTCTTTCTTCTGGGACTCCTTTTCTGACCTTTATCATGAAAGAAGAAAATTGTTTTAGAACTAGCCTGTCAGTGCTCACTAGTTTGCATTTCAGAAGTAAAGTAATGAAGAGCACACTGTTTATCATTAGCAGAAATTGTGGAATTCTTTTTAATTTCTTAAAAAAACTCAAACAAAAAAAAAAGAAGGAAGATGATAAGCTAGAATCTCCACAGTGCTTAAAATATGATTAGTTTATCATTTGCCTTAGACTAGAATAAACTAGATTAGATTAGACTAGTTTGCTCTGGTGCCTACTTCAGGACAAATGGCTAGTGTCGTTAAATTCTCTTTTATTCAGTGAAACCTTAATTTATATTAGACGTAGCACTTAACAAGAGTGCTTCCATAGGACATTGTCTATAAACACTGCTTCATTAGCATGAAGTGGTGAGAATATGATGCTGTCAGAATATGCTGTCAAGAAGCAATGGTCATTAGTATTGTACTAGAAACCACATTTGTTTTGATATAATTGAATTCTCTTGTCCTGCACTTCAGTTTCACAGTGGGTAATTAGACACCCAGAACCAAAACTGAAATAACTATTTTCATTTATGTGCTGTGCCTGCTTTTTATTTTCTCAGTAACCTTACTATTAGAGCTTTAACATTCTCTAGAAGTTTGACTTCTGTTAGACTCGAGATGTTAGATTGTTATAATTAATGTCCAATCATATATACAGCAAAATTATCAAACAGAACAGGATTGAATCATGAGCCAAGTTATGAAATAAGGTTAATGGTTCTGAAGCGCAAAGCAAGACCTGTGGGTTCATTTCTACTAAAGCAGTAAGAATGTGGGAGACAGAAATCCTTTTATCAGTCAAAGCCAGAGATGGTCTGACTGAGAGAAGTGCTTATAAATGGGTAAAGCTGTGGCTACTCAGGGCATTGTTGACCTCGAGCACATGCACATTGTCTTGAAAAAATGTTCTACTTGATACATGGGCTGCAGCTTGATATCTGAAGCAAAAATATTATATCAAAATTTCTCATTGAGAGCAATAAAACATTTGCTGTCATAAGGCACTTGCTAGACAGTTTCAAACAACAAAGGCTGTTGACATCTGCTCTGACTCTGTCAGTCTCCTTTCTAGAGAAAATCACAGCCATTTTTCACAGTGTAAGGTTGCTCTTTATTCTTGGAAGCTAAGCATTTACTCCTTTCATTAGTGAGACTTTTCATAAAAGTTTTCCACCAAGCTTTCTGCATCCAACTTTTTTGCACTGCACTTCTATTTAGTATTGGAGCACAAATAGTTGTATTAACTTTTCTATAAGGCTTCTGATAATTTCTTCTGCAGTTCCGTTGATAACAAAAATGTGAACAAACTTTGAAAAAAAACCTCACTGCAGGATGTTTTTCTAATCTCTCATTTTCATTTCCAGTATTTCTATCTGCTCTAAGCAGTTTTCTTCTACAATGTCAAATACAACAATCATAGTTGTAATCTGATGGGTTAAATACAGATCACTAAAAATGAAACATTTGCTGTTTAATATTCAAGAATATTTGTATTTCCTACACTTTTATTAAAAAAAAAAAGTTATTTTTCCTTAATATAATTACTATGGTTCGGTTTTCACGCATACATGGCCTGTGGACATTTTACAAAAAATGTAGTAACTTCATGCTGCATAAGAAAGTGAAAAGGACGTATTTGCTAAGATTAATGTAGATCAGATGAGACCAGACGCTGCTTAGAGAACACAAAGTTATTGTGAGCCTTTGAAATTCTCATTGACTGGATTTGGAAAAAAACAGCATTTGTTTTTTACAACAGGAGCAGCTGGATGCTTGAAAATCTGGTCTTTCATTTGTAGGCTTTAGGCCTTTTTCTAAACAGAGAAATTACTCTGGCTTTGTTAAAGTAACCTCAGGGCTTATCTACATGGGTATGTTTGTGAGACATAAGCTAGGATATGAATTTTTAAGTATCACAGCTGGTTCCCATAGAGGGGGTACTTTGGGAAGTAAGTGCCTTGCTGTAGTTAAGGTTCATCTACCAGCAGAACCAGTTCTTTCTGCTTTGTGCAGCTATATAGTAAATTACTCCTCAAAAACTCCTGTTCTTAGAGGTTATTTATTTATTTATTTATTTATTTATTTATTTATTTATTTATATTTCCCCAGCTATTGATACTGGTTTGTTATCTCTCCTGACAAACTTTCTTTCATTATTGCCTAGAATACTTCAGGTGCAACAACCATGCTGTGACAGGATTATACCAAGTTGTTTTTGACTTCTGAGACAGCTTGTGTGCTTCTGCATTTATGTATTGTTTTAAAAAAAAAAGAGGATTTAAAACTTATTTCTGCCAGATGTGATAAAGAACTTACTAACTTGAATCTGAAGCTCATTTAAATTCGATTTTTTGAATATATCTACTTGCTTTGTACTGGCCCCCGAATTAAAGAAAGTATCACAGAGCATGCTGATTGTATATTTCCAGTTCCATGGAAATTGTGACATTTACAATTGTCAATAAGCTTCTAAGATGGTTTAGCTGGGACATAGTCTTTTTTTTTTTTTATGAAAGCAGATGTCAGTTTCCTGTATTTTCGCTTTCAATTTGCTAATTGGAGAGAGAAGAAGGTGTAGTAGGTAACTTAGGGATATTACATCAGTATGTTAACTATTTGTTTTTGTTATTCCCCTCGTCCCTTTAATCTAGGAATAAGCAAACTCCCTCAGTCTTTCTCTCCTGATTCAGTGGGTAGGCTTGCAAAATGTACAAAATACTGAACTGGCTACGTAATAAAAGTATTTACTTTGTCTTACAGGCAGAACTTTTATTTTCATTATTTTCACAACTTTATAAGATTTTTTGACTGCACGTCAGAACTTTTATGCATAATTCTGCAGAAGCACCTTTTTTTGATAATGTAACAGAGAAGATAGAAATCCTCCCTGTGGAACCTGGGACTGAAAGAAAACTCTGCATGTGTGGCAGCATGATGACAAGTCTAGCTAAAAAAAGCATCAGACTTGGTTGATATAAAGCTCTTCCTTCTTCTTTATTGGTTTTCTGTTATTTGCCATCATACCTTTAAGTGATGGAAACAAGCCAAAACAACACTCTGTGCTAATAAGGAAAAAAACCAGAAAGAAAGAACATGTGCTTGCTTGGACAGAAAGAAAAGTAGTTAAAACCAAATACCCATCTGCACTCACAGGCTGTAGATTGGTCATTCATATCATTGCAAAGACCATATTGGAAGACTGCCGTGCCTGCCCCTTATCCCCAGTCTCCAAATAAAAGGTAGACTTTTTATGTCTATTCTGCATTCACATTGTAGACTGCAATAACTGATATTTTCCATAGTTATTTAGCTTAACAGGAGTTCTATCACATGGGTTTGGGGTTTTTTGATAGGTAAAGGCTAGAGGTGACAGAGAAAAGAGGGATTGTCAGTGCTAAGGATATATTTTTAAGAATTACAGAAGCAAAATGAATTAATTTTTCACATAGTGAAATCTTAAAAGAACGGAGTACATCAGTACTTTTTCCCCATTTGAGCTGGAAGCTGGAGGTATATGTGGGAGGTGAATTCCTGCTCCTTAAACGTTATCTGGACAAAGCCACTTTTAAATGCAACAAGGGATAACAAGAAGGAGGAAGATGGAGAAAAGATATGTAGGCACAGACAGGGGGCATGTGTGCTTGCTAGGAAAGCAACCTGGCAATTTACTGCACATCTTTGTTATCATTTGAACTTACAACCAGGAAAGTAGCAGCCCATGTCCCTGGGGCACCAGGCTGCACTCCAGCATCTGGCTGGGGAACCCACAGGTTGGAGCAGCTGGAGCAGGTGTCCAGGTTCCTAACACCCCAAAGCAGTATCTTGATAATTTCTCCTACTTTTGAAATTGGGTAACTGCACAGAAACTGTAGAGTATTCCCTTGTTTATTTGGGACAAAATTCTTTTACCAGTGTGTCTTTAGTTGCACAAGGAGCTGTGGTAAGCAGTTCAAAGCTGCTGTTATCTATGATGTGGTTTAATCCCAGCTGGCAACAAAGCCCCACACAGCCACTCGCTTGTGCGCCCACCGGCAGGACTGGGGAGGGACTTGAAAAGTAAAAGTGAAAAATCTCGTGGGCTGAGATAAAGACAGTTTAATAGATAAACACCTCACACACAAGCATAGCAAAACAAAGAATTCATTCTCTGCTGCCAATGGGCAGGCAGGTGTTCAACCATCCCCAGAAGAGGAGGGTTCTGTCACACCTAACAGTGACTTGGGCAGACAAATGCCATCACTCCAAATGTCCAAACTTCCTTCTTATCCTCCCAGCTTTGTGTGCTGAGCATGATGCCCTATGGCGTGGGATATCCCTTGGATCAGTTCCAGCTTGGTTCCCTCTCAAATTGTAGTGCGGTTCCAGCCTCCTTGCTGGCAGAGCAGCACAAGAAGCAAAAGCCTTGATGCTGGGTATGTGCAGCTCACCTGTAACATAAACATCTTGATATCAACACCTTTCTCAGTACAAATGCAAACATAGTCCTATATGAGCTACTATGGGGAAAATTAACTCTACTCCAGCCCAAACCAGAAAAATTATAATACAAATATTTTTTCTGAATGCTCACCTGAACAGGTGGCTGATGAAGAAAATTGCAATTTATCTTTGTGCTGAATCCATTATAATGGCTAATTCAAAGACTGATTCCCCCTGGTAGCTATCAGCTATTTGAATTAGTTACTACTAAATGACATCTGTTTTACAGTTACTCTAAAATACGACAAACTGAAAAGGTATGCCCAAAGGATCTTTCACACAATTATGTAAAGGGCAGGCTTTTTTCAGCTGTTTTGGTAACTGAGTACAATTAAGGCACTACTGGTTAACAGAGATATGCAAAAGTTTGAATGTTCAAGACTACCACACTTTCTTTTGAGTTAGGGAAGATCAGCCTGAGAAAACACAACAACCCTTACACATGTTGTGCCATGATGAATGGAGGATTTTGCAGTCTTATCTTTTGATTCAGGAAATATTTTCTGATAATTCAGATATTTGAATAATCAAAGAATTAATTATTTCCATCAGTACAGTGGCATTACTCCCCTTTCATTCCCAGAACTTCATTTTCTGAGAATTCCATCCTTCTTCTTTTCCACAAACACACGAACTGTCAGCTCCTTTTGCTGTTTCATCTACCAAGCCATAAGTATGCTTTCAGAGCTTAGCAAATAGTACACTTGTGCTGCTGCTTTTACTCTGCTGCATTTTCAGCTTTTATGACTGTGAATGTGCTGGGCACAGTAATGACAGCCTGGAGAGCTCCAGTCATTTATTGCAAGGCTGCTTCTTTTCAAGGCTTGTGAACACCCACAGAGACTCCTCTGTCTGCAGAAACAAGAGGCTGATCACACGTCTGTGAACCACACAGGTGCCAGCAAGATCTGCTAGTGCTGGGCAACTGCTGAGGTAGATTTCTGCCAAGAAACAGAGTGAGACTTCCAATTTTTATCACAGAGAGTTTTGATTGACTTGCTATCAGCAGTTATCATTCTGGAATAGCTTTGGAGCAGCACTCGATGCACAAAAGATTATAATCACTCTCTGGACAACTAATCTTTCGCAACCCATCCCACCTCATTCACTTTAAAAAATGCATTCCCAATCACTAGATAGCACATGGCTAATTTTGCAAGCAAACCCAAAGGTTTAATCAACACTGAGCAATTCAGCAATAACAGAAAATAAACTCTGCAGTTTCTACTGCTTCACTCTGAAATTTCTGCCTGTCCTTCTTGTTGGGAAGACAAAAAAACCAAACCCAAACCGAACTGTCACTTATTTTAGATGTGAATCATGTATTGTTTTGAATATGGCATACCTGTTAGGTTGTGTGATTAAAACTCTGCAAACCTACTGCTCCACTGAGCATAACAGCTACCAGTAACCCAAATTACGGACCCAGAGGAAAGAGCAAACTCTCTGGGACTCAACCAGTTCCAGTCCCATCATTCAGGCTGAGGTCTATCAAGACTGAGATCAAGGGGTTGCTACAGGGTAAACACAATATCTGAGTCTAGCTGCTGGGTGGATCCACTCATGTTCAGCTGGCAATAAAGAAGCTTCAGAGTGATTTATTTGAGGCCTTCCAGTACTTGAAGGGAGCCTACGAAAAAGACGGAGAGAAATTTTTTAAAAGGGCAGATAGTGGCTGGACAAACGAGAATGACTTCAAACTGAGAGTAGGTTCAGATTGGATATTAGGAAGAATTTTTCTGTGAGGGTGGTGAGGCCCTGGCCCAGAGTGCTCAGAGGAGTTGTGGATGCCTCGACCCCAGAGGTGTTCAAGGCCAGGCTGGATGGAGCTCTGAGGAACCTGATGTAGAGGAAGGTGTCTCTGCCCTTGGCAGGAGGGTTGGAGTTGGATGATCTATAACGTCCCTTTCAATCCTTAGCTTTCTGTGATTCTATAATTCTGGGTTTATAGTACCTTCCAACCCAAACCATTCTATGATTCTATGAACTTTCCTATGCTATCTCCATCACAGTTTCCAAATTAAACTTCCTGGCATTTTAAAGAAGTTTCAAATGACATATAGTTCCTGGAACTTTTTTGCCTTCTTTTCACTTGTTGCAAACTAACTTTCCCAAGGACAGTTTTGAAGAAGAATTGACTTTTTTCAGTGAAGACTGGTCCAAACTCTACACTGAGCTGCTGAAAGAAAATTATGTTGATGTGTTGGTGGGGTGATGAGGTGGAGAACAACACTTTGAGGTTACAATGATCCCCTGACTGACTTTTGCTTTCCTAGGTTCTGACCTTTGCTCCCCAGGTCGTAAAGGGCACATTTTATCTTGCACTAGCCCAGTCTCTTACCCCAAGCATATTTAAAACAGAGTGAAATGGCCTAGACAGACATTATTATAGATGAAAACTTGGACTTCAAACTTTAAAAGTCTCTCTCATGGAAATGCTTTTCAAATACAATTCATGCAAAACTGTGCTTCAGGCATGCCCACGGAATTTTTCCACTTTTTTCCCTTTGTTCCTTCCACTTCACCAACATGCTCTCCACTCAAGTCTATTCTTTCACATCTTTATCTCTGGGATTCCTTGTCTCTTGGGGCTTATGTTTTCCTTTATGCATATATCATTAAGTTGTATTAGTCTAAATTACTATTTTTAGTCAAATTATGCTATTCTAGGAATATTAAGAGGGCATTTCTCATTTTTTTTTCTCTTCTACTACAAATATTCATAGTCTTACTAGAGCAATTCTGCAGTGATGCGGCGCACAATCACACAACAGACACTGATGTGTATGTACAGGTGTGAAAACCCAAACTGCTGTCTAGCTCTTTCAAACGTATGGATGAACTATTTCATCAATGAGGCATCACAGATTTTAAGCATTTGTTACCATCCTCAGCTCCTCCACCATTCCTTGCTTAGTTTTGATGGATTGTCTGTTACGTTAAGAAGGGTTGTAATTTCTTCAAACACGGATTCATTTTGCTTCTGTGCTAAAGTGATGTTGCGTAATAAAAGCCTCAGTTGTTGCACTTATTGTCATTCATATCATATTGACAGGATAAAAGCATCTGAATCCAGGCAGAAAATATATTTTATACTTCACTACAAGGAAGCTAGATTTCATGTTCTCTTATGTAAGACTTTATGCCATTTTGGTAAGTCTAGTTTTAGCTCTTTAAAAACTGGTCCAACACTCAATGTAAACATGCAGTTTTAAAAATGCTTGTTCTACTTTGAATCCTTTCAACATCTGGAGAAAATATAAATCCAAGATTTTATTTTCATAGGATAGTGAAAGATTATTTCATTAAATAAAATGTAACAAGGTAAAATAATAAAATATTTGAGAATTTTTATTTTCTATTACGGTTTGGCTTATGTTTTGTCCTTTTCCTTGTTAATATTTAGTCAAGTTGTAGAAGTTAGTATGGTTTTCTCTTACTAGGAGAAGCTGTAGGCAAATCTGGAGCTCTCCATGATGTAGTAAATCATTTCTATGTTCAGTAATTCCTTCTCTAGTTAAGGTCTTCAGGACAAGAAATACATTTGATTTCTGCGTGAGGGCTTTTGTAGATGTTGATGGGGGAAAATTGCTCTTTATGAAAGTTGAATGAATAGCAATAGGTAACCTGGTGGAGAGGGAGGGACCCCCTAAACATAACTTATTTATAAGAAGAAAACTACTCTAAAGAATTGATAAATACATTAAATTCTGGAGAATAGAAGTTAAAACAGTACGAGTATTCACTGTGCACTCCTATAAATGTCATTTGTTCCAGAACTGGAGAAATATGCTACAACCAACGTTTTCATAATATCTTTTGTAATCTATATCCCAAAATTCTACAAAAGTTATTAATTGATATCTTGCTGCTCAGGGGTTGCTGTGTAGAACAAAAGAGTTTAATTTAGGTCCTTACAGAATACAGCAAAGACAACAAATATAAAACTTGTACTTCTCCTCTACAGTTCCTAAGTGAGCAGGACAAACAATTTCAGATGAATAGGTTTTGATGACAGAAATTCAGATTTCTCATCCAAATGCTACAGAAACACTGCAGTAAAATTTGGTCTTAAGGGTAATTGATATTTACAATCCAATGGAAAATGTGGGCGTTGTTAGAAACCTAATTATTCTGTATTGCTATTGTATCCTAAAAATTTAGAGAGCAAGAATTTGTAAATGAAATAGAATGACATATTTCCAACCCATAGGATGAAAAAAAAACCCCAAAATATATGTCTTTGTGAAAGAAGTTAGAAAAAGACCTGAACTGGTAGGACCTCTCTGAAGGAAGATCTTTTTTCCTCAGCTGTCTATTCTGTAAAATGACTATGACGATCTGTGAAAGAAGCTTGTAAAATGCAACTCTTTTTGCTAAGAGCAGCTGCTATGCTGGTCACTTACCTGGAATTTTTTTTACGTGTGTGATCATATTGGTGGTCCCCAGGAATTCAGATGGCAATTAAAAATGCATTCACATATAATGTGAGCTTCACCGTGCATGTGGAAACACAGCAGATAAACTGCTTGTAGGTAAACCAGTCGTTGAAATGAGAAATGGTTTTGATTTCCTGTTAAACACAGACTTTGTATGTGAGTTCAAACACATTCCTTAAAATCTCTGCCTCAGCTATTACTTTCTCCCAGCCCTCTAGTACCTGTATTTACATCCTGAGTTTTTGAGGGGAAAGAACAAGACACCACTAAGAGCTGTCCCACTCTACTGTGAATGGGATTTCTAGAGGTTACTGCATGATGCAAGCAAAACCCACTCTGATGCAAACAAAAAATGACTGTGGTAGGCAAAACAACTACAACAACTAAAAAATGTTAAGTAGTAAATGCTGACTGGAAGCAGATTATTGTGTGTGTTCATGCATCTGAGGCAGAGACTTGAGTGAGAGTGTGAGCTGAGCAATCAGGGTAAAAACTCTGAACTTGTCAGTCCTTAAAAAAGCCCCAGCAGACAGATAGCCTATGGGTGCCCTTGTGCACTTAAATTTTGTGAGAAGAGGCAAGAAAAAGAGTGAATTACTTTGTCACCAAAATGCTTTCTTATTTGTGCACAGTTACCACCAAAGCCACGTTAGGACTGCTCCAAGCTGCAAGTTCTTGCCAGGCAGCAACGGGGTAAAAGAGAAAACACAGGAAACCCAAACAGATATGGCATCAAGTCATATGGACTCAGGATAAGTGTACTGTGAAAGAAAAATAACGATTGATTTACTGTGGATCTCAGGAAATAATCCATCTGAATTCCAAATTAGTCTGGCTAAGTGCCTGTTGGATATTAGAGGTCTGTCTTTACAGCATTTTGAAGACACTAGCTTGGCACAGTTTCAAGGGAAGCTGGTTAACTACAATGCTAGCATGGAAGCAGAAGTTAGCAACACAAACCTTATTTTGTTAGTAGATTGTGTTTTGGCTGATCCACAGTACTGAAAGTTTGCCAGAAGTTACTGCAGGAAGTTATGGTCACAAAGACATAGAGACGTAATGGTGGTGGCTTTCAGCTGGCTAAGCACAGTTATTCTTGGGATATGTGACAAACTCGGTGGGCCTCTAGTTGCTACCAGGGTAGCACACGTCTCCCACTCACTGCCACTACAAGTTTCATAAGTGTGTTAGAAACAGCAAACAAAGATCCTTCATTCAAGATATATCCCTGAGCAGCATTTAACTTCCATGGAATGATTGAATAGTGCTTCCTCTCCCAAAGCAAGCTGTCTCAATGTTCATGTACATCATACAGATGTCCAGCATAATGACTTCAAAGACAACAGAAAGCTGGTGTTCTACCAGATTTTTACTATAGTGTGTGTGCTTTCTTTCAAGTTTTCGTGGTGCTGAATATATTATTTTACCATAATGGTAAGCCTCCATGCCTGTATAATACTAGTACACATGAAATACATGGATTGTCACCACTGCTCCTAAATAGTGGTCATTGGGCTATATTTGGTCCTTTGCCAATAAAAATTCCAACAATGACCTGAGAGATTCTGCAATTACAATCCTTCTTCCTGCCCCTAGTCAATGAATCTGAATGCTAATTTAGAGCAGTTTGTACAGCTTTTCTGCGACTTTACCAAATAGTTGTGAGTGTCTGACAAATCAGACTAGACTTCTTTCAAATAACCGTGCTGGAGAATGTGGATGATGCTGTCACAAACAGTCAGAAGCAGATCAGCTTAGCTGGAATTGCTAACCAACTGAGATGCCAGTTTGTGGGTTTTTAGAACTTCATCTTGAACTGTGTGGTGCTTTATATGTGTATGCTGTAATAAGAGTTTGGTGATAAATTTGTAAAGCAGTAATACATATCTACTTTTTCATATACTAGCCTTTTTGCTTCAATAAGCTATTTATTAAAAAACAACAGGTGAACTATCATTTAAACTGTGAAAAGACAAAAGAAATTGTAGTGTAAGTGATTACATATATGCAAAGCAAGTAAAAGGTTCTTAGGCCTAAACGGCCTTGTCTTAAACACAGTGAAATAATATCCAGGTTATGCCATCATGTTTGCTTATTTACTCTACAATATTCTCCTGTCATTCATCAGATGGCACATCAAGAACTCCCCAAAAGGTTTACATCCGGTGATTATTTTACCCTGTCACACCATAGTTCAAATTTTAATTAGTGCTGGAGTTCAGAATGGCATTTTTAATCAAGTGTCTCCCCAAAAACTGCGATTGAGCTGGATTTCTACACGACTTCTGCTATATATTGGCAGCCAAAGGAAGTGTTTAGCAAATGCAACATTCTTAGCTAAGTTAGGTTTAATTGAATTTGACAAAAATAAGATAATTTTGAGAGTCTGGAAAGGCAAAACTAGCAGGATTAAATTACCCTGCCTGCAGGAGTTAGAACATGATCACTAAGACACAAAGTCTACATGAGCATAGCAGTAAGGTTGCTTTGCATCTGCAACAGGCTGAAAAAATACACTGGTCTGACAACTCAGCACCGCCAACATGACTCATTAGTGCTCAGGTTTAAATGAGTTTTAGATGCTCATTAAAGCAAATTACAGTGTCTGCAGATAAACAGGCTCCCCAATATTTGCAAAGCCCATTCTCTGTGCTGCAACTGTTGGTTGCGTGATGTGACAAGAGTAGAAATGTATTTACACCATGTTCTGACATACATTCTCATCCAGCTGTCAGGTCTGTACTGCAGGCACTTTTCTATGTCTCTCAAAGGCTTCCAATCTCTACCTATACCAAATTAACCAATTTTTAACTTCCAGCTACAACTGTGGATCTGACTTATTTTTACATGGTCTGCCCATAACCCCTTCAGCCATGTGAACCTCCACAGTTACATCACTTTTCCAGGGATTAGCAGTATATTCCAGTGCTCAGGTGAGCAAATATTTTAAGTCATCTTTCTGAAATGTGTGACAATTAAATATGTGTGACAACATCTGACAGAACAATGACTTCTTAGGCTACCTTGGACTTATTTTATTGGAGAGGGAGAAAATAACAAAATGCACAGGAGAGCAAGCTGTCATCATGTAAATCCAGCATGGGAAGCAAAGAAGAAGCAGAGCAACCTAAAAAGCTTTGCTTTTCATATTACCCTCAAAGAGGATATAAATTGTACCACCCCTGAGTGACACCGAAAAGGAAGGAGCTATTTGAGGTCAGAGCAGGCTTTTGAGGGATGAAAGTTTCACAAAGAGCTCCCATTTTGTTTCTTCCACCCCATATAAACTGTGTTTACATATCTGTCAATGCAGTATCAGAATACTTTCTTTCACAAAGGGTTTATCTCCCCTCTTGTTCTGTTTGTATATATTGTGTAAGTGATGTGTTTATCCATACTGGGTGAAGTGAGGGCTTCTTGTGGGCCTTCCCAGAAGGCATTTGAAACCTGCTTGCAGTGCTGAAAAAGACAATCTTACAACCAGTAATTTGTTACAATTTTTTTCCAACTTCCGTGTCAGTGGTTCCTGAGTTGATTATCATGGATCGTATGGCACAAAGTACAGGGATTAACCTCCTGAAGATCAAGGCATATCTCTCTCAGTTTTCCTTGGAAACAGCATCACCTTCTAGGCAGCTGTCTTCACCATGGGCAAGGAAGTCTTTTGTTGAAATGGACATTCCTCAAACTGAGATGTAAAAAAACTCAGAGAAGTACATCCTGTTACCTGACTCAGTAGCCTGCTCAGGCACCTGCCCAGGTCCCAGTCACCACACTTATGGAGAGTTATTTCCTCTTCCTCTTGTTTCAAAAGCCAATGAAGCAAAGGAGAAACATCTGGAGTCCACTTTCCTATAACCCAAACCTAGTTGGGGTACTGGTGTCCTGGACTTGGTGACATGCATATGCAAACTTGAAGTTAAATATTCCAGAACATCTAAGGGCAGAAAAGTCAACCAAGCACTACAGAGTATTTTATTTAATCAGAGAAGAAAAAGAAACAATAAAAATAAAATAATATTTGCAAGAGGATTTTATTAATGCTGTAAATTGCATTCACACAAGCACTCAAGAGCTCTCTAAGCAAAATGGAAAGCATTCTTTTTTCTTTTCTGACAGATTACTTTTAATTTTTTATGATCAGGCCTTGAGATCAATATCAGCAAGCTTTATCTCCTTTGCTTTGCATGTGGAAAAACACAAATCCAGGAGATAAACTGCTCCTCTGAAATTGCATTTGTGTTGACAGTTTATTTTGTGGTTTTGTAATTTTATTAAAACCACTTATATGCATCCTACATGATTCCACACACAGTCTGTAAAATGAGCTATTGAAGCTGTAGTGGTTTTCTTTGTAAACATATTTATCAGGATTAAATTGCCAGTCAGCATGTCTGCTGTAGAGAACCTGTTAGAAAAAAAAGCACATGCACCCATTCATATGGCATTTTCGTGTATTTTAGTCAAATCAGACTTTTCAAACTGGTATCACTGTTCAATCAAAAGCTCCACTGTCTTAGTGAAAACCTTGCAGGGCCATTATCAAGATTAGTAATAAGCAGCTTTCCTTATACACCACTTCACAGATGTATAGAAGTACAGACAAGCACTGAAGATATCTTCAGGCAGTCACGTAGGACGCAAAGTTCAAAGACGAAATACATCTGTTCTAGAAATTTCATGCCTTCCTTTTAATTTCCTGTGTTTGGGATTTATAAAAAGCCCCCGGTCTTCTACTTTCTGCAGCAAAACAGGATCAGCAACCTGTGGCCCCTGCAGAGACTCAGTTCTGGTGAGTAGTCTCCTCATCTAAAAAGGCACATGGTCGTTTCTCTTGTGACACTGTGTGTACACTTGAACGAGAAGCTTAATGGTAGGGCAAAGACCAATGGACTCAAGTCATGACATGGGAATTTCCAACAAAATATAAGGAAAAACTTTTTCAGTGTGAGACTGGCCAAACTGATAAACAGGTGTCTAGAGCAGCTGTGGAGTCTCCAACCCTAGTGACATTCAAAAATTGACTCAACAAGGCCCTGAAACATCTGATATAACTATACTTACCATAGCAATGGGTCAGACTAGACCCTCAAAGACCCCTTTCCACATAAATTAATCTCTGGTTCTGTGATTCAAACTGTGAAACAACAAAGGAAAAAAACTGAGAAATGTTCCAATTTTATGTCTATGTGTAAAATAAGTAATCTGGAAATCTCATACTGTCCTGTAGCAAAAACAAATTATCCTTTAATGCTGAAACACCATATTGAGCTTTTATTTTATATAATTCTATTTCTGATCACTCTACTTCATTTTTTAGACTTTTCAGTATATGGCTATTCCCAATCAAACTTTATCTCTTTTTAGTTATGTTGTTCTGATTGCCTTTCAGGTTTCCCTGCAGATGGTGGTACTTCGTCTTCTCCTGGTGACTCTGCTTTGATGTCTGCATTCATGTGTTTTGAAACAGAGCAATCATTCATGGCGCTCAAGCCAGCAGACTTTAATCTCTCTCTGAAGAGTGCTGCATAGAGTTGACATGTAAGCTAAGGACTCTTCTCTCAGTGAACATGTCTGAGTATAAATATTCTTCTCTACCACTAAGAAGACCTGCAAAAGCTAACAGCTCTTCTTTTGTGAGGAATCCTCCAGTGCCCATATCAACAGCCCTTTCTGCAAAGGCACTTACTTAATTTGCCATCACTTTTATTATGAGCCAGCTCTTGCCTTTCTTTCAAGACATAAAAAAGTCATAGGATGTTACCAGCAATTATGTTCCTTTTTTTCCCCAGATTCATCTTCAGGAAACCATTTTGTTTGGGTTGTTTGTTGCATCAACCTTATTCTAATATGCTAATAAGTGCTAGGCCCCCAGCTTTCACATTATTTTGTCCAGGAACAATTTTCCAGATCCTTGGTAAATGTTTTCTCCTCTTCCTTTGTGATCTGAGTCTAAAGAAACTAAAAAACTAAAAGTAGTGGAGGATTTCCAGTACAGAAATTGAGACAGAGGAGTACTGAGAGGGAAATACATGCAATAAACTGTTATCAAAGTTCACTAATTGCAGTTAAAGACATGCAATATTGCAGATACTCCTCTACATTTTTTTCTTTTCTAAACACAGATAGTAGTATAAATAATTTTAAATAGTGCTGTAAATATGGTCCTAAAATAGGTAGCTTTTAAATTACACTTAGGCTTTTTTATTCAATCTTTCTGTATCCTAGACCATGTTGTTCATCTATTCTGTCCTTCTGGAAAATTGTTGCCTTTCTTGTATGAAGCCTACGTATATCATGCCTTAGAGCTCTGAATCTGTAGAGTATTTCGTCTGGAAGTACATACCGCAAAACTTCCAAAGGTATTGGTTTGTTTCTCTCAGACTCACTGTGAATGGCTTCTTCAATGTTATTTCAAATGTCCTAATGTTCTTCCAACACTGAAATATTGGTTGGTGATTTGTTTGGTTTTTTTAAGAAAACAAACAACAAAAAAAGGAATTGATGTCTGCATTATTCTAGCACCCTTTAGATCTTAGATCACTACACTCTAAGGCACAAGACCATGAATTTCAACCAAGCGTAAACATGCTTATGGTATGTATATCAGGAGTGAAATCTATAGATGTTTACATCAGCATGGGTGTGAGTGTTTGTTGCGTGTGTGTCTGTGTGTATGCCCTTTTCACTGCCTGTAGGTAGACTGACTGGGTTATCTGGCTTCAGTTCAATACTTCTTCTATCAGATGAGATCTTCGTTATAAATGAAATTCCAGCAGTAGAGAAGATTGTGTCAAAGCCAATGAGCTCATTAAAAATGAGCTGTGTTCCAGCAGTGTATCTATACTGCAAAGAACTGGGGAGAATCCCAAATGGGCTTTGAACAAACTTCCTGGTTGTGAACACATAAAAGATTAGTATAAGATTTTACTTTTTTTAGTTTCAGAAAAGTGCCAGGCACACTTTTCCTTTCAGCTTATAAGTAGAAAATAGAATAGTTTGTTTAGATTTGCAAAAATTATCACTGTAAGGGATTTTTAACAAAGGTACTTTGTGCTGAATCCAAACTGCCATGTTAAATTGAGAACCCAAATTAGTGCTTCTACACCTAGTCTAAAACGGCTAAATCCTGCTTCAATGCACACATCCTAGTCATTAGAAACTGTAGGAAGACTTTTACTCAGCAAGATAAAGACTCATCATTAGTATTTGTAGTGATAGAGCAAGTTTTCGTCATCTTTGCCTCAGCTTAGTTCTTTTTCTACATTCTGCAGGATAGGACCTTCTCTTTTAACTACCTTGTTTAGACAGGTATAACATTTGGTAAGTTTGTGTTTTGAACAATTGATTCACTTGCAGTGTTTTTTTACCCCCCTATCTGGGCATTATGAGAGAATGTTTTCTACATTTCCTTTCAAATTCTTACCTCTTCCTCTCTGCCACTGTCTGTCTGCTGCTTCTGCCTGCTCATTTTCCCAGCCATTCACCTCAAATTTGTGTGTATGCTCTTTGAAGGCCAGAGCATTTTAAATACTGGCAGACTTTGGAAGGACTGTCAGACATGTAAAGTGTGGAGGATAGGATTTTTTTGTGAAAGTTTATAATTAATCCTGTAGAGAGGGAGAGAAGAAAACAGTTTATTTACATGTAGGAAACTAACTAGTGTTTAATTCACAGCTGAGACTGTCAGAAGAAATATTTTATCTTAGTTAATTGCATTGTGAACTTCACAATCCTCACGAACACAAAAGGTTATTCCCTACATTGGGGAATAGTTTCAAATTTATTTTCTCCTCTCCTGGTATAAATGGGTTTGGTCAATATAATGTCAATGAAGATAGACAAAAGAAAAAATTATGCATAGGCAGATAGCTATTGCAAAATACAACTTTGCAGCTGAGAAGTCCCATGTGAGCATATGTTGAATATCATCTGCAAATAATATTTGTCATTTTAACATAGAAAGTCCCTAATAGATATAAATTAAAAAAAAGAGAAAATTATGAAAAGTAATGAAAATCAATAGAGGGGAAAAATTGGAGCTTTTATTCCATGATGCCTTAGGAAGAATAGTTTTATGTTGGACTGAAGTGAAAGGTCATATAAACATGACCTCCTTCAAATGAAATACTGAGAGTGAGAAAGCTGTCATGATTTTCTTATTATATTTGGCAGGCCTTCTGGAGAGCTTCCAATTATTTGTCTATTCATGCTAATATAGCCCATGTCGTCTTCTTGGAGACACTCATCTGTTTTCATGTGAGCATTTATATTTAGCTTTTTACCTTTTTTTTTATAGACAAAAACATTTCTTATCTCTGAGTTTCTTGCACATCCTAAGATAAAGGAAAGGGTGAATTACTTGGTTTACCAGACAAAGGTTTTTATTGTCAATGGACACAAATTTCGTCACATTTTTCTGGTATTGCCCATGGCTTAAAATATTCCAGTTTTTCTTAGGATAACTGGCATTTATGTACTTTTTTGAAATACAGAGCTTCATCACTTGGGACTGCATAAACTGGCATTTATGTACTTCTGCAAAAGTTTCTATTTCTTGAACTGTGTAAGTTGCACTATGAACAAGCAAATAAAATTAATTTCTTTGCTGGATTGTTAAAATATCTCAGTGTATTTCTCTGGCAAAGAATACCTTGGTGCAAGAGATCCTAATCTTAATTGATTTTTGCAAGACCTCCTATATTGGAAGCTCTAATATCTTAGAATCAGGATCTTCAATAAGCTAAGTACTACTTTAGGAGAAAAGAAATTGACTGACTGCATCCAGAAACTCATCAGTCATCCTAAAAGAAGTACTTCGGAATTTCTGAAAAATCAGATTCTTTCTAGGTATCCAATGCTCAAAAATCCATTTTTGCTAAGGAGACACCTAGGTTTCAAATACTTTTTAAAGTAGTTTTGTTATCTGTGAAGCAATCTTTGATGGCTTTGAAGGGAAGGATGTTTGAACAGAGTAGTTCAAACTTTATTTATTATTATTACAATATTTATTATTAAAAGTAAGCGATTCACAAACTTTGGTTGCATTTCTACATAGTGCTTGAGCTCATGTGGATGGCAACAAACAGATGTACATGTGCGCAAGTCTACACATGTGCACTTTTCTTCCAAAAGCAGGTATAGATATGCCTTAGAATGAAAGGTTTGATATGCCCGTATGCATGCAGCACAGCCCTTGGCCTTGGAATCACATAAGCTTTTGTTCTTCTGCAAAGGAATTAAGCTCAAAATAGATAGGGTTTGAAATCCTGCAAAAAAAAATAATCTTGAAGTCTTTACAGAGATTTCCCACGGGAATTCTGGAGCCTCCAGGAGTATTACGAGGGAAGAATCCTTCCTGTTCTGCTTCCTTCTGAATTCTAACTGAGCCTGACGACAACAACTGAGGTTTTACATTTGGTTTCAAAGCATCTCATCAAATATCCAGGTTTCCTCACCACCATTTTAACTGAGATGCAAATTAATCTGGTCAAGGTCAGACTGCTTGAAATGAATAAAACATGGAAGTCCATATTCATCCAAGCACATGATTTCTCAAAAATATTGGAAAAATATTTTATTCAATATCTGAGTCCCTCGTTTCCAAGTTTTGAGAGGCTTGTGGCAAGTTCTGCAATTACATTGGGTTCCCTCATCTTCAGTCTGATAAAGGCTTCATTATCTCCATTACTGTGTATCATTCTCACCCAGGTCAGGAAAAAAAACTGGATTAACTATAGCATTTCCGGTTTTCTTTTAGTGTAAAGGCCCCTCTCAGCCACAGCACCTTTCATTTTACTACTTGTGGTTAGATATATAGGTACACTGTAATAAAGCACTCAAAATCTTTCGTGAGTTGAGGGAATGAAAATCAGCTAGCACTAGCCTTGTTTAAATAATTACTGACTTGAGATGAAACTCTAATGAAAATAAACAAATATTGATATTGTGTCCCCTCACTTTGTTATTAGTATGCTAGTGTCCTGTGTCCATGTAATTTTATCATGGCTGTTCATAATAAATGCCCATGAAAACACCATATTTGAGAAATTACTTCTGTGGGGATGCAGTCATTTTATATATTTCTTTCTAATGGGGTTTTGCTTCCAAGCATATTTTCAAGAAAATCACAAATCATAGAAATGAAGTTTCAGGCAGCTAAGGCCTTGAAGTTGATGGATCACCTAAGGGATGACAGGTATGCTAAAACACCTGTGCTAGTAGATTGAGGTAAATGAGTCATCCCCTCAATGAACAAACCATGTCCCTGACGAGTTCTCCTTTCTCCTGACCGTAGCTCAATGATGAGCTGTGCTGTTGTACTGACTTCAGTTTGGGTCCATATTTCCATGGACCTTGAACAGATTAAGGAAAATGGAAGAGAGACAATCCAAGAGTTTCTAGGAGTTTCCCCAGTCCCAGGTCACACTTCACATACCTGATGAAATCCTTATGAAATAAATTGAGTTAACTGATCAGCTCATCAGCTTCAGCTCAGAATGCCATCTTCTTGAAAAAACTTGGCACTAGTGACTTTGATGTGGCTTAGCATTTTGGTTGTTGTTTATTAGTTGCTTGAACCTCAACTACCTGGACTTTGAAACTATTGTTTCCATGCTGGAGAACTGACCAGTGTGTAGAGTGGGGAATGTCAGACAGAACTAATTACTAAATAGAAGCTTATGCCTTGGTGCTTCATAACCTGAAAGCTTGCTGAAAGCTTGCCTGTGTAATAAAGAAAGTTCAAGTACACATCCTAACCTAACCTAACCTAATTTAGAAAAGTTTTCGGGCACAGATTTAAATTGTTTTCTACAAAGACATATTTTTCCTAGTCCTTTACCAGGGTGTGGCAGGGGCCAGGGTCTTCTGAGGACTGGAAGCATAGTGGGGGTCACTGGGGGATGGCAGGTGGGGACCTGGCAGTCAGGACTGTGCCACTGTTCCACAAGGTATCAGGACAGCTGAGGGGCAGCCGGGGCAGCCCCAGTCCCAGGAAACCGGTGCCTTCCTGAAGTCAGGGACAGACTGAGCTCAGGCTGAGATGAGCCTGTGAGTGAGATCAGTATAGTGAGGGGACTCAGGGTCAAATACAGCCCCAGGATGGAAGGAGGAAGGAAAGAAGTGAGGAAGTGAGGAAGGAAGGAAGGAAGGAAGGAAGCAAGCAAGCAAGCAAGCAAGTAAGGAAGGAAGGAAGGAAGAAAGAAGAAAAGAAGGAAAAGAATTGTCTAGGAAAGAAAAAGGGGTGTATAAAACTCCACTGAAAACATGAAAACCTGAAAATCAGCATGAAACCTGAACCTCAGAAATTGCATGGTTAGCCTGAGCCTGAACTTGTGCTGTAATCGCCGGCTCTGAAGTGCTGCCCAGGAGCAGTAGGCCTGTTTTTGATTCTGCCTGAGGAGTAAGTTGTTGAAAGCAGAATGGGCTACGGAGACAGACTGGGGTAAGTAGTGAAAGGCTTGGTTTGCCTTCTACAGAACCCTCTTGCTCCACTCATCCTCTGTGAGAGAGGTCCCTGTGCCTGAGGGAGAGGTTCTGCCAGCTAAAGCATCTGACTCAGAAGCAGGGGGTCTTGGAGAAAACTCTCCTGCTTCAGAGCTTTTGATGGGAAAAATGGAGCTGTCTGCAATGCTGAGGACACACCCTTACACCCTTTCCTGTGACTAGGCCTGACTCTGGTCTGGAGGTCATATGCCAGGATGAGGGCAGCATGCTGGTATGTTGGTTCTTCTTCAGCTGATAGACTGAAAGATTACAGAATCATAGAATCTTAGAACAGATTGAGTTGGAAGGGACATTTAAAGGTCAACTAGTCACCAGCTTGTGAGTAAAGACACTCTTCCCCTTTTAAGAAAGTGAATCCCATCTGATGACAGCAAGCCTGCTGCTGTGTAGGTCATCCTATTAACCCCTGCCCCCCTCCCCCCAAGATTAATAGACTGCATACATCTGTTTCTTCCAACATCACTGCCCAGAACTGGAAGGATAGAGGAAACAGTAGCCTGTGCTCCAAGTATACCTATCAATCATCCCAAGGTCCTAAAGTCCCTTTTATCATCCTTGGACTAAATGTTATGACTTCATTGTCACCTACATGAAAGAGCAGTAATGATAGTAATCCATGGGCTGTATCAGACTAGGAAGTTTCCTAGTCATCTCCTTAACCCAGGCCCCAGGGAGGCAAAAACCTCCCTAAGCGGAGGGTCTGTCCAGCATATTGTATCCTTTGTACCCTTTAGAAGGGAATTGCCTATAACTATAACCCATTTTTTCTTCCTCATGGTGGTGGTCATGATACCAGGGGCAGGTCTGTTTGATCCTGGTAACACCTCTGGTGTAGGTGGATCATCATCCTTATCCACTGACTGGCCATGAACCTCCACCAACCCTCATATCTATTGTACAGAGGCTCATGTGGCTGAGAAGACTGAATTGCTGATTATGCAGCTGTGTGATGAAAAGAATTTAATTGAGCGAGACAAGGACATGGCAATGGCAGAGAAAAACTGGCAAATCCATGAAACACTGGAGAAGTGTGGCGGTGTGCCCTGTGGTCCCGGAATTGCCTCAGGCGATTGCTTGGTATGATGAGGACCCCAGGGACGCCACCCTCGAGCTTACCACTCTCTCTTCTTAAGTTAGACGGCATCCACTTGTACCCACCCCTGTCTTCCCCTAAAATTGTCAATCACTTAGTTGCTCCCACCCCTGTTCCGCCCCTGAGCGGTCGGTTGCCGCCCCAGCACACGCCCCCTTGCCAGTCAAGGATCCCTCTGGAAAGTTCCCCCCAGTTTGCCCCTTGATTGGTCCCTGTTAATCCCTTTCCCCATTGGATAATCCCACCGAATCCTATTGAGCCTGCCCCTGTTCTTTGTACCCCAATTGGTTGATTCCCGATTTCCCCAAAGGTTATAAATGTAGGCGGGTTGCCCCCGCCCGCGGTTCTTTGGCTCCGGATCCCTTCAGAGAATAAAGCTCTGGAACTCCGCCCGAAGACCCCTCCTCATTCTTTGCCTTCCGCGGTCCTACTATCGCCTTCCCTACCTTACACCTGGTGCCTGCGCTGCACTCACTGGAGCAGCCTTGAAGCGAGGACACTCTCCACCGTGTCGCAGCTGTCGCTGAGCCTCCCACGCCCCAGACGGGGCTTGCCTGCATCGCGACACCCCGGGGCTGCGATAGAGAAGAAAAAGCAGGAGCTAGCCCAGCTGCATGCTCGCATCAAACATACAACTGCAAAAGGTGAGGAATTAAAACACCAGAAAGAAAAATCTGGAAGAGTTGCTTTTGAAGCATTTGAGAGGGCTCTGAGTATTGCCCAAAGGAAAGAGGAAGTCTGGAAAAAATTGCAGCTTGAAAAAGATGAGAAAATCAAACAGTAAAAAAGAAGCTGGATGGATCCCAAGTTTAAACACATCTCCAAGAGAAATTTGATCCTTTCTTAGAAGAAAAGGATGAACTTATTAGTGTCCTGCTGATGCAGGTATCATTGCTGAGTAGAGGTTACAGAATGGTCAGATAGCCACTTAAAAGCCTGATCCAAATAACTGAACCCCACGTTCAAAGTCCAACAAAAGAAATCAATTTCCATGGAAAATACTGTGGAATGAGGAAGCAATGAAGATAAAAAAGTTCCAGTATTCTAAATACTCCAGTACACTAAATCTTTTGACATGAAATTCCACTATGAAGGTTCAGCAAGGCATCTCTCAACAGGAATGCTCTGATTGACCTGGAAGGATGTAGACAGTTTGCAAATTCATAGTGTCTTGTCATTTGTCTTCATCAGCACTTCAAGTGGGAGCTATCTTTGACTGAGCTCAGCATATTTGGCCCAGTGTAGATGGCAAAATTGCCAGAATGCCTCCTGCTGGTTAATACATTCTGTCTGGTATGGTGGAACTGAGAAAGCAACTGCTTGAGGAGGAAGAGATTTGCTTTACGCAATTGTCAGCCATGTTACGGGAACACAAATGTAATACCTCTCCAGTGCAATCAATTCAGTGCCTGCTATTTTTTCTAGAACTGCATTTCCATTAACTCAGAGAAATGATACTACTATCAAAAAAAGAAAGCCACATGCTTTTGTCAGTGGCCTAGCAGAACATGCCATTCAGAAATCCCCACAGGCAACTCAGCAGGAAGTTAATTTTAAGATCTGACCAACAGGTCAGCTTTTTCAGAATGCTGTATAACTGAGTAGATCAACAACATTAATAAATTCTATGATGTTCCACTGGAGGGTTTCCTAAGGCACTTGAAAGCTTGTGGTTTTATTGTGCAGCTTCCAAGGTATTCTAAGACAGTTTTCAAGTCTCTGTATTTTCAATTCTGAAGCATGGGGTTTTTCATTTCCACAGCTGATCTACAGCAGAGTGACTCCATTCATTAAGATACTGCAACCTGGCTTCCCTTCTTATAAGAGTCATTTTATGAAGCTATTTTAAAGGCCTTAAAGAAGTGTTCTGAACAGAGAAATGCTTCACTAGGCCACCTTCCTTCAAAATCAAACTGTGCAGCTGTAAGAGCTAACTAATAGAAACAAGGGTTTGTAAATTAGGCTTTCAATTTGCAGGGAAACTCCAATACTCTACCAGTCACTCCATAACACTGGGAAATATTGCAAAGCTTACTCTTTCAGTCCTTCTAATTTGCCCTGCTTGCCTTCTCCAAAGCTAGCATCCTTTTCTTAAAGAGGACAGCTAACAGAATTGAAGAGGGGATGCTTCAGAGGATGCCCTTTCTAAAACTGCAGGTTATGTTTCCTCTGGAAATTCATTTCTGTCATGGCTTTTCAAATATGAAAGACAGTGTCTTTGCAGATTCATTTGCCAGTTCCCTCTACATAGATCTCAACAGCTTTTGGGAGTCCCATTTACAAGTAAGTGCTGCTGTGAACTGGTTCTCTAGGTTTTCTTTGGTTCTCCTAGTTCATTCGAAAGTGATCTTTTCCACCATTTAGAACAACTGAACTGGTAGCAGGAAAGGCCTGACGAGTGCTTAACTGGTTGTCAGGTTTGCCAGTTGAAACCACATCTGAAGCTTTTGATGACCAAAAGCTATCCCTTAGGTCAGGGAATGAAAGATAAAAAATATACTCCTATACATCTGGTCCATCTTGTTCCAGCTGTCTACGCCCAGCCAAGCCTCCATCTGTAAACCCGGCATCACTTATGCCATGCTATTAACTCACTGCTCAGGCTTTTTATGAGGGGAGAGCCAATTAAAAACATAATGTGGGCACATTTTAAAAACTCTTACATCCCTCCTCCTGATGACACCTGACATACACCAGAGAGTACAGAGGGCAGCCACCCTGAGCTTGCAAGTTGCAAGGCCTGGTGGACCCCTGCTGTGTCGTGTCAGAGCATCTTGTCTTGTGCTTGGAGAGGGACGAGGAGCCTGCAGCATTGCCTTATATGGAGCAACCTGCCTCCTATGCACACAAAGTCCTATGGCCCAACATCTTTGCTAGCCTACTTGGTTTGGTAAGTGGATAAACTTTACTGTGGCATTTGAATGGAGAAAAGTACAGGATTTGTGCAGAGACAAATTCTAGCAACTCTTACGCAGCAAGCACAGGTTGTGATGGCAGACTGCAGGGCAGAAGACCCCAGGCAATTTGGGGAGAAGTGTTAGGCAAGATAGGTAGATCATGTAGGGTACCCAGCAATGGCAGCTCAGCTCCTGGCTTGCCTTGGTCAGAGTAGCAGTGGCCACAATCCAACTGCAGTAGCAGTGAGGTCAGGGTTGCCCAAGGGCATCAGGACCATCCCCTAAGTGTGCCTGGGGCAGCATCCTTGGGTGGGTAGATGGGGAAAACAGGGCAGGGCTGCAGTGGGGCTGTGATCTGCAGGGCCCTGACAGCCAGTTCTGAAGTGGTCAGTGGAAAAACATTGCATATTCCAAACTGGAGATGGAAAAGAGCTATCAAAATTCATGAGGGATATTAATTTTAATATATATGAGAAAGAGAGTGACAATATGCAAGCAGTCATGCTCTGCGTGATGAATTGCAGTCCACTCATATGCAGTGCTTGCAGTAATATCCATTTGCAGTGATATATCATTTTCTTTATTATTTAATCTCATAGTTCTTAATTAGCACATTGAATTTTATGGTTGTTTCAGGGTTGACTAGAAATTGTGTGTAAAATCCCTCCCCATGTGACATATGAAGCTTCAGTTCAGCAAGTTCACTACGGAAATGCTCTCTGGCTTTACCTTGGATGGATGGTTGATGCCACATCTTACTTTTTAAATGTGTTTTTAAAAGACTTTCATAGAGGGAGAATTTTCATTTTTTCATGTCAAATTGGCAGTGTTCTGTCTCCCTGAATGCTGAACAGGTTCCTCCTGACTTGCATTGATGAGAGCCTCAAATGGCCTTTGAGGAAACTCCTCAAGAGGTTTTTTACTGTGTGTCTTCCTCAAAAAGGAAAAGATTGAAACATGTCACAGTTAAGAGCAATTTTAGATACCAGTTTTGCCTCAAATCTTTCTTCTGCATTAAATGAGCATTATAACCCCAACTGGGATCTCTAAATTAATCTCAGAGAATATGACAACCATCACAGTGAAACAGATCTGCTAATATGTTGGATGGCTTACCCTTTAATCAGCTCCTCTGATCACAGTGGTATTTTTCAAGTTCTTTAATAATATTAAGATCGCTTGTAAAATCAGATCAAAACAGATGAGATTATATTGACCAAAGGAGGTAGTTCACGATGTGATTAAAGAAAAAGGAAATGGATGTTCCAGATGACATATTAGGATAATGAAAATGTGTACAAGAGCAAGGTAAAGAATATGAAATATTATTAAAGTATTCAGAGAAATAAAAATAGCAGAAACTATTATATTATTATGAAAATGTTCGGTACTAGAAAAAGAATGCAGTTTCCACAGTTAGATGGAGAGCAGTTGTAAAATGCAGGAGTGCTGACTGAGTTTCTTGGAAAACAATTATGAAGACAAAGCCGAAGAAACTGAGATCTCTTTTCTTCCAGCTGGGAACATATGTTGAACTATAAAAGCCGCAGATCTGTTAGAATAAAGGTTGGCAGCAACCTGCTTCAGTTGAATAGCCTAAACTGTGAAGAATAGCTGAGAACACAGGAATTGCTTCAACAAAGATTTGGATTCTCTAAGGACTGAGAAAGTGCTAGCAGGATGAAGTGTGGCTGAGCAACATGATTCTTCATTCTTAAGGCGTACTTTCATAGCCCCATAGGAAAAAAGGCCTGTAAGCCTTGCCTCAGTTTTGAGGATAACATCTAATTCTTCAGTTTCCTTACATGCAGTTGGAAATGCTGATGCTAAGTGAACATAAAGAGCTCTTGGAGCAGGACTTTTTACAGGTTCCTGTGGCCATGCTCAGCAAGTGTGTTATCAGGACTCAAGGAGCTAACTAGAACACTGAAGCAGTACTTAATTAAATCAGGGAGAGAGGATGGAAATATTGCAACAGAGATGAACAGGTTTTGTATCCCTTTAAGTACCTGACAATTTACAAACACAGCATCCCTATTTTCAGCTACCTTACAGGCTGGAGCACCTAATTCATTGTGTCCTGTGTATCATGTTAATGAGTAATTTGACTTGAACTTCCAGTACTTCCAGTATTTGAGTTGCAGGAAGAACTGAAGCAGCAAGTTTGAGATCAACTATCTGTAAAAAAAATGATCTAGCTTAAGTTCCATGTCATATTATTAGTAGAAAAAAGCTGTATAGATGCAGCAATTGGATTTTGTATATGCAGAGTTATTTTTACAGGTGTTAGAGCTTGTTTTGTAGACTGGAAAGCTGATTCCTAAGTGAGTGAATGGAATCATGGATTTGACAGACATTAGAGATTTGGTCCACTTGACTCACCTGAAGGATGGAGTGCCATCCAGAGGGCTCTAGACAGGCTTGAGAAGTGGGCCCATAAGAATCTTATATGGTTTAACAAGACTGCCATGGGTTATTGTATTCCATATCTATCTGTGCCCAAATTGTTGCTGCCTCTTTAAGGCCCAATGGCTGGAAACAGGGCCAGGGACTGCCTGTGCTTTTTAAATCAGAATATGGAAGCAGAGCCAGCGCAGACCCGTGGTCTTTTGACTCATGTAGAGTCTCTCTCTCTCTCTCTCTCTTGCCTTTTGGTTTGTTTTCATGTCTCTTGCATCTCTTGCTTCTCAGTTATTTGTACTTGAAGAGCTCAGGCAGCTTTGGGAATGACTGCTTTCTGCCATGCCACAGTCACTCCAGTCTGGCAACAAGGCCTGGCGCAAGTGTGAAAACACTGAGTCCGAGGCACTCCAGCCGACCCCTCCTGTCATCTCCTGCTGTGAGGAAGGCAAAGTCCCACTGTGAGTTCTAGCCCCTTGACCTGGAGAATACCACTGGGGGCTCCAGCTGCTGGGGAGAGAAGAGAGCAAAGGGGGTAAGGGGAAGACTGAAACCATCTTTTTACCTTGTCCTTTGAGCCACCCTCAGCTGTGGAGTGCCATGTTGGAAGGGGGCAGTGTCCAGTCATTCTGGGTGCTTCATGGGGGGGTCCTGAGATTTAGCAATTTTGTATCTAGCAGTTATTTACAGTTATTTTGTTTGCCTGTTGCTGTTCCTCTTGTTAGTATACTCTCACTTTTTCACTTATATCTACTCATATTCATTCCTTATTGGTGGAAAGGCATTGGCTAAACCTATAAGGGGAAGCAGCTCATTCCAGAGTGTTTCTTCTTAAAGTGTCTTAAACCAAGACACAAGACACAGCACCAAGTTCAAGGTGCTGTACCTGGGTGAGGACAAGCCCTGGTATCAAGACAAGTTGAGGGATGAACAGATTGAGAGCAGCCCTGCTGAGATGAGAAGCTGCACATGNCAAGTTGAGGGATGAACAGATTGAGAGCAGCCCTGCTGAGATGAGAAGCTGCACATGTGCACTCACAGCCCAGAAAGCCAATGGGATTCTGGGCTGCATCCAAAGCAGCGTGGGCAGCAGGGCCAGGGAGGGGATTCTGCCCCTCTGCTCTGCTCTGGTGAGACCCCACCTGGAACACTGCATCCAGCTCTGGGGTCCCAGCACAGGAAGGACATGGACCTGTTGGACTGAGTCCAGAGGAGGGACACCAGGATGATTAGAGAGGTGGACCACCTCCCCTTTGCGGAAAAGCTGAGAGATTTGGATTTGTTCAGCCTGGAAAACAGAAGTCTTCAAGGTGACCTAATTCTGGCCTTCCAGTACCTGAAGGGAACTTACAGGAAAAATGGGGCAAAATTAGTTACAAGAGCATGTAGTGACAGGACAAGGGGGGATGTGTTCAAATGGAAAGAGAGTAGGTTTAGATTTGATATTAGAAAAAAATTCTTGACTGTGAGGGTGCTGAGACACTGGCACAGGCCCCCGAGTGTCTGTGGATGTTCCATCCTTGGAGGGGTTCAAGGCCGTGTTGGATAGGGCTCTGAGCAACCTGGTTTAATTGAAAGTGTTCTTGCCCTTGGCAGGTGGGGTGGAACTAGGTGTTTTTCAAGGTCCTCTTTCAACCCAAACCATTCTAAGATTCTATGATGATTCTGTGGTTAGGAAGTAACTTTTTAAACCTCATATTCAGCTGACAAAAAAAGAAGTTTGAGTAAAGTCAGTAATATTGCAATATGGATTTAGGCACAATGGAGTTTGTTGCTTTACTGTCATTTGTTTAGGTGTTTCCAGGTATTCCACAGCTCCGTGAATGTTAACTTGATCCATTAGCCAAAAAAAGTTCTCTGTGGTTTGGGAAATGATGGAAAACAGTTTTTCCAGTCAGCCTTCCAGGTGCCAGTAGAAGCTAAAGGGAGTTTGTTCTTTCTGAATTAGTTAATGTGTGGTATATACCATATAGCTAAATCCCATTGCAGAGAGAGGTAGTTAACATACAGCATTCATAGCATGAAATAAGAACACACTTTCAGTGCTGAGCATCAGATGAAGGCATTGCAGCTGGCAATCAAAAAATGTGTTCTAGTGTGCCTTAAAATATGGCTTTCAGACTGGGTTTTTTATAAGTGCATTAATTAAAGCATGGGAATTCTAAAATGAAGTGAGGTGCTTTAACCCACCCAACATATTTATGTTTCTAAATATAAAAAAGCTGCATGAAACTAATGTTTTTAATTTCGTTGATGTGCTAGGGATGCTTAAATAATAAGGAGGATTGGAAAAGGTTATTTTGACAACCTCAGTGGCAATGTTTCCTTGATGAAATATGGAAAGTAATCTAAAAAAGAAGTCCTTATGCCTTTATTAGTTTTTTGCTATGTGGACACTGCATCTCATGTGTATACACCAGAGCAAAATGGGTTTGTGACTTTGCCTCTGGATTTGAAATTACAAAAATATGTGCTTGTAGAAAAATAATCCCCATTTTCTGACTCTTGAGAACTTTCTTAGATAGTGATTTAAACTGAAACAGCCTTTCTGCACATTTTTTTTCTTGTGATTTCTCAACACTCCAAATTCTTCTTATTTTTAGGAATAGTATCCTTCCAGCCTCATGTTGTGTAACTGTGGTACTTTGAATTCCTCCACTGTTGTGGTGTTTGGGGAGAACCTAATCTGCCAATTCAGCACTTCTTCACTTCTGCAAAAGAAAGTAGTATTCAAATAATGTATAGACATTTTGTTTCATTCTACCTGGTGTGCAAGTAAGCTAAAGTCAACCATAAGTGTTGAATTTGACTATTTTACTTACCTCAAGAATAACAAGTAAACCAAAGAACCTTGCTCATTCAAATAGATATGCAGTGTGTTGTCATGAAATTCTATTCTCCATTGCAAGATTGTAGTCCAGGGACAGATAGGAGGGGAGGTCTATCAGTACAGGGAAGGATAATAAACAAATCAAAAGCATATCTTAATTTTAGATCCTTGCTGCTGTCTCTGAGCACAGACTGAGCCTTGATAGATTTTCTGTGAGTCAAGAATGAGTCTACCATTCTTGTGCTAGTGTTAGTGAACATACCTTTTTTCTCAGTGAGTTAACATGGTCTTTAATGAGCTGTGGATGAAGTTCTGATTTCACCAATACAATTGGGTTCTGCTCTTCCTGGGACAGCACTTTCTGTATGGTTTAACCTTTTGGATTGAACACTTCTAAATGTCTGTGTCCTATGAAGCATTCAGCATTGTTCCTTGTTTTGTATTTCGGATTCTTTTCTGACAAACATTACAGTTTACAAAAGTGAAGCAATATTCAGTGTCAAGGCTAGAAAAAGAGTGCACCTGTATGGTTGTAGTTTTCAGGAGTTAAAACTTGAGGTGGTTCTGTTTCATTCTGTTCCTGGACAATAAAATTGTTACTTATCATTCATTCTGCTTCTAGTGTCTAATTTTGTTTTTCATATTCAGGTCTGTTACTGTAGGCATACCATTTTGAGTCATTGCTTCCACTGTACCACCAGTTAGCAGGTCACTGGCTTTTGTGGTACTCTTGACAAACCTGACTGGAACACTTTTGGTTTGGAATTTTGGAGACAGCTTAGGTTGGCTGCAAGTCAAAAAAACCCAGACAATGTTAATCTCCAAATATGTAGATGAGAATATTTAAGATAACTAGAAATACCTACTTGGTATTTCCCTCTTGTCTCTTTCCCTCTATGCAGTTCTCCAGGGTGTGTTTGTTCATTCTTTATTTAGGGTTACTGTTGCAAAGTACTGTGCAGACTTAGCCAAAGTCATTCATTAAAATGTGGAAGAGGAGATGCAGTGACAAGCAGTAGTGAGAGCAGGTTCCTCTCCATAACATTGTGTTCTTGACAGCGCTGTATTTATATGAAGAATACATATGAAGAGATGAAATACTTCTAGACATCTTTCAGTAATAAGGGCCGAACATTCCTGAGATTTGAATACTAGTGTGTATCAAAATTATATTGCCTGATTGCAATATGTTAGCTCATAAACAGAGACCTTCGCATTTCCTTGGTCTTAATAAGACTTGTGTAAATGTTTGCCAGGGGTTTAAGTCTTTTTGGTTGAAATTGGTTTCTCAGTTAGCCAAATAGAAAAGAAGCAGCAGAAATAAAGAGAGCATAAAACACATCTTGGAGGGAGGCAGTTTGTTTGCCTGAGTTCAGATTGATTTATCTGAATACTTTAATATTTTTCAGGTTCATACTGGCTGGAGTACAGTAAAGAAATATTTTGGTTTTCTGTGATAGAAAAATTTTGAGCAACCTAGAGAAAATATCCTTGATGCACATTTGTGTTTCCACTGTTTCCTGCTATCTGCTTTTTCTATTTTCCAGCACTAAGTACAATGCTGACAAAGGTCAATCTCCTTGTCCTTTTTCCAAAAAGGAGTATTTTGTCCTTTTACATTGTATAGAGAAACCCACACAAGAAGCTTTGTTCTTGTGAAGACTTGGTTCTAAATGTAAGGAATTCTTCAGATTAGGTTATACTGAAAGCCTGAGAAAGTGGCAGGGGAAAAATGTTTGTTAACATCTAGTTTTGTTCCCCCAAGAGCAGAGCCTTGCAGAAGGGCAAGGCTGTTCAAGCTGGGAGGAGCAGTTCAGAATCAAACCTTTTTAACGAGGAGGATAGTCCTATTCTGGAACTACCCAGTCAGTTTACATGGCAAGATTTTATTTGTGAGTCAGGGGGCTACAGGGGTTACTTCTGTATGAAGTTTCTAGAAGCTTCACTCATGTCAGATGGAGCCAGTGCCAGCCTGTTCCAAGAAGGATATTCCACTGGCCAAGACAGAGCCCATCTGTGAAAGAGCCATCTGTGAGAGCAGTAGCATCTTCTGGGATAACCTGTTGAAGAAGGGGAAAACTGCTGTGTTAAAACAGCCAGAAGAGAAGTGAGAACATTTGAGAAAAACAGACCCATGGAAACCAAGGCTAGTCAAGAAGGAGAGAGAGGAGGCGCTTCAGGCACTGGACCAGAGATTCCCCTGAAGCTCCTGGAGAAGACCACAGTGAGGCAGGATGTTCCCCCTTAACCCATGAAGGTCCAAGGTGGAGCAGATGTCCACCTGCAGCCCATAGAGGACCTCATGCTGGAGCAAGTGATTACATGAAGGAGTCTGTGACCCTGTGGAGACTCCACACTGGAGCAGGCTCCTGGCAGAACCTATGGCCCTGTGGAGAGAGGAGCCTATGCTGGGGCAGTTTTACTGGCAGGATTTGTGACCCCATAGGGAGCTTATGCTAGATCAGGTCTTGAAGAACTGCAGCCCCTGGTAAGGAACAACACTGGAAAAGGACTGTTTCCCATGGGAGGGACCATGCACTTCAGCGAGAGAAGAATGTGAGGAGTCCTGCCCCTGAGGAGAAAGGAACATCAGAGACAACATGTGATGACTGAGTATACTGCACTATGCTATACTATACTATATTACACTATACTATACTATACTATACTGTACTGACTATAACCACGATTCCCCATCCCCCTGCACCACTGTGAAGGGAGGAAAGAGACAATTTGGAGGTGAAATTTTGTTCAGGAAGAAGGGAGGAGAGGGGAAGAGGATATTTTAAGATCTGGTTTATTTTTTATTATTCTACTCTGATGTGATTGGTAACAAACTAAACTAGTTTCCCTGAGTTAAGACTGTTTTGCTTGTGACAGTGAGGGTAAGGGTAATTGGTAAGGGATCTCTCCCTGTCCTTAACTTGACCTCCTTTCCTTGTATTTTCTCTCCCCTGTGCAGCTGAGGAGGAGAGAAGTGATAGAGCAAGTTTGGTGGACACTTAGCACTTAGCCAGGGTCAACACACCACACCTTCCTATACTGTCATAGATGAGGGAAGACAAATTTTTCTGATCCAAATGCTAATTTATTTTTAAAAAGTGGATAGTGGAAAGAATTAGGAACTGTCAAAGTTTGCTATGCCTTAAGCTTTGTCTGATTTCCTAGTCATTTCATAAATAAAACAGTGATATTTTTTTACTGCTGGAAACCTGATATAACTGAAATATTTATTTGCTTTAAACACTGACACTAAGGTCATTGTCATCTCTGATGTGACCTATGTGTTATCTAGTGAAGAGAAAATCCACTTTTTCTCTGCCTTTCCTGCTCTTTCCAAGACATCATTTCTGTCCTTCAATAAATACCACCTCTGGGTTCTCTTAGAGGTTTAGCTAGAGTGGTTACCTATGGTACTTGCACTGATTCTTCAAGGAGTATTGTGGGAGCTTCCTCATCAGATCTAGTTAGCTCAGCTAGCCCAGAGCCCTCCTTTATATCTTTTGACCCAGTGGTGTCTAGCAGATGCAGAAATCCTGGAGGTATGCAGAGTGAGCCTTCTTGGACACTGACCCTTTGAGTTTGTTTGACTTTAAGATACTGGAACGCCAGTAGGATCCAACGACCTGGAAGGGCTGTTTTCTGCTTCTTTTCATATGCAGAAATTGCAGCAGTGATTGATCACTTCTCATCTCTTGCTCCTTGCTCCACCCCTCTGCCCTCCAGGAAATCAGGGTTTGCTTGAATAAGCCCATGTGGAAGCAGCATCAAATTTTCCCTTTCCGCAGGGAAACTGTACTTTATGCCTATCTCCTAGCTGTAACTGTGTGAGATCAACAGTAGCAGTGGTAGGAGAAAATGAAAAAAAGAAATAAAAAAGAAAACCTAATCTAATAGGGTTTAACTCTGCTTTTGCAGGAGGCATCTCTAGGCGGCAGCTCAGCATTGCTCCAGGGAAATAATTATCTGAATTTCATTGAGAGTAGGTCTAGAAGGAAAACTTGTGAATGAATGATTGCTTCCATCTCAGGATGTGACAGCAATCTTTTGACTGACTTCTGCGAAGACTCAAATTCTCCTTAATCCTGCAGAATATTAGACAGCAGAACATTCTTCAAATTTGACCTTTTTTCATAGCAGCTTTTCCTGTTTCTGTAACTATTTCTGCTGCATTGCCAGATCTTGCTTTGTACCCTCCATATTTGAAACATTCATCCATTTTGTCCGTTCTCAGGATCAGGTAAAAGCAGGTGTGTTTTACAACTCAAGGAGGCTAATAAAGAACCCTCTTCAATGTATGGCATTTTTTCCAAAATGATCTCTTTTTAAGACATCTCCTTGATGTCAATATTGCTGAGATTTTCTGCTGATTTTCTAGAATACAACAATGCTTCCAATAAAGGGGTTATATATTGCCACGTGAAACTGATGTTAATTGCAATGAAGCATTTATGAGCTGTTGTGGTCTGATGCAGCTAAGCATCAAGCACACGAAATCCTGTTGTAATTTAGCAGAGAAGGGGAAAAGTAAAACTTCATTTTGTATGGTACAATTAGAATTACTGAGGAAAACAGGAGAACTGCAAGGCAAAACAGGTTCACACTTGAGGAACTGTAGTATAAAGGAGATTTATTGCTAACAGAATTGAAAGTAAAAAGAAATAATAAGAAATTAAACCAAACACAAACTCTCTTCTCTTCCAGCACCCCCCTCCTTCCCACCAAACCCACACAAGGGAAAAAAAACCATGGGATTTGGTCAGTGCTGCATTTCTTAAGAGTCTCTTTTCTTACGCTTAAGGAAAAAAGAGTTTCTTCTTCTGTGCCATGGAATTCTTCACAACTAAGCAATCTGCCCAGTAAAAAAACCAATTTGCTGAAGTGAAAAATAAAAATCTCTCCCATGAAATCTCACAGTCCTTTCACACTGCCAGTCATGGGCCACAACATGGGGTTTTAGTCATTTAAAGATGAATTATTCTAGCCTGAAAACAAAGGCTCTCTTCAAAATCTCTAAAAACCTCTTCCCAGCTATATAACCCGGCATAGGCATTCTCTTATCCTCACAGGTGTGGATTTTTCCATCCCCCCAATGTACTTTTAAGGAATTATACAGAAAACAGTCTTTAATATTACAGTTTTTTACCACAGCTTGCGAGAAGAATTTTAAGATCCACACCGGAAGCGCCTCCGCCCCCTCTTCCTGCCGCCATCTTGCTTCGTCCTGCAGGATCTCATCCTTCCCTTTCTCTCTGACCTTGAGGGTGCCATGTTGAAGAGCTGATCTTGTTCAGGCTTTACATTGGAGAAACCCTCGCTCCCTTTGTGCGACTGGCTGCATGGTGTCTTCAGCGTCTTCTCTGGCGAGCTGTGCTGGCTGCAGGGAGGGGCCTCCGCCGGCTCCCACGCGGAGCCGCGGCAAGTTCAGTTCTTATCTTGGTTGCGCTGTGTTTAAGGCTGATCCCGGTTGCGTGATGGAGCCGGGGCAGCTTTTGCCCGCTGCCGCTGCGCCAGGGGTCAAGGCGGGGGGCCGCGGCCCCGCGCTGGAATGGGTGCCCAGAGGCCTGCTTTCCTCCCGCCACCCCTCGGCTGGAAAGCTGGAACAAAAGGCGACACGTCCGAGCCTGCGTCCCTTTTAAATATGTAAAATCACAGAAGCCCTATTGGCTTAGCAACTTGTCCATCAACTCAGTTTCAACCCACTACATGGCATCTGGATATTCTGCAGGTTGCAGCTTTTTCATATCATCAGGTAGCTATCATCTGTCGCATGGAATGGAAAACGTGAGAAATTTTCTGAGGGAAAAAAAAAGCAGGAAAGAAACAGAAGCACTCTCATTAAAATCCCAAACTAACAAAACTTGACGTGATTTTTTTGGAGGTCTTTGTTCAAGATATATCTCCTACTTAGCACAGTGTGAACATTTTTGAGATTCCTGGATGTTGCCATATTCTATGTGCCTGTAAATTTTTGAAGGGTCCAGCAACATGTGGCACCATTTTCTTGAATATGAGACCTGGCACCTGCGCTCCCCCTTACAGAGCGGTTTTGATGGTGAGAGGTACTTCTGATCTTGAGGGTGGAGGATGACAACTGTGTTGAGCACGATAATACTCTGTTCCACCTCCTGTTTAGTGCTGATTCTTCATTCATGGTGATGTAGGATGTTGTCCTCCTGCTTATCATCCACAGCCCAACAACCTCAGACCTTCCTTTCTTCTACCTTTCTGTGGGCAAGTCCTGTCCAGTCAGGGGAAAAGGCTTGTTGTAAGAGAGTCAGAAAAGGAATGGTGGGTTAAGCTTACAGAAAAAATTAAAGAGTAATGTGAAATTTCCATTAAACCCCAAAAATAGTAACAAGATGGTGTAAGAAATGGAAAGTCATAAATTCGTATTGATAACATATTACTCCTTTGCCTTGCCTTGCCTTGCCTTGCCTTGCCCTCCCTCCCCCTCCTCCCCCTCTCTCTCCCTCTCCTCTATTACACTGAGGAAACTAAATCGCTGGGACTCAATTAGGCTGAGTGCTGCATGGAGACAGCGGTGAAAGAGCTCCCATCCCCGAAATGCTGCTGAACTAGGAAATGCAATTTATTTCTAAGTGTGTCCATCTGTTCAGTAAAGCTAGGGAGGCTAGCAAAAGTTTCAGAATAAAGGTTAATTTTTTTTCTGGAGTAGTGAGGGGGTGTGTGTAGAAATATTTTCACTAAAGGATGGCAAGATTTGAAGACAATGTTATTTAACATCATGCTTACCTGTGGATACTTGTTAAGCGTCTTCTGAAAGAAGTTTAAAAAAGGGTGAGGAGGCCCAGAACTAAACTCTATGTGTCTAACATGTAGCTGTGCAAATGCCAAAGTCCAGAAGATGAATACTGAATCCAGTCAACAGTGGGTATGCTCTATTTCTATCATTTGGCTGACATCAGCTCTGGAGCCAGGAATCAGGCACCCACCAGCCAGTACAATGTGCAGAGTTGGGCCCTGTAGGAGTGTGATCCCAACTGGAGCCTGAGCTAAGACCCAGTCAGCTGGAAACTCTCATGATAGAGGAAACACATCCGAAATTCCAGCTACACATTGGAATTTCAGTTCTTTCTGTCTGTTGCCTAACTTTTTAGGGTATTCATCTTGCAAACAAGCACTTTTTGTTCTTCTCTTCTTTTCAAGGATAAATCTGTATTTTTAATTAATATTAAATATTGTAAGGGCTACGTTGTGGTTATAATGGTATATTTCATCAGTGTTTTCACCTTTAAGCTGAATCAAGAATTGTGCCATACGATGAATAAATTATCACGTGCTTTACTCATAATTTTCGTGTTTCATCAGAGGTTGCAAAATCAGACTTCTTCTGCCGTTCACTGAATTAACCTTTTATATACCACAACACACTGAATAGAGCAAAACATTTTCCCTTTTCTTGGATGCATTTCTATAGTAACACCAAGTGTAAATTGTCTTTCTTACTGCTTTTGGTAAATCTGCAGTGTATTTCTAGCACTTTCTACAGGAGCTAATTCAACAAAACTCCTCATGCCCAAACTTCCCAATAAACTCTTTCTGTGGTAGCAAGTGCTAGATGCACAAGGGTGAGTAAAGCACATAATAACTGATGCACAATGAATTGTATAACATATTGATTTCCTGACACAGAAGACTCATTTAAGAGGTGCAACTAAGAAACAGGTGAATTAAGCACAAACCTGTTCTTATTCAGAACGTGTTGAGTACAACCGATTCTGACACCACCGTTTTTCTTCATAGATGTTCAGAAATGGTTTGTGTTGGGGAAGAAATTGAAAGACATAGTGCAAATGGCTTCAGAAAACATATGAGACTGAATGATACACAGAAACTCACTGCTGCTTTATGCCCATTTCTTCAAAAGCATCTTGGCAAAAACAAACGAACGAATCCCCACCTCTTGCTCCCCAAACCCCCAAAAACCAATCAAACAAAAAAACACATCAAAAGACTTATATCTGGTATCAGATAATTTTACAGGAAGAACTTTTATTATGAGAAATACATTTTACAGTATAATTTCACATGATTAAATTATGTTTCTGCATAATACACAAAACAGGTATTTCCATCTTTACAGTGTATATGAGCTAAGATGATCCATCATTTGAATAGCCAGGATAAAAAATTTCCAAGTGTACCAATGAACCTTGCATAAATAAATCTATTTACTACTTAGCTATTAATAAAATGTGTATTTCTAGTTATGAATATACAATTTTTAAAAAGATTTATAGTTAATTTCTAATACATATCCCTGGGGAGGCTGCCAAAATCATTTCTTCCTCAACAAACCACAAATAAGTATTGTTGAATGTGGGAGTCCAGAGTGCGGGGAATGTTTCCCTGCCTGTTTTAAGGAGTTTTACCCCCTTGGACAGTTGAAAAGGAATTGAACCCATAGGCATATCAGGATAATATTACCACTTCCTACCTGAGATTAAAAATAAGAATAAATTGTTCCACCTGTAGCTCATGAAGATTGATCTCTTACTAATCTCAACTCTTTATGCATTAGGTACACCAGTACACTTCTTCTTCCTTCTTTCAGCACTGAAGTGGTTTTCTTCCTCTCTGACACCAAAATAACACTACTTTTCTTGTGCAGGTGGCTCTAAACCATGCCTTATAACCCTCTAAATTTCTTCTCCCCTCTTTATTGCTGGCTGACTAAGAAAGGGTATGAATGGCCTTGGGTAACCAAGCTGATTAGCCAACAAACACGTTAAACAGAATGTAGTGGAATAAAAACATGCTGTTCTCTGCTTCAATGTATAAACTACGGCCTTCTTAGGGTATGAATTTATAGAAATTTCATACCTTTCAGACTTCAGTATCTATTGGATTTTCTCAAAAGGTTTGAACAAGATATTCAAAAGTTTTTGAGGATAAAAAGTGCAGTCAGTTGCAATCAATATGGTAGCTATGAAGACAAAGCTTATGGAAGGAAAGCCGCAAATCTTTAATGTACTATGTGAAAAAAGTATTGAACAATAGATTGTGCTGTATGTCTTATAGCTGTAGTCCAGATTATTTGATGAACCTGCTTTGTCTGTTGGAGTCTTTGCGATCCAGTCTAAACCCAAGTCACCAGCATCTTATCCGAGTTTACTGACCGGAATCTACACTTTACTGTCATTTACTTCCAAATAAAAATATTGTAGCTAATTCTAACTTCATAAAATAACTATATATGTTAATTCATTTATGTTTTTTGACTCTTAATTTTAGTATCGTTTGGGTATTACTTTCTAGAAAGTCATAAGTACAAAATTCTGCTTAACTCTGGTGATCTGAGTGCAAACCATTATTTTTATAGTTGTTCATGTAACAGTAAGGTACAAATAATATAATTCAAATATTCATTCATCTGTGGAAATCCTTTGAAAACTTTATGGGTCTTCTTTCAGTCAACACGAAATCCAACACAGAAGTCAGAAGTATGGGACTACAGAAGACAAAACCAAGGCCTGAAATCTCTATGTTAAAGTCTGCCAATCAAAACAACAGAATTAATTGCTCCATGAAAAAGATTATGCAGTCTTAGATTTCCTTTCAGACTCACAAGAGCCTGATCACTCTTAGTTCTAGTGAGAAATAGAGTTGTCTGTGCAGGAATCCTTGTAATTGAGATAATGAGAAAATGTCTAGTCTTTTTATGTCTAGAAGGCTTTTCTTCAAAATGAGTGACTTTTTTTCACTTAAGAATTGTTATTTTGTTATGCATCTAATCAAGTTACAATTAATTATAAATGCCAGTAATTTAGAATTGAATTTGTCAAGTGCAAGTTTACGGTAGTTTTACATGAATGTCCAATATGTTAATTGCCATTCACATGTTTGTCATCACATAGATTTTACTACATCAAAAGAGATTAAGTAAAATGCTCAGTAATTCCTTGGAAATAGTAAGGGCTTTTGTAACTTTAACCTGTTTCTCTTATATGAAGTGAAAAGTGGAATATGAAAACAGGTTATTTTTAAGCAGCTTGAAGAAGTAGCACGGGTCATGGGCACAAATTAGTGGCAATTAGAATGCATGTTTTGTAGTTTCATCTTCCACTGAAAATCACATTGTGCACTGAAATAGTTTTAACTTGAAGTTTGTATTTTCTGCTGGACTTGAGTTCAGGGATCTCTTAGTCTTTGCTATAGAACAGAACTCTGGAGACTTTATCTCCCCAAATGAACCAATGTCTTCAGTATTATTTCAGCTGGCCTTTGCCTTTTTTTCTGCCAAGAAAACGTTTCAACTTGGTAACAGGAAAACATATGATTCATACAGAAATGATTGAAGCATTTATGTTTATTTTAAATTGTTTACTCTTCCCCTCTTCCACCTTTTTTTTTTTATGTATGTGTCTCTGTGTGTGTTTGTATGTGTCTTTTTTTTCCCTGGGAAATATTGTTCTAAGAAATTGAGCTACATTTCAGGAAAGCATCCATTTCCTCTGAAATTCTACAATTCAGCAAATGATGAATTTGATGGCAGACCTATACTGGCAATAATTAATATTGGCAACCTATCTGAGTATTAACACATTTGGTTTCCAATGACAGACAAATCATGTTCAGGTACACTTAGAAAGTAAATGGTGACACTAATGGGGAGTTTCCTAACATTTATATGCTTTTCAGAGATTTTTTCTGAAGAAGCTGCTCTTTTTCAGCTCTGCAAAAATAATTTAGAAATTTAGTACCAAATCTAAAGATATTTCCAGTTTTTATAAGGTGTTAGACACAGTAATTGCAATATTTCTTATAGCCATGCAGGCAGCTCTTCTGCTTTTCAGGATGAAGTAAAACCATGACTAAGGATGAAAATAATATCAGAAAAATTCATAAAGTTGGTTAAAAAAATTTGGATAAATACTTCTTTTATTTTGCTCAAGGTTCTGTGTACAGCCGTATATTCATGTGACTTTTTATTAAGAATTTGAGGAAAGCTTCCTAAGTTGAAAAATATTCTCAGTTCCCTGAAAAAAAGACATTGTTAATGAAATTTGTTTTCTTGAGTTATAGAGCTGGTATGACAATATGACAGAGTACCCTATTGCAAGGACAAGGATGATGGCATAAGAAGGATGGCATAAACTACCAGTGGATTGTCAAACTGTGCACTGGCTTTCTCTGCATAGGAAACTGGTGCCTTGAATGTTTTAATTTTCTTATCATACCTTTCTACTCTAATTGCACTCATTAGTATTATCTCAGCCCTTCTCCCTGCCCCGCCCTTTACCCCCCTGAGGTGCTAAATATCTCCACAGTTCTCTAAGGACAGCAGAAGCAGTACATGCTTAAATGCTTCTAAGATAAACAATCCAGCAGTGGGCTACAACAGCTACCTACAGCAATTGTGAAATATTTGTATGGCTGCTCTCTGTCCTGGCTCCAAGGCAGTCTAACTCTTCTGTGATTTGCCTAAGAAGCCTGTCCAATAGCAGCAATGGATTTCTCTCAAACAGTATTGCAGCTGGTGACTAGATTTATTGCCCTAAACTTTTAACCCTTACTGTGTTGTTCAGGTCTAATATGCAAAGGTAAATCCTGAAGAAGTGTACCTTTCAATGGATTGTTTAAGGCTATATCCGGAATATATGCTGGTGTATAATAAAACTTTATTTCTGCAACAATTCAGTCCCAGCAAAAAATAGCATGTGACAACTGACAGTATCCTTTCTTCTTGCCTACTAGTGACTGTATGTCAAGATAACGATGCATGCAGTGTGCGTAGAGAACAGAATAAGCATTACTGGCAAGCTGCTACAAATGTGTAATATAACAGTTCTGCTATAAAATCTTTAATGCATTACCCTCACCACACCAGTCTGCTCTTCTGGGTGTGCTTGAAAAATTTCAGCTCGTGATGCGTTATGGATGCTGTGTAAATGCATATCTGTCAAATTGCTGAGTAAGAACTGAAGGTGGAGGGAGTGGAATGTAGGCTTGCTTGCAACAAACACCAAGGTAAACAGTTGAGCTTTTATAATTTTTAATTAACTTCCTGATCTGTCATATTAGATCAGGATTATGTAGGCAATGCTCATGATTTGTAGGCAATTCACCCTGTTTCAGAGGTGTTTATACTTAATCTTCCCATTACGTGACAGACTCTGCTTGGAGCTGTCAGAAAGTGTCCTCATGCCATACAAGTGCAGGGATCATAGACGCGCCTGCAGTCAGCTCAAAAGACAAAAGGGCTACTATGAAGCTAATTAACCTTGGAAAAAGGCAGGGCTTGGAAGGTAAGGTACAGCCCTGACCAGCATTGTGCTTCAGAGGGCTTGGACCAGCGTTTCCATCAGCACAGTACTGCACTGTTCCACAGGAGCACAGCTTTGGAATGCTGTGTGCCTTTTTCTGCCATACAAGATAGACCTGGCCCAAGTCACAGCTCATCCTGGCAAACCATCCCAGCCACCAGAGCAGTCTGGCTGCAGTCCTTTGTTAGTAAAGCACTGGTCATTTCCTAAGCAGCCCAGAATGCTGCTGTCATGCTTTTAAAATTATTTACTCCTCACAGCCACCTACATTGGAGGGAAAGGGATATATTTACATAAGTTGAATATGTGGATAAAAGGTAAGTTGATATGAGGTAAGAATCATCAGGACCCATTGTTCAAAATATACATTAAATGTCAGGGGGAAATAAATTTGAAAATCTCCATTTTGTGTTCTAGAAATGTCACTCTGCCTTCAGTCCATTTTGCAAGGGTGAAATACTGCTGAAGACACTGAAGTGGTCACTGACGGAAAAATGAAGAAAGAGAGGGCAGAAACTGGTGTTTCATGTTTTCCAGAGGCAGAAAGGTATCTGCTTTTTGTAAAATAAATGCTGTTAAGGGTTTAACACAAACATTGTTCCACATTAGTGGAAATTCATAGCAGTGTGATGATTTTAGGCAGCAGATGTGGAAAGAAACATGAGAATGATTCTAGAGTTGTGCAGATTCCGCCTGCTGTTTTGTCTGCTGAGACTATTTTGTTAAATACTTCCAGCTGTAATGGAAGCATGAAAGGGTTAATCTTAACACCTTGGTCTTGGAAAAACGTAGAATGTGATGGGTTTGTACTTCTGGCACAGCATGCTTTGAGGTTATTTAGAAGTGGGGAGATCTGCTTCTCTCTTTTTAAGGATAATTTCTATTTAACTGTACTGCATTTCTGTTCACCTGATTTGGTTTTGTTCCTATTAAAATTGTAATGGTTGCAGAACATTGTGAAACTAACTGGTCTGATTTTACTGTCTATGTTTAATGAATGCAGTGGTAAATGATTTGTGTAAATAGTTAAAGGAATATCCTAGGTCCTCTACACTTTTTAAACCTGATTTTATTACTTATGAATAGAACTTTTCAAGTGTATGGGACTTTGGAATTCTCAGCTTTATGGAGAATAACATGACTGATGAGAAAATGTTTATTTATTTATTTATTTTAATTTCTCCATTTTTTTTCTTCTCAGTGGCAAAAGGCATTCATGAGAATTGTTCTGATCATTTGTAAGAGTAGAGAATACGCCCCAGAGAAGCACCTGTCTTGAATATCCTTTTTTAAAAAAATTCAACGGTCTTAGAGCAGCTCTTTGGAGGGAGATTGCTCAGTGAAGAAGATGCTTGAAGAGTGGGCTACATGACAGTGTAAGACTCATTGACTCAGTGCAATTCTGCAGGGTTAAGAAGAAATCTCTTATCTCACAAGGGATATGATACAATTTCTCAGCTTGAATACTTGAAGTTTCTGTCTGAAATCACTGTTTTTTGGTTGAAATATTGTCTTTGCTTTCTTGATGTGACTCTGTTCTCTCATATAAGAAACCATTAACTGTATTCATATATCTCCAGCTGAGTTAGATCCATTGTAAATAAATCAGTACAGATTTTTTTCCCCCAGTATTCATTTAGCAGTATTCCATAAGGCTGCCTGGTTTGTCCACTTCTTCTGGTGTACTGCATAGAATTTGTTTCATCTGCCCTTGGATAGTCACACCTGGTAGATCATCACCTGAATGGTTTGGAGCAGGTTGATGAGGTTTCTCCTTGAAGATCAGGGGCTTAACTTTCTTCATTCTGAGCCAAGTGAAGGAATATCTTGTCATGAAAATGAAAGACAGGTATTGGTCCATACCACAGTTTATTTCCAGATGTTGACAGTTAATTTTCAGTTTTTCTTTGAACCACAAAAGCTTAATCAACTAGTTTATTGAAGTGTAATCACAAGGAAAAAACCTAAACAATACAACCTTGCAATAGGAGCAAATGACTTTTTTCCACTACTGAATACAAATCTGATAAGTAGGTGTTTTATGTGAGGAAAAATATAGTTCTTATAAAATGTGAGAGGAGTGCTGTAAGAACTCAGGCTGTGGGGGGATCTGTTTCTCCCGGCTGGAGCCTAGGGCAAATGTCTATGGACTGTACTAAAATTATGATGTTCTCTTGTATATAAGTCCCTTCTATATATAATATTATAATATAGAATAATATAATATAATATAGCATATATAATATTCTGTTATCAATAAAGCTACTGTCTTTCCACTTTATTTTCTACCACCTGACATGACAACTAAGTTCCTGTAAGGCAAATAATAAACACTGATATAAATTTATCTATTTCAGTAGAGCTGGACCAATTTGTACTCTCTGGAGGGATGACCTTTGGTACATGGATACATCACATCTTGCAAAATTTTATCACTGGCATTTTGGTTCCTGTAACAAATGAGCATCTTGGAGCTGACCTTTTTCGTGAAACAAAATTCCAAGTATCACCATCAGAATATCTCACTCTCTTTCTAAAATAACATATAGGCCAATGAAACAAACAGTGGAGTTATTAAATGTTAGAAAGAAAAAAGGAAGAAAGAACGAAATGTCATATGAAAAAACTGTTTAAAATTAAACAAAAGTTTATAAATATCTTCTGTGTACATCCAAGTATTTTCATCTAAAGCCTCCTCTCCCTTACTTTTGGTTCTTTAGAAAATCAGAGTACATTTTCTGTATCCACACAAGAACTATGGATGTACCATTTGTTTACCAGTCTAAATCTTTTCAGTTTTTCACTGTGCAAAGAGCATGTAATATTTATACTTTATTTCTGTTTTTTATATATAACTTCTCACTCAGCCATGTATACGGAAATCAAGACAAGCTACTCAGAATGCTCTCTGAACTACTTTTTCCTAAAGATATACCTTAAACTTGACATGATACTAGTAGGCTTCTGATTCTGTATTGTACGTATATTGAGCTTAAGAATACTTGTGTCTTTGAAAGGAATTATTCATTTCACTGGATTTTCAAGTTGGACCTAGAGGAGCTCAGGTGAGCTTCACAGGGTTCTTGGTTTTTTTCCCTTTTTCACAAGTCATTGTGTACAAAATCTAGTTAATTTCAGTGGGGTTGAACACAGTGAGTGAGAAGGTGGTTTCACAGATCATGGTTTTGTGCATGTAAAACAAAGGCTATGAACTTACTGTGCACTGGTGTATGGTACAGGCTGTTATCTCAGATACTTTAGAAATACTGAAGTGGATCAGATCTTTTTTTCCCAGCATTCTTCACTGTTGCTTTACCTTTCTCCCACTCATACTTGTTGCCAGGAAAAAATCCCTTTTGTAAAATCACTGAATCATTACGTTTGGAAGAGACCTCTAGGATCAGCAGACCCACAACTAACCCAGAACCACGGTACGGAAGTGAATGATTCAGAGGTCAAAAAATGGATTTCTCCAGGTGTTAGGTACTGTTCATCCAAAAAAAACCGTCAAAATTTCCACACAATCTTAACATTGTTACCGTAAGTCGGACCAGGACTTCATTCAAAGAGACAAATGTACAGATTGACCTGCTGATAAGCAGCATTTATGCTTCTAGTTCCCACTCCTATATAAGTCAATCCGGCCTCAAAACATGTTGGTAAGGCTGCTCCATTCTTGGGAACAGAACAAAATAGGTGTGTCTTTTTGCAAGCCATTAACAGTTGTTACTGTTGTTGATTCAGCAATGAAATTCACTCTGGATAAACTTATTCCCAGTTACAACTTTTTGAACACAAAACTGCATTTTCAGTGGTCATTCAAACATATGACTTTGACATTTTCAGTGCAGAACAAAGCTGATTCCTTTATGTGTTACAAAGGAGAAAGTAAAAAATGTTGAAAAAGTCAGTTGGTGCTCTTCCTACACACTCCTTCTGCCAGCTTGTGAGTATTAATTTATCAGTGAATATCTCATGTGCTACAAAGGTGAGCTCAATATCACTGCCTCTCTCTGACTGACCTGGATACAAGATGGAATAAAAGTGTGAATGGTTAAAACAATCCGTCTGATTTGCTGAGATATACAGGCAGCTTTGGCAAAGGAGATATAACCTGTATTTGAGCGTCTACATCATAAACTGCTATCACATTTATGGGAGACCATGAAATATTTGATTTCAACATTTAAGTCACTTTATTTTATTAGTTAAGGTGGAAGATTCATGTATTGCTGTGTCTTAAAATATGAGAGGTTAACATTCAGGACAGGGCTGGGAGACTACAGCTCCATACATTACTATGCAGTAAGAGCAAGGACTCCAAAACCAAGCCATGAGGGATTAAATGGGATTCTGAATCAAAAACACATAATTCATTTAAGAATTCTGTTGTTTTCTAAAATTGTAAGAACAGCAAAGACATCTATTACCCACTCTTCCCTCATCTGTGTAATAACCTTTATCATAAGACCTGAGGACCCCATTATATTTGGAAATTTTATCATGGAAAAAGAAAAAGATAATCATCTTCAAACTTTGACAACTTCATTCAACTCTGGATAATCAGTGTATTTTTTCAGTTTAATTTTATGGATTATGCATACTGTTTGGGCAAACAGTCACTTGCCAACACGTCTATACAAATATATAAGCGTGTGGTCTTTCCTTCTCTTTACTGGATGGCAGCTTTATAATGCATATTGTTGCACAGAGCAAACTCTAACAACTTCTTCAGCTGGGCTGATCTGAAGGGACTGGATGGGAATTGAGAGAAATTCTCTCCACATCCCCAGGCATGCCTGCTCCTATCACTGGGCCTGTGCAAAGAAGAAACGCATTGGACCTTTCATCTAAATTTGCACAGCTTGCATGTTCTGGGACCAAGATGACAAAACAAAGCAGCCCACTTCATGTTCTGTGTGTGTGGGTGTAATCTGTGGTGTTGCACTTTGCCCGCATGCAAAGGGAAAGGTGCATAAATCAATGCAGTGGCCACTGCATCAATCCTGGGTGTAAATCAGTCATCACGGAATCACAGAATTGTTTAGATTGGAAAAGACCTTAGCTGTGGCTGAGGAGCAGTCATGAAAGATAATAGAGGCCCTCAACTCACTTTTGAGCCAGGGATTTTTCAGGACTTCTTATAATCTCATTTTGATGCCTTTCTGGTTTTGCTGAGTATCACAGGGATGCTAAATTATGCAGATGGAAAGGGAATGTAATCCTGGATTAGGCTCCACCTGTCTTTTCTTGGTTGTTCCTCTAAGAGCATTAGCTTCTTTGGAGGCAGAGACAAGAACGTTAAACTGTCTCCAGATAAATTTGAAATTTCTGAAGTCTGGTGTTTGAGTTGGTGCGAGAGAATTATATACGCTGAGAAAATACAGTTTTGATATTCTTGTAAGTGTTTTGTGATCATTTTCCTTCCTTGGAATTCCAGATCATTTTTAATACAGCTTCAATCATGCAATAATTGCATGGCTATTTGCTGATGTTTAGTTCTTCTGGTCTATCATATCTTTATTCGGAATTTTAAGGCATGCTGATTGATGTGATGGGTATCCATACCCAAAAGAAGACACACTTAATTCTGAGGAAATTTCATACCTGATACTTGTGCACAGTCCACATGCTCTGCTGAACTGAGTTTATCAATGTCTGATTATACAGTAATGTCATTCTTACAGGAATGCCAGTCTCCTAAGTAGTTTAATCATTAGGAGAGTGTCTCTAGCTCCTCTGGTCACTCAGAGTTCGTGAACACTTTCTAATTACTTCAGGACCTTTTGGTGTAAGAATTACTATGGCCATAAGTAGCAGAATCAGACTCTGGGATTTATTTATATTCCTATTTTGTATGGAATGTGATTAAATCATCAGTAAGAGCTCTGCTGATGGTTACATTAGGTCTTTTCTAGCATCAGTTTCTGAGTTTACATAATACTGGTATAAAGATGAAGGAGAATCCAATTTTCTTTCTCAGCAAAGAGACTTTTTGTTAATGGTCACAATTTCAGAATTATTAAAAGAAAATTCATCTAAATCTAGTAGAAAAAATAGCTGTTGTGAATATAGGCTCTTAAATAGTTATAACACCACTGATTTCTAACCGTTGACCATTGTACAGTTTTTTGTAATTTTAGAGGCAACATACTAACTGTGGGTTTTACGTCTGCATTATTGAAGAAAAATATGTATCTTAATGCAGCTGGGAACACAGAAGTGGGTTCTTTACAGTTCATCTGTTATTTCCCTAGTCTTTTACTTGTTAGCAATAACAACTATTGAACATGGGGATCTTCAACACATATGAGTGGTTGCTGCTGGGCCACTGAATAGGGGCTGGATACAAGGTTGATGGCTTTAAGGAGGACAAGGGATCATCAGGCTTCATTTTGAGATAACCTGGCAATAGATCAGCTACAAATAGTTTTAAGCTGGTTAATCTTCTCTTTAAAATGAAGACCAACTTTAACGAAGAAAAAGAAAAGCCAAAAGCCGGTGATAGTAAGTAGGGATTTTGGTTTTGTGTGTGAGGGGTTTAGGTAATTCCGAGCTATCAGATACCTCTCTTGAATTTCTGCAGGTAACACCCAAACAAAATGTAAAACAAGAAAAAACAAAAACAACAACAAAAAGGAAGCCCTTAATGTACCTATTGATTTAACTTGATTTAACTCAGACAGGTCTATATTATTTTGAGATTTATGTATCAATTTTCTTTAATTGTTCATACCAGAATAAAGTAGTGAATGAACCATGATCAGTCTTGTAGATAGGAAGTGGAAGGAGAAGGAAAAGGGAGGGTAAAAGGAAGGGAAGAGACTGTGGTAACAGGGAAAATGAACTGACTCAAATGCCATCTGTAAGAAAGCCCTCCCACTGATGTGACTTAAATGGAGTTAGCTGCCACAAAGATACCCTTTGTTATCTCTCCTTGGTAATGACAGACATTCAAAGAAAAAGACTTTCCTGGAAACACTTGCTTCAGGTATTTTCCTTTTCTCTTACATCAAGCAACATCAAATTCAAATGTGATCCAATTTGGCAGCAATGAAGTTGAAGGGCAAGCTTCTGTCAGGTAAAAGGAGGACATTTAGAATGATATGGATCTGGCCAAAACCAGCTGTTTAATTTCTATCTGTCAGTGACAGACAGCCTGATCTGAATTAATTTTATTGTCTGGCTTTCTGTCTTTGCTGCTAGGTGGTACACTGGGATGCTGACAACTGGGATAAGGGCTCATTTCCTTGAGTGTCTGAGCACATCACAGATATTCTCATGGTGTGCTGGTTTGAGTAAAGCTCCTGTGAAATTAATATCACTTTACTTTTATTCATTCCTGCATCTTTTCTGGTGGCGATCACAAGTGGTTTCTGTCTAATTTCTTACAGAAGCATAAAAAAGTGGCCTTGTGATATTTTTTAAGATTTTCTTTTTGCTTTGTTTTCTTTGTGGTAAAAATGTGCATCTGGCTGTTGCGCTGTTTCACAGTACTTTCAGTGCCTTTAGCATCTGTGACACTATGAGACTTCCCTCTGCAATTCCAGAGCACACGTTTTTACTTTGCAGTCTTTAATCTACACACCCACAGGACTCCTGGCAGTGCTTTCAACCTCTTGCCCAGCTGCTCTCTTCCCTGGGCATTGCTCCTCTGAACCTTGCTGGCTCTTGTTTCTTGTGGACAGTGATTGCCACTGATGTTTAAATCATCTTACTCTTTCCCTGCCTTTTTTTTTTCTTTCAAGGTTGTGACTCATAATTGTACACTAAAATTCTTTTACCCTTTGCCTCATAACTTTTAGTCTATAAATTCATATTAGAAGATATAGTGCCAGATAGGTAGGAAATGGATCATATAGTTTCCAGTAAATATTATCTAATAGATGCCTACCTTGCTATGTATAAGGTAGACTATCTAATAATGCTAATATCAGCAGTGCCATAAACAGAAACTGCCAGCTGGGGTATTGTGTTAGTCTCAACAAAAACTGTAATTGTACTAGGAAGGAATGAGCAAAGGTTAATTTTCATCATTTTCCTCCTTCTCACCACCTCCTCTACTGGAGAGGAGGATGTTTTTCACAGGATGCCGCTGCTGGTTTCTAGGCAGTGGGCCACTGTGTGGAAACCTTACTTTTTCTGCACCTTTTCTTTTCTGTTCTGTGTTTGTTTTCTGTTGTTGTTTCAGTTTTTTTAGCCCCTGAGGTAGCTTTGAAGTTGATGTATGCACCCTCCTAATCTAGCAGTTCATCTTTCACGGTGCAACAGCTGGTAAGTCTGTGGAGAGTGGGAGTTCACCTGCCCGAGTTAGTGCTTGTTTAGTCAGTTTGTTGCTTTTACAAAAGCATATATCAAATTACAGAAAAATACACTTCTAATGTTTTCTACTTGGAATATCATTAAGATTATGCTTTGCTAATATTAAGTCAGCTCTTAGAAGTCTCTTCAAGGCTGCAAAACCTCTGCAGACAAACTGCAGATTAAATAATTCTTCAAATTAAAAAAATCCTTCTTTGCAATTTTTGAGCTTGAAGTTTTTGCAAATAATTGGTTTTCTTTACATGACAAAGAAGATTGACAAGTAAAATGTGCTTTACACAAAACCAGTTTTGACAGGCACACACCTGAAAAAGAAGTGTGCAAAGCAGCTGTAAGAGATACATTTGGTTATAATTTTCATTTTGACCTTGAAAGAGTTTGAAGTGACATAGGTGAGGCCTCTGGCAGAAGGGTGCTGTCAATTTTCACAGTAGCACTTGAACACATGGTGACCCCCATCAGCCATCTGGTAGGGTAGCAGAAATGAATGCCTGCTCCCTCTTCATCTCCAGACATCAGCAGCCACAGGCAGGTGTTGGTCCATTCTGCTGATGTCTTTGGTCTGAATTAACACAGCAACAGAGGGGTAAGCCCAGAGGGCAAAAGGCAGAGCCCCAAAGGGACCTGCCTTCCCATAGGATTCTGCTGCAGCTGGAGACACTAGGGATGAAGACCAAAAGGTTGTGACAAAAGGGCACCGGGTTTAGAGGTCTGTCAGTTCCTCAACCCGAATTTGCTTTTCCCCTATTTGCCCTGAAAATATGATGTTAAAATCTCATCCAATTTTCCACTCACTAGCAAGAAAGTGCTCTGTTAGATCTAATTTCATGTTTGCTGTGGGTGACTGTTGGCTTTGTGTTATCTTAATTTTGTTTTTTCCTTGGTACAAATAATACAAAGACCTCTTACTGTCAATAAGAGATTTCATTTGCTGATTTAAAGAGAAAACTGTGCTGTCTGTAATATTTTTTTTACCTTAATTTAGCTGTTTAAATAAAGTTGTCAACGAAAAAGAATCCAGTAATACAAGAACAGAAAATGAGTGTTACTCTGTTACAGTAATGGCTATTACTGTTACAAATTTATTGATCCGGAATACAATAAGAGCCACAATGGATTGCTTAAAATCATCCAAAGAATTGTTAATACATTAAAATATGAATATTTTATGCAGGTCATTAACCTTGATAATTTACCTTAAAATAACTTTGAACTGGCTTGATTTTGATTAGTTTCTAATGGAGCTTGAATCATCTAGATGTTAATCTTCCCTGTGTGGCTGCCAGGTTGCTGAGGTATTATCAGATTGATAATTATTCTTTCATCACTCTTATAAACTTGAGACATGCTCAAAGGAAAGAATAATTGTGCCCTTGCCACATTTTTTCCTAGAGTTCTTTCTTAGTATTGTTTTTAAAAATATCCAGGACAGGAAAGTCTGTAATGTCCCCAGGCAGTCCACCTTGGAGGTCGCCCATCCCTGAGAGTCGGGAAGTTTTCCAAATTTCTAACATTTCTGCAATGACATTGAATTGTTTTCCTCTTATACTGTGCAAAATCAATACGGAAAACATGTTGTTCCCTTCCTGTTTTTTTTTTTTAACATATATTTATGTGGTTTTTAATAGTACAATTAATTTGGATTTTCTTTCCTGACTGTCTTCTGATCTCTATGTTGAAATTGTTTCTGTCACAGGACAGTCTTTCTCACAAAATCTAGAATCCAAGCCAGTCCAACAAGTTGGTTATGTTTTGGGAATTGAGTAACAGACGACAGAGGGATTACCCTTAACAGATATTGGGAGAGAAGAAAACATGTTGGATGGGAGACTTTCAGTCCTGTACAGAACCCTCCTTCAAGTTTGTTTGATTTTCATGTTGTTTGTTACTTTTATGGTAAGAAAATGTGGATTAAAAAAAAAACAACTTATCAACTGTCATTTTTTAGTAAAGAGAACGTGGAAAATTCAGTGCTATGAAGAAAGTTTTAAACATGTGAGTTGAGTTAGGGATATTGTTACCAACGACATGATTCCAGCTTAAAGGATAAAAATGTCCTGAATTAGAAAAAAAAAATGAAAGGTGGAGGAAGCCAGGATAGAGACACCAACAAAATGAGGTCTGACTGACTAAACAGCACCAGTCATCACAGATAATCTTGTGCTGGAGACCAGTCAGGCTGTGAGAAAAGTTTTGTGACACCTTCTGTCTCTGGATGTGTTTCTTTCTACAGGACTGGAATGTTTAAAATGTTAATTTAGGTATGCAATAGTAAAATGTGCAATGTATTTGTTTACAAGAGGCAACAGTAAGTAGAGAATAATATAAGACATAGAATTAGAAAACTGATTTGGATATGAAGTTTTTGGTTAGCAAGAACTCCACATACCTCTTCATAAAATGATAAATTATTATAACTAATATCAGAAAAATATATTCAGAAAGAACTAGGTATTTTGTTTTATTCCAGAAGCTCCTAAACCCCTGCCTGCCTATATAAAATGTTATGTAATCTCAAAGAATATGGACAGATCCATTTTCCCACCAAGACTTCAGAAGCAGAAAAGAAGGAAGGAGAAATAAAATTTTAAAGCAATTTCATTTTAAAGTATTTCCATTTGATTAACATGAACTGTGTTGATGCATTAGAAGAATTAATTTTTTCAGTTGCACAGCTAGGCTGCACTGGAACTGAAAAATTCAGTCCAAGGATTTTAGTCCTGAAAAGAGTGTGTTAATTCTATCTCACTTTTAACCTTCAACAATATTTTGGCCTTCAGCATTATCTCACTGTCAAAAGGTTAAGAAAAAGTTACATGTTATTAGTAAAGTCCCCAAAAGCTATCTCTGTAGGCTACATTTCACAGTAGTCATTTTTCTTAATCAGCTTCCATCTAGGAAGCTATTTTTGATTAAATTCTTGTACATTACTTCTTTCTGCAGAAGCCTCTCTTTCACCACAGGATGTCCTTTTGGGACTCCACACGATGGTTGCCTTTTTCTCCACCATTTTGCTCAGTGAAGGACAGCGTACCTAGCTGACACTAGGTGGTATTGGAGTTCTTTTATTCTCATGAGTGCTTTGAAATATATTGCTATCACCATGTCCCATTCATGTATATCCAATTTAAGAATAGCCGTATGACCTAAAATTATTTACCATCTTTTTTTGCAGAATACAGTTTTACTCAGTCTAAAGTACTTTGCCAACTCTTTAACTATGCAACAGCCTCCTTGAACACTCAACAAACAGCTCTATGACCCTGACAGTCATTTTAGACGTGTGAGCATTGTTAGGATAACAATGAAGGTAGAGAAGAAAAGGATGAAACATTAGATGGAGAGAATGCAACACTTGAATTTGGCTGTACTTTGAAGTTAATGAGGGGGAAGAGCTACTGAAGCATAAAAGAATAGTTCAAAAATTGTTGCTGCTTGATAGGTATATTCTCTCTATATTTTCTACAGGTTCTACAGGCTTCAGAAATATTTCCTCCAACTGTTGTTTGAAGGATAAAATACAAGATCAGGCAGGGAAAACATAGGCTAAACATTCAGAAAGCTGTCTTTGTTTGCTCTTGGTTTTGTTTGACAGGATCTGTGGTAAAATGAGATCTTTGTGAGCCTGTTTGATGTTTGGTTTCAATGAAGAAGCAGGTGATCATGACTTACATCAAGAATTGAACATTGTGGGTTACTTCAGTAGGCTATCATGACAAAACTTCAACATGACTGACATTCTCATTGTGCTTGAGAGTGATAGGTGGGTGGTATCCTGAAACAACTGTTCTTTGTGCTGTTAACATGATACATTCTAAGAGATATATCATTATTTCTCCAAAAGCAATCCACCAAAAGTATATGAATTAATAAAAACCTGTTCATAAGTAGCTGTTATTTTAGAGATCTTTAATTTCCTCCACACAGTGGCATCTAAATAATGTATTCCATCTTAACGACTCCTCCTTCTTCAAGCACCCAAAATATCTGAAAAGCAGAAGAAAAAAAATGTCTGCAAGGTATTTTAAGTTACAGGTTCAGTTTCATGTTTACAAAAGTGTGAGACAATAAAGAGAGTGAAAAGACATTTTATAGTTCTGAACATCATTCCTAAAGACTGAGACATTCCCCATTACCATCACAGTGATAAGATTTTCTGTGTTGAACTTTCATTTATTGATTTGTAGCACACTGATTTGCATTACAAAGTGTGGTGATGAAACTAGAGAAGTAATACTGAAGTGACCAGCATTCTGTATAAAAGTACAGTGAAAAAATGTTGGAAATTTGCTAAACATGCATTGCTATTCCATGCCCTCTGTTTACCACATCATTTTGTCAATGAAGTTATATTTCCTGTACATAAATTTTCAAGTTTGAACAGACAACTTTCATGCCCATAAACCTGTCTTGCTTGCAGAGATTCTTATGGAATATTTCCTTTTTCCCTTTTCAACTTTTTTTCAATTTTTTCCAATCTAAAATGAGAGACAATTCAATTAAATCTCTTTCCTCCTTTGGCTTTTTGAAATATTTCCATATCTCACCATGAATGAAGGAGACAGACTAGTCTTCTGCTAATGCTCTTGGGAATAATCCTTTTCCTTAATCACACAAATCAGTATAAGGGCTCTTTACTTCAGTGAAGACACATGTAGACATTGTAAAAATCTCATAAATCCACCTCCTATTTTAAGCCTTCTCCGCTTTTCCTTCCAACTTGTGTTTGCATTACCTTGCTTTGTCCTCTTGGAATGGAGAAAATCCTTTGGAATGAATTTGGGCTGTGCACAGTACTTATACTAGTATGAGAACATGTTTCATGACTTTTATCTGAAGGAGAAAAACAAGAAACTAGCATATGAGAGTGCAAACAAGGAAGAGCCATTCAACTTCTATTTCCACATCTTATATAAATCTAAAAGCAGATTTTGACATGAGAAGACATTTTAATTTTCACTGGAAAATATCTTTGCAAATAAGAATAGGTAAAATTATAAATTGTTGAGGCTTGTGTCTCTTCATTCAACAATTTTACTCTAAGATAATTAAATCAAGGAAAAAAGCAGTCATGGACTAGATAATTTCATTGAGCAAAAGCTTTGTAACACAAGAATCATGAGCTTTTATGAATTCCATGAATAAAACAGAAGAGAAACTCACACGGCTGAAAAATATTTAGGTCATCTTTATAGGATTTCAAGTTAAAGGAAGGGTACTTTACAAGAAACTTGGTGGAAATTCATATAATCCCTGATACATCTTGCAGAATTTGTTAAATCTGTTTTTCAGTCTGATTCATTTATGCCCACTTACTTTCAGTGTTCTGACACTGTTTATTTACACATAAACAAACTTATCTTGTACAATGCAAAAACAGCCAATGCAACCATAAAGAGGCATCTGAATGCTTACACCTCTCACCCCTCAGAACCCTCTCCTCTCCTGATTTATCAAGACAGTTCCTGATGGTTTATTATAATAGGTGACTAGGGTTTCCACAAAATATATTGGTGTGGTGCTCTGATTTTACTGCTCCCTAAAAAAAAAAAGATCCACGTCTAATGTTCAGATCAAGCTGCAGTCATCCTCAGTCCTCTGCTTCTGCAATCAGTCAGAGTCCCAGCAAGATACACACGGCTTTTTCATGTTCTGGAGATGCAATAACTTAGCCTTTTGAAAACAGTTTTAAATAATGAGATTATGGAGATATCCAGAGCTACAATAGGACAAGCTTAACCATTTTCTCTGAAAAAGGGCAAATTTCAACCACAAATCAATTGCAGTTGCACAGTGGCACTTCAGAAGTCTAGATTATTATCATTACTCAACATTTCTCATACTGAAAGAAGAAAGCCTATCTTATGGGCAGACAAAAAAAGGAAAATCTGTATTTCAAGAAACTCTTAGGCCAAATGCAGAGGTGTAAACCAATTTATTTTTCCTTACAGATTAACTGATGTTTTAAAGAACCAGAATGGAAAGGTTGGTCCCATGCAAAGGTTTTCACAGAGGGATATGTGAATAATCCTGTTATAACTTGGATTTTCTGAGTAATAACAGGGACTTGCCAAAGAAACCAGAGAGTGAAAAACTTCAGTTAAAAGGGATTCCTACTGAAAAACAGGGAAGACAGAGGTTTTTTGTTGGAAAAAAAAAATTGAAAAAAGTCTTTAAACCATTTAGAATACTAGATGTAGAAATAGTTTTGGGGGTTGTGGAGATAATAGGTGCTTTTTCTTCAAACTGTGCACATGATCTCATATTCCCTTGGTCACTCATTCACTGATTTTTTGTGTCAAATCTTAGTAAAATGTCACAGTCTCTCACTATTATTTTCTGTCTTATGTATTTATGATGCTAGAAGGCCAGAGTGGCCAAGAAATTTAAAAAGTATGAGGTCTACCCAGATGTGACCTTTCAGATACATATCACCTTGAAGCTTCACTTATTATACCCTTTAACCTTTAATTTGTTAAGTAGGAAGGGCTTTTTTTGACATAGATGAAAGTTTTTTAGTGCTCTGAGATTTATCTCTAAACTTTTACAAAGGAAATATGCTGATATTTTTAGAAAAAACAGAAGTTTTCCTCCTGTCAGACCCCAGAACCTGAGCACACTCATAGCCACAAGCATGCCTCCAGAACAGCCCCACAAGCCATTTTCCAGTCTGAAATAAGAGAAGTAGGATTTGGGCCCCCACAATTTGATACTTAGACACTGGTGTTTTTTCAGCATTGATAACAGATGAATACTCATTCTGAATCAAGAGCTGTCTAAGTGTGGTACTGTTTACATATAAAATTTACTAAAATGGGTTTTCTTTTCATCTGGACTACATACTGGTGTTTTTCTATCTTATGGTCAAGTCATTTTAACACATACAAAGTATATTTTTCTAGGTTACAATTTTCTCTTTTTTCTCTAGTAAAAGACATTTGTCTGTATCCTACTGTAATTTAAAATTTTGTTATATTTCAGTAGCGTTAAGGATAAAAATGCCAAGTCAAAGCTGCTGTGGATTTTGCTGCCGATTTTCCTTGGAAAACTGCAAGGATTCTAACTACTACCAGTGGAATCTCAAATAATAAGCCATTTTCCTTTTTTTTTCCATGGCAAGATGCAATGTCAATAAATGAGAATTTGGAACTTTACACAGCTGTCAGAGGAGAAGCTTTATTTCTGCGTCTTTTCTTTCGTGGGCAAAGTCTTATAAAATTTTGAATTTTTATTTCATAGAAACATGAAATGAAATTTAATTCCTATCCTGTATTTGTGTGTCTGCGCTTTGCCCTGACCAAAGTGCTTGAAAGATAAATGTGTGTGCTTTGAAAGTTGTTATTAAAATCTAAGAGTAAAAGATGGTAAGGGTTTTTTTGACAATTAAGAACTAGACATTTTAAAACCTTTTCTTTTTTTACTTTACTATGTAAATAGGCATAAAATTTTGCAGGTTTAGAACTTTTTCAACTTGATGCATTTTTATGTCAGACTCTGTCAAATGCAGAATGAATATATTACTTTTCTGTGTGAGTCCTGCCAGTACACATGTTTTGAAGAATGTCTGTACAGCCCAAGAATAGGAAACATTGCCTGAGGTAGCACATTGCAATGTGCATTTCCCGGAGCCTGAAAAGTCCATCATGGGATTTTTATTTGGTATTAACTTATTTTGTCAGAAACATACAATTTATATGTATCTGTAGGTACCTGTGGAGTGCCTAAAAAGATTTTAAAAATTATATATTTCTGGATCTAAACTCAAGTATGGAAATTTTTTTGTTATACTCAGCTTTTAGCAATTCAGTTTTAGATGGGATTTTCATTCACTGGAAGTTGTATGTTTGTGGTAAGAAAAATGTGATATTGACACTGGTAGATAGTTTTCAGTTATAAGTGTTGTGAAAAGGGTTTTAGGAACCCCTCTCTTTAGTCTACTTTTCTGTCCAGAGACCCAAGTGTTCTTTTTCCCAATATACATACTCATCATTGGGAACCAGAGTGAATAATCAGGCTCTTAATGGCTGAATTTATATCGTGTCTCTTTTATTAACTGGAGTGTCCAGGATATGCCACTTCTTTTTTGTCCAAGTGTTAAAATATAAAACTTGCCTGTCCAGGCTGAAGCTACCAAGAGGCAGAATCTTGTTAAGGAAATCTCTTCCAGGACCAGACATTCCTCTTTGCCGCCTCTTCCATTTACCACTACTCAACTTAAACTGCTTTTTTTCATGTCTGATATCATGCCCCTTTCTTTTTAATTTGGACTGTTTAATTAGGCCTTCTCTAATGTCATAATCACTTAACAAACCACCACTGAGTGCCACTCACACATGGACACACTATGTGAAGATTGGATTAGTAATTCTGATTCTAATGGAATAATGCAGAGACATTTTGGTATCTATACTATGGGGTAATACTTGGCATATCAGTCTTGCAGTCTAAGTTATTATTTTTTAATTATTTGCTGTAACTTAATGCATGGTACTTCAGGTCTGTTTTAAAGGTTGTACCTCATGAGATCAGCAGTTGCAGCCTTTTCCTCTGTGTTGTGTTTTGATTGAATTTCAGTCTCATTTTCCACCCCCTGGATTTTGTGATGTGATATATATAATGGGGTCAGTGAAGTTAATATGATTGTTAGTCCAGGAACATAGCAAACCTTGACTGAGTGCAGCAGTTAGTCCTGCAGAATTGCAATCTCCAAACTCATTCACGATAACTAGATGAGACTGTGTCATACACCACAAGTAACTGTATAGAAATCCACATATTTGGTATGAAACACATCACCACTGGATGCATTCTCACAGGTAGTGGCCCATGTAGCCTTGAGGGCACCAGTCCTAGGAAAACATTTACTTTTTCAGATGTACTATGGGTTCGTGACTGGACAAAATTTGACTGTTCATACCCTTGGTAATACTTATGTGATAGGTTCTGCACTTACTCCTTTGTTAACTCTTGTATAAATCCATTCTCATTTATACTGGTGACATGGTATGGAGGGCAATGGGCAGATTGAAGTCTTTATGATTAAGCCCGGGTCTTGTAGGTAGGCTTCTGCAAGCTGATCAGGAAATCTCTACCAGCATCGTGCTCCATTCTTTGTAAGTACGTGAAGTGATAATCACAAATATATATGCACATGCACATACATAAGTACGGAGATCAGCGTTTGCAGAACTGCAACGGGACGCTCAGTTTTCTGTGTTGCCTGGAGAAGACAAAAATACCTGATGATTTTTGTTAATTGCCATTTTTGCTCCCCATGCTGGAAGATATTCCTTTGTAGGAGTGCCCACTATACTCAATGACAGTCTTTTTCCATTTCTTCAACTGTCCGTTCACTTTCTTCTCTATATTAAACATACAAACTTTCTACTTTAGCTAACATCAGCAGTCATATTTATACTTGGATTTTATCCTCATCATCCTGTTTTCTTCCTTCCTTCCTTCCTTCCTTCCTTCCTTCCTTCCTTCCTTCCTTCCTTCCTTTTTTCTTTCTTTTTTTTCTTTCTTTTTTTTTTCTTTCTTTCTTCTTTCCACACTATGCTAATATATTACTCATATTACCATTACATAAGGTAAACTTTCTAAAATGTTAGAATACAGTTTTAAACTTCTTCAGCACACAGATATGAACATCCTCTGCTTTTTGGTTTTTTGCCCTTTTCCTTCCATGTTACTTCAGGTGTTTTTCAGTTATTTTATCTCAATAACTACTATCCTCTCTCAAATTTAAGTATTCACATCCTTGTCAATAGTTAATCTTAACATTTGACTGCTTAGGTACGGCCATCACTGACATGTTTTCCTCTCTGTTACAAACTTTCCACCTTCCTGATATGTCATCTTATATTTCACAACTCTTAAAAACAATCTGACTGAAACCAACATTTTTATTGCTTGTTTAGCTGTTACTTTTTAAGGTTGTGGTCTTTAAAGGAGCACCCTGTAAAACATGGCAAAAAGACTAACCAAAGCATTTAGTTTGTTATAGTCCAGCTTTGATTGCTGATGCCATTTTGTTAGATCACTCAAGGTCACATACATCTATAACCTGAGTTCAAAGTGTTTCTCTGTATTGATTTTTCTTTATGACTAGATAATACTCCGCAAAAGGCTTTCTTTTCTGAGCTATACTGTCGTTTTGCTATTTGGTGTTGCAACAAAAAAAAACCCACCCAAAACCCTTGGCACCTATGGATGTAATGCATTCATACTGGTGCGTAAATGAAAAAGCCATATTAAATTATTCTTTATCCTATTGAAAATTACTTGTCTCCACATGCTGCCATTAGATTCTGTGCAGTCACACAGAGGATATGGTATACATGCAGTGTACATTCAGATGCATACTGCAGAACTAATTGTGTCTCAAATGCATCGTTAGATACAGTGCACAGCCTTCAGCTGCATAAGTGGAGTCATGCTCAGAACAGAAACAAACTCAAGTCAGCCCTTTGCCCAGTTTTTCTGTAAGAAATTATTTTCTCATTCCCCAAGGTTGTGGTAATGATAGTAAAGTCATGTGAAAATATTACAAAAAAATTGAAAAAAATAAGCACTGAATTTTCAAACTAAACCAAAATAATACTCAGAAAGAATGTATAATTTTTCCTGTAAGGAGTAAGAAAGAATATGAAAATATCTGCTCAAAAGTATGTCAGCCAAATCTTAAAATGTACTAAGACTGGAGTATACTTGTAGAATATATCTATATCTAGGATATTCTGTATGGAGTTTATGTATATTCTATGTTGTTATTTGAATGATTAATTGAATGCCCTATTGCTTAACTGATGTCGCACCAATCAGAATGCAAAAAGACACCACTAAGAGAACAAAGCCTCCTGGCATAACTGACCCCTCCTGGTCATATCCTTTTAAAATCCTGTTGGATAACGAATGCTAGCCATGAAAGCAAGCAAATAAGTTAACCAATTTTCATTATTTGCTTTTATCAAAAAAATTAACATCAACTAAAGGAAGTGCTCCTTTTTAAAATTTAGAAGGAAAATGCAGTAAGATACCCTGAAAATGATCCCTTAAAAGGATTTATTTCAAAATGTGTGGGCATTCATGTACATACGAATATCAATAATTACAGAATCACAAGACGTATATTTGAAAAAACTTTAGAAGTCAGTAATCCCACAGCCTCCCCCAAAGTCGAATAATTTTTGTTTGTATTATTCCTGAAAGAGCTCCAGAAAACTTTTCTTAATAAATTCCCAATTCCATTCCTTTGACATGAAAGCACTGATAAATTTTTTTCTAATATATCTAGACATTTTGTCCCCCAGTTAAAACAGTTAAATTCGGGCTTAATCTATGTGTGTCTGAAGAACCATATTTTCTTGTTTTTCCTTTGAAAATGTCATAAGAGACTGTGGCAAGGCCACATGTCAGTCTTGTGGGGAGTGAGACAGCTACCTTCTCATGCAAAAAACAGTTAAACACTTAGTTTTTACCAGACTCCTTACCAGAATAATTCCTTCTACATCATTACCTTTCAGGTGAGTATGAATGATTTGGTTGATTAACATTTCTGGACTTTCTAGCAATCAAACATAAGCAGCCTGACCTATAGCTTTCTGGCTTATTTAACTTGTTTCCCTTCCTCTCCCAGCATGAACATCATTAGTCCCATCTGATTAACAAGTTGATTTTTTCAAGTACTTTCTAATTAACTTTTGGTGTTTTGGTTTTTTTTTCTTTTTCTTCATTATTGTGTGTATAGTCCTTTTACCATAGCTATCAGTTTTGCTGGCCACCAATCACTCTGCAGTTGTACTCTTTTGAGAATGCATGTGGTGAGGGAAAGCACTGACTTTTGCCTTAGATATTCTGTTAATAGCTTTCTGTGCAGACCGCTTGCCGTACATTCTTCCTATGACATGGAACATAGAGAACAAATTACCATGTACTTTGTACACTCCATTAGCACTTAGCTTCTATGCTCTTCAACTTTGCTTTTACCAAGACCGTTGCACAAAACCTCTATGCTTTTTAGTGTGTAAACCAAATGCTGGGTGAAAGAGGGAGAGTAGCAAGCTAATCTGAGACAGGAATAACATAATAATTCTGTTCATGCTCACTGAAATGTGTGATATTAGCGAAGAAAACTTGACATAGATGCTGGTGATAACTGGTATGAAGGTTTCAATATCTGTAAATTATCCGTCCCTAACCATCACCCAAACAGAGAGGAAAAAAATACCTTAGCTTGCACTTTTTTAATGGTTTAATCATGACATTCAGTTAAGTTTTCTTTGTGGGACATGGGCAACTCAGAACTGCAGCATACCTTGACTAATCGTGACTAATCATGTGGTATCCTTATGGTAAGATATCCATATCCATCTGGAAGTACTGTTTTCTGTGTAGGTTGTGTAATATAGGTATGGAGCGTGTTAATCTGTTTCTTTTTCTGTATCATTTGTATGTCCTGTGATTCTCTTGTAAAGCTTTGGGGGAATTTACTTGGAATGCTTTTAGACTCAGAGTGATTTACAGTCTTCTCTGGAAGACATATAAACTACCTGACATTGTTAAAGTCTGAAGAGA